>CM077158.1:237340721-237578242 GCA_039583875.1 Platanthera guangdongensis
AGTCTGAAGAAGCTCAATCTGGGCAGAATCTTAAGTCTCTACCTAGCTGGTATTATACCAGAGGTAATGAATACTGCTGCAGGCAGCAAGATAAACCACATGAGGAAGATGGATCAAAGGATCTTTTCAAGATGGGACAGGGTGTTGTCCAAGGAAATGTCAACCCCTGAGAAGACAGTTACTGAAAAGGAGCTTCCTCCAAAGAAAAAGAGAAAAAACTACTCAGGTGGTACAAGAGTCCTCCAGCAGTTCTGTGAGTGAAGAACATGTTGTTTTCACTCCTGATGATCAAGAGGAAGAGCCTGTAGTGAAGACTCTGCTCCTCAAGAGATTGCTGAGATCCAGTGGGGAGCTACCTCCAGCTAGCCCCATCCACAGGGATCAAAGCCAGGGGGAGCCTCCAGTTGTAGAAGCACCATCTACACTGGAAAAGTGAGCAAGCCACCACCATCATTCAAGAGTTACTCACTGACCTAAAAACTTTAGAATATCTTATAGAAGATGCTGATTTGTCTGATGTTCCTCAGCAAACTCAGCTGCCTAGTCAAGCTCCAGATGTTGTTATAGAAGACACATCTGCTGTATAAGAAGAGATTCCTGATCCTGTGGTTGAAGAACCAAGAACTTCTCCAGCTCCTTCATCACAAGAATTCACAATGGAAGATTTATTTCTAAATCTAGATCAAGCAGATTTTGACATGGACAAGGATGCTGATATAGGAGAGAATGCTGCTGCTGAGGGGGAGCAAATGCAAGTTCTGGAAGAGCCTTTAAGGCCAGAAAATGAGAAGGCACCTGATGTGAAAGCTGACAGACCTCAAAGCCCTAAGGAGAGGGTTGACATAGCCAGCACTTCTGCCTCTGAAGATGAGGAGAGTGCTAGGGCAAAGAAGAAGAAACTGTATGTCTTTAAAGGAGAAGTCAGAGTTATAAGAAAGCTCTGCAATCTATAGTCCACAGCCTATAGTTCAACAAGCTCCAACTGTTGAGTATAGTGTTTTACTGATTGCACTGCAGATTAAAATGGATGAACAAAGAAAAGCCATAGAGGCTTATATTGATGCAGGGCACAGATCATTACAGTTGATCTTGCCCAAGATATAAAATCTATAAGGTTTGAGATAAATCTCAACAAGAAAGAGATGACAGACTGCTTCCACAAGGGTGAAATGCAGTGGTGTATTTAGCAACACACTAGGAGAAGATCAAGGCACAGGTAGATGATATAGCATTGAAGCAGGATATGTTCTTGAAAATCAATTAAGAATGAATGACAATTTGACTGAATCCCCACAATGCTATAGTCACTGAATTAAAGAATAGGCTGCTGAAATCTTCTACATCTACTGATGCTGCTAAAGCTGATTTTGATAAAGTATTCCAAGAGGAAATTACTGCTGTAAAGACTGCTATCCAAGCCTCCCAGAAAGCCATCTCTGAACAACTTACAAAGCTCAAACCTTACTTTAAAGAGGGAATCAGATACTTGGATAGTCAAATCAGATTTCAAAAGGATGATGTCAGAGACCATATGGCCAGAGAAGTCATAAAGAGGGAGAGAGTGTTAGTCAAGTCAAGTTCTGATCATGTAAAATGGATCTCAAATTCAATCAGGGCTACACTTGGATACCCTCCTCTGTGTGATGATCAAGATGTTGTTGAATCAGCATTAACCCTGCTTATTTTGGAGGTGAGCAACCAGAAGTAGCTCAGGTCATTTATCCACCTGCAGACTTTGAAATGATTCATGCTGAGGTACAGACCATGTACAGCCCCTCTGGGGGCAAGGACAATGTCCACATTGAAAAGGTTGTTCAACCTATATCTGAAGCCATGCAAAGAGGCTCTACAGAAAGAGGAAGAGACAAGGTTGTCCAAAAAGAGGTTTATGGAACAAGCAGAACAAAGGCCAGACTTTGAACAGTGGAGCCCTACCTCTAGAAATATAATATTAACTGCCTGGAAAGCTGCCAAAGACAATACTCATGACAGGAACAAGTAGTTCTCTGAAGCAGAATGGAGGAACATGAGATCAGACAAGAAGGAATAGTTTCAGTATAGAATGAAGGCAAAGATGGGAAAGCTACCTCCTACTGCAGTGGAGCCTAGCAAGTACTTTCCTAAGCCATACCATTACTTTGAGAGGCAGAAGATCAAGGCAGAAGAACTCAAAAAGAAAGATCAAAAAGGCAAGAAGCCTGCTGATGCTAAAACTGCTGATGCCCCTGTCAAGCTCAAGTTCAAGCTGGCAAGGAAATAGTTATCAAGGAACCTGATCAGAAATAGATTAAGATTTTACTTGAAGATTATTTTGTAATCTTTTAAATGTAAAACATCTGAAAAATGTATAAGACAAATGTTAGAACAATATATGATCAATATATTTCATAGTTGTTCTGTGAATGTGTCTATTTCTTATTTGTTCTGAATTGATGAATGTGTATACATGTGTGAATTAATACATGTTTATGTTTACCCTGCTGAATATAACCTGCTTTACATCATTTTGGTAATTTTTAATTATGAATGGTGTATATCATTGACTAAGGGTTATGACTTCTCCAAATAGGGGGAGATTGTTGGGTACATTGGTCAAATGTACCTGATTTGAAGAAGCCTCACCCAACTCAATGATATACATCATAATGTATTTGATGTATGTTGAGTTTGCTTGTGCAGGTTAAGTAATCACTGGACTGAAGCAAAAAGTTTCTAAGTCCATGTGTCGACACCCAGAGGGAAAGTGTCGACACTCAAGAAAGCTTGTGTCAACACCCAGACAAGCAGTGTCGACACTTGGAGTCATTGTGTTGACACCTGGGATGCAGAGTCGACACCAGACAGAAAGTGTCGACACTTGGAGCTGTGTCGACACTCAGTGAAGAAAAGTGCAGACAGAAAGTGTCGACACAAGGAGCTGTGTCGACACCCAGTGAAGCTGAGTCTACACCAGAAAGTGTCGACACTTGGAGCTGTGTCGACACTCAGCAAAAGTCTGCAGAGACTAAGTACAAGTGTCGACACCCAGCACAATGTGTCGACACTCACAAAAGAGTCAGCATTTGAAGTATGTGTCGACACCCAGAACAATGTGTCAACACACAGCTGAAGACTCAACACTTGAAGAAAGTGTCGACACAAGGAGCTATGTCGACACTTAGCAAAGAACAGAATTATCTCCAAAATATTCTAAGTACAAGTGTCGACACTAAAGGAATGTGTCGACACTCAGCTGAAGTCTCAACAGAAGAATCAAGTGTCGACACAAGGAGCTGTGTCGACACTTAGCAAGAATCAACATAGAAGACTATGTGTCGACACCAAGAAGCAGTGTCGACACTTAACAGATTCAACACAAGAAGTTGTGTCGACACAAAGGAGATGTGTCGACACTTAGAAGAATTCAGCAAAAGCTAGAAGAACAGTACTTGTGTTGACACTCAATTTCAATGTCGACACATGCAGAAGAAACTGTGTCGAGACATACAAGGAGTTGTGTCGACACCTTGTAGACTTGTGTCGACACTTACACAGCATGTGTCGACACTTGGTCTATAAGTGTCGACACTTAAAGACAGAAAGTCTCGACACTATCAGACAGTTAGAGATTTTCAAGAAATGACCGGATGACATGACAGCTGCCATTCCAGCCGGTCTACAACACCTGTCAGAGATATCAGAAGTCAGTTATGGACCGGACCAACCGGTTACCATGAAGAAGGCCTATAAATAGGCACCTACAGTTTACAGAAACTCAGTTGTTCAGTGGTTCAGATTGTTGTTCAAGTGGATCACATTGTTGAAGAACAAGTCATCAAAGTGGTACACAGAGTATCAAATCAAGAAGATCTTGCAGTCCAAGTACAGATCTAAGAAGTTGGAGAGAGAGTGCTCCATCCAAGAAATCAGCCTCTGGAACTAGGCTGAGAAGAAGGATTCAGATTCATTCTGGATCTTAAGTGGCAGAGGTCAAGGAACTACTGCAGGAGAATTCAGTCTTATTCAGTTCTACTCAAGAAGCTTTGAAGAAAGCTAAGTCAGATTGAATCCAGCTGAGTTCTTCCAAGAACTCATCAAGAAACTCTCAACTCCCCTCTTTTATTTCTGAGTTGTTGAGTTAATATTTGTAATACATTTTTTATCTTGTAGGATCCTTTGATCTGAGTGAATTGTAAGCCTATAATTATAAAGGCTGAGGGTAGGGCTTGAGAGCCTGAGTGTAGGAGATTGAGATATCTGAGTGTAGGCCTTATTGGCTGAGTGTAGGCCTTGGTTGGCTGAGTGTAGGCCTTGGTTGGCTGAGTGTAGGCCTTGATTGGCTGAGTGTAGGCTTTGGGATAAAGCTGAGTTGTAAGGCTTTGAGCCTGAGGTGTAGGAACCAATTTGGGTTCTGAGACAGTGGAGGAGTTTGCCCGAATCTAGTACACTACTAGATAGGCGAAGGGGAAAGTGGATGTACCCAAAGATTGGGGAACCACTATAAAACCTTGTGTATGCTGTGCTGTGACTGTGTATGCTGTGATTATTGCTGCGCAAAAGTAAAGTAGATTTTGTGATAGAACTGTTTGCTGCCATTAAAGTGTAAAAAAGGATTAGGTCACCTATTCACCCCCCCCCCCCCTCTAGGTGTTTAGGTACCATATCTTTCAGGGTGGTAGTGGTTGAAGTTCCTTCCTCGCCGAGGAGGTTGGAACTATGGGCGAGGATGCCTCGCTGGCAGATAAATAGCTGAAGAAAAATTTGTCTCATCCTTTTGGCTTGGTTTAACAACCAAATTGGAGACATAAGAAGAGTTGGATCTTTCTCCTTGCATATACATATTGGCAAGATTGACCATCTCTTGATAAGTTATTGTCTTCTAACATTTGCCTCGAACTTCAAAGGACCATCATGGAGATCATTGATCGGAGCCACTTATATAGTTTTTGGGTCAACGTTCCTCACTTCCATTATCTCCCAATGGAAGCGATCCACAAAATGAGCCCAAAACTCATATTCTCGATGCTTGATCTCAAAGAGAGCCGTAAGATCACTCTTTCTCTTCTTAGAGGTTGAGAATCTCAAAAATACAAAAATGGCAAAAACTTCAAAAACAAGTAATAAGAGAGGCCCTTATCCTCCCCTTCCCCGCCCCCATATGGAAGGATTTTGTGTGGGTGTCGAGTCCGTCCTCACACCGAGTCTGCATGATTCCATCGAGCTTGTCATGAATGGGTTGATCACGAACGAGTCCGTCCTGACACCGAGTCTGCATGATTCCATCGAGCTTGTGATTGAATGGGTCGATCATGACCGAGTCCGTCCTCACACCGAGTCTGCATGATTCCATCGAGCTTGTGATCGAATGGGTCAATCGTGACTGAGTCCGTCCTCACACAAGTCTGCATGATTCCATCAAGCTTGTGATAACATATTCTTCTTTGGAGGATAAGCAACAATCGCTAGAAGAACATGCTGCATATTTTTCCTGGAAGTTCAGCACTTTGGATGGACTTCCCCTAGCTGCCTCCTAGAAGAAATCCTGGAGAGCAGCGAACTCTTCTTCTTGAGGACGAAGAGGAGTTGTGGTCAAAGCTGAAGGATAGGGTGGAGGAGGAGCCCCCACCACAGGAGCTGGGGTTGATGTTATGAGAACAACAGGATAAGGAGCTAGTCGTTGGGTAAGAGCGGCTAACGCTTGGATGATCGCCTCGAACTACTAGGCGGTCTCCTTGCAAGACTGCTCAGCTTCTAGACGAGACTGTGTAGCCTCTCAACGAGTTTTGCTCGAGGGCCTCCCAGAGAGCGGCTTTTCTGGGGCTTGAGCGACTAGAGAACTTGGCAAACTCGCGATTTGACATTGTTATCTGCAAGATTTCAGATCCGCGCTCACCACACCAAACTGTTTGTACAAAAATATAAACCAACTCTCCACGCACTACCGTGAGAAGGGTCGGATGGCAGAGGAAAGGAGGCTCGAAAATGAAAGCTATGCTAATAGAAAAAGTGCAAGAAACTCGCCAAGCGACAACACTAGACTTGGCTCACCGCGACAAATGTCTCTCTTGCGGCAGACTTTCTATGGAGTGAAAGAAGCAGTTACAAAGGTTGAAAAGAAGAAGTCGTGCGAGCAGGAGATTTCAAAGGCACTAGAATCGAAATCACAACTCTTAACAAGCGAGCCAATGGATTCAAATCAGCGTGCTTTGGGAGTGCTTCTCCCCCCTATTTATGGCTCGGGGGCCTGCCCCAGAGGGCAGGGCAACAATAACTGTCTGCCCGGTATACAGGAGAACCAGACAAAGGTGACGAGATACAAGCTAAAAGAAAACAAGCAGACTGCACGACTAGGCAGTTAACCCCTACAGTCTGGCCGCCTTCTTGCTAGCGCGAGCGACTTTTGCGAACATACGACTATCAAGGTTAGAAGAATCCACCGCGCGGCTTGAGTGTTTGCTTAAAACTGGCGCGGGCTCTCAGGTAAACATCCATTATATCATTTATTCATTTGATTGATATGATCCTAATTGGCAGTTAAAGAGGTGTGGCAGCTCAAAGTAGAGTGTTGGCTCAAAGTAAAGAGGTTGATTTTCTTGGCATGGATCTGAAGCACGGTGAGGTGGTGAAGACACTTGCACCTGCAAGAAAGAAGGCGTTGGTTTAGAAAGGAAGCACTGGTTCATTTAAAGAGACACAACTTACATTATTTCATTGTACTATTTAATGTGTTGCACAACGTTTTGAAAACTGGGCCGGTCATCGAACCGGTGAAGCGAAAGGTTCAAGGTTCAACCGGTTCAACCGGGGTCGAACCGGTATATATAAATATATATATTATTACCAATATTTTTTAAGTATGAATATGTTATTATATATTTGAAGAGTATATATAATTTTATACGGTATATATATTTATTATTGCATATATTTGAATGACATATATTATATATTTACTCACATATTTTAAATTTATAAATACATTTTAAATGCATCAGAATTTTTTTAAAAATTTATCATAAAATTACAAATATATTAAAATTTATCATAAAATTATTTTAATGAAAATAAATATTTAATTTCATATTTGTATGTATATGTATATAATATATTCCGAAAAATTTCAATAAGGTTCAATTGCTCTAGTAGTCTTCAATCTTGCTTGAGCTGGAGGTGATCCTGGTTCAAATCCCAGTCATATCATTTTTTACATGCATTAATAATTGCGCTTGTGGCCCGCCCGGTTCCACAAAACCGTGGCCCGGTTTTCGGTTAGCCGGTCCGCCCGCCCGGTTTATCGGTTCTTGGCGGTCCGCTACCATACCTGGTTTTCACCCTTGACCGGACCGGCCGGGGGTCCGGTCGGCGGTCCGACCGTTGAACCGGTCGGTCCGGTCCGGGTTTTAAAAGCTTGGTGTTGCACCTCAATATGAGGACTCAACTTTTTGTGTACTTTTAGATTAGAGTAGGTCATTGTTATTAGTACTATACTTTTGGCTAGTCGCGCTATGTTTTCTCATAATTTTTCACGTCTTTTGAAAATACGCCTTGTATATTCATTTTTAGGAAAAGTGTTCAACACAAAAAAGATCTACGACTTTCGTGTTGAACATTTTTCCTAAAAATGCATGCACAAGGCGTATTTCTAAAAGGCGCGAAATCCGTTTGTATTTTCAAAGTACGCCTTGTACATGCATTTTTAGGGAAAATATTCAACACGAAAGTTGTAGATCTCGTTGAGATCTACAACTTTTGTGTTGAACACTTTTCCTAAAAATGCATGTACAATGCATATTTTCAAAAGACGAGAGAAATTAGGAGAAAACGTAGTGCGTCTAGCCAAAACTGTAGTGCTAATAACAATCACCATTAGAATATTATATATTTGTTGAGTTCAATAGACATTATTGTTGGAATAAATGCCTTGATTTGATAATGACAATCTCATTATATATTTGATTATGCTTGTGTGTGTGTTTATAGTGTGCAGGACATGCAGCTACAATGCCATATTGAATAAGAATACAAGATTAAAGGCGCGCTCTGATTTGAGCACTACTGCATGTCAGTAATTGCTACCGCTGGTAGTAGTGGTCATTGCTAAGAGACAACTGGCAAAGGCAATCGAACACAAGCATTGGCGGGCGCAATTAAGTCCATCTTTAGCAACACGTATCGTGGCGAATTAACGGGCGCAAGTCCATCTTTAGCAACGCGTACCGTAGCGCATTAACGCTAATGCCCTGTGATAACTGTATAGTAGCGCAGACAATCAACAACATGATTTGAGCGACAAAAAGAGCAACATATCACATGTTTGCTAATCCTATCAAGGATCAGTAGCCATTGCCTAAAGTGAGGTTAATGGTTACTTTGCATGATTAAAAAACAATTCCTCGCATATCACGTGTTAGGGCAACACTTGAGAGCAACCAATAACTCATTCGACTCATGCGATCTAAATATAATATGCAAAACACAATATATATTTACTAATAGAAGGCTCTCGCTCAAAGTATTCTACAATACTCCATCAGATATTTGAAATAAGTATTTATAGTACTTTCAACGTAAAGTCGTACCCTAAATAAACATAAAACCCACGAGTCGCTATCGTGTCGGTCTCCTTTAGAAAATACAAGCTCATGTTTTCATTCTTGATTCTATCATGAGAATGATAATGATCACACTGGAGAGCAGCCATAATGTTTCCATTTAGAAGAGGTGAAATGTGTAGGTAGGAGTCAAAATTGTTATTTGGATGGTTGCTGTCACTAACTATTGCCGCCCGTCGAATATTGTCGCCCACCGAAAAAGTCCTTATTCATTATTCCAATTGTATGATTATTCCAATTTTAGATTTCGGATCCAAATGGAGGAAAACGGAGGGGTTCCAACCGCATCCTCCCCCTTTAAGTTGCCCCAGTTGTACATCTTCTTCCCCTAAACTGAAAGCAAATATGGCGTAGCCCCGGCCATCTCAAGTTTCACATAGATTTCGGACAGCCTAGCCTCAAAAACCAATTCCTTCAACAAGCCTTTTCTCCATTCTCGCGTTCTCAATCTTGCATGCCCTAGCTTCTTAGGCTTCGTTTGGGGGGCTTATTTTCAGCGGTCAAGCGGTTACGACCGCATTTACCGGACCTTAATTAAGGCCCAGTACATGCGTTCGTAACCATTTGACCGCTGCAAATAAGTCCCCCCAAACAGAGCCTTAATCCACACGATCTACTCGCCGGCCTTAGCTACATCTCTCCTTCATTTATCTCTTCTCAACTGATGGGATCCAGAATATGATGGATCCGGATCCTCTCCATTTCAAATGAAATGGAGTGGATCCATTTCATATCTAGTGGACACCAAAAGCCTCCAAAAAATCTAGTGATCCAGAATTTTTTGAATAAAAAAAAATATATAAGGAATAGAAAAAGCGAACTCGTTAGATGCTAAGGCTCTATTTGTTTGGGCTTTTCGGAGCTCCGTTTTGGGCAAACGCCACCGGAAGGCGGAAAACAAATGAACCTCCGGTGGCGTTTGCTCCGTTTCCACCCGCCCATCATGAGAAACGCCCCAAAAAGCTCCGTTTGGAGCAGTCACCTCCTCTCTCCATTTCGAACACTCCGTTTCCACCCGCGGGATCGATCCGCCACCGCTGAAACAAATGAAGCCTAAAGCAACTAATCATATTCATGAAATGGATCCCCACCATTTCATTTGAAATGAAGAGGATCCTGATCACAAAGGGTGAGGATGAGGGTAGTGTTGTCTTCTAATAAATTTGTAAGCTGTATAAATAGCTATAGTGTTCTGTTTTTGAGTTGGAGGTTTTTCCCTGCCGCTGGAATTCCTGTTTAGGGCTCCGCTCTTAGGGAAATAGTAATCTCTTTGAATTGATTTCTTGTTTTTAATTGAGCTAGAATTGATTGTATCTTCCCTTTCATAAACCATTGATCTAGTTGGATCGTAACAAGTTATCAGATCCATTGAATGGGCACTTTGGGACAATCCGGCGTCGGTGTTTCTCGCTCTTCTCTTGTGGCTTCCACGAGGACATCGCCTCTGCGGGTCTTCCTCTTTATTGCTTGTTCTATTCTTGCTTCTGCAAGATGCAAGATCGACGCCTCCACCATCGATCTGAAGATAGTCTTGGATCCATGGATTTCCAGCAAATTCTCGAAAATCTGTAGCGATTGCAACTTTGCAAGAAGCGATGGCCAGGTCTTTCCAACGTCTGGCTGATGCCGATTGCCAGTTCTTTGAAGAGATACATGCCATGTTTGGATTGCTCTGGGATGCGAAATTGAGTGAATCTAGAGGATTGGGATCGGCTCTTGGAACTCTACATAGAGTCGGCTTCTTCAGCTGAGCAAGGAATCCACAATTGATCTGAAGCCGACACTACAACCTGATTCTTGCATCAGGAAATATTCATCGGAGATCGCTGATTCTTGTATCAACTCCAGCAAACATAAGTAATCTGTTCGAAACGATCCTATTGGACTAGACTCCGGCTAACAGAAGGATCGACGGACTGGAGTGGAATTTTTCCGGCTAACCGTCGATCGGGCACCAGTGAACATACCGACATTGGTTTTGACTCTATCAACGGATCTCCGACACGAATTTCAGCTTCCCCGACAGAATCTAGAAACTACGGACAGTTTATCTTCTTCTTCACCTTCTCGCTTCGGTGGAGTCGCTCAGGATCAACACGACGGAGCTTCTGGCGTGGGAGAAGTTGATGGCATTGGCGCAATTTTGACAAATGCAGATGCTGGTGGGGGTGAGACAGGAAAGCGGGATCAACGACTACTGCTGGAATCTCTTAATGGCTATAATAAAAAAATATGTATCAGCGGGTATCGCTAGACCTAATTTTGCCACAAACATTGAGGGTTTTGATTTAGCTGTAAGGCACACAAAAGTGAGAAATAATTCAAGTGTGGAGCCTCTAGATGATTTGTTCATGCAATCTGATCAGTCTGCAGTTCCAGCATTGATTGGTTGCGTTGGCTGGTAGCAACAAAGGAGCTGGTTGTGGAAGTTGCTCGAAGCATCCGAATGGGGATCTAAGTGGAATCCTCTACCCGTTGCCCCTAGGTGGGTATAAATAAGCAAACCCAAGGAGTTTCTACGGGTATCGGATCTACACGTGTCTGAACTGACCTGTTATGCCTCCGAACCCGTTATTCGTCCAAATATACACTAACAATGTGTACTGAAGCAAATCTGACGCTACAAATCTTTTGAAGTTCCTTCACTTCATTCTGCTACTGTTTCCGTATCTCATTCCTTTGAAATATGAAGTCGAGTGGCCGGAGGAAAGTATACTAAGCACTAGCCTCATTCGGCATCATCGTATGGTGTCCCAAACCAATCAGATTGTTGCGCAAATATTTGGACAGTGGCTGCGGCAACATGGGAATAATTGTAAATTTCCAATTCACTTGACCCTCACCTTGTTCCTTGAGGATAAGGACTATTTGAGTCGGGGTTTCTTCCTCGGTCTGGGTTTCTGTTCAGAGCTCTGCTCTTGGAAAAATAGTTCTCGTAATTGAGCTAGAATTG
Organism: Platanthera guangdongensis; assembly: GCA_039583875.1. Lineage (NCBI taxonomy): Eukaryota > Viridiplantae > Streptophyta > Magnoliopsida > Asparagales > Orchidaceae > Platanthera > Platanthera guangdongensis. The sequence continues at coordinate 237,352,266 of CM077158.1, forward strand.
ATTGAATCCTCCCTTTCATAAACCATCGATCTAGTTGAATCGTAACATCAACCAATTCCCCCTCTTCAGATTAGCCTTGCCATCCATTTTTCACGATCATCTTCCAAACCCTATGACAAAGCCATGAGCCTTGCAAATGGGAAACCTGCACAACCATCTTCTTCAACAATTTTGTCTCTTCCAAACCCTATGAATTAGGCTGCGGCTTATCACGACTTATTTGCTCCAGTGAGGTTTGGACAAAATGTCATTGTCATATCAAAATCTTATGTCTCAAACTAATCTCTTTTTTTGGTAACGGTGGTAACATTTGTCATACCAAACATACATTCTATGACAATGACGTTTTTTCCGACCTCATCAGAGCAAATAAGCCGCGCCGAACGCAGCCTTAATCATGTTTATTTGCCCATTCAACATCAGACGACTGAGATTTGGCTTTTTTGGCACTTTCCACCTCCAAATTATTCTATTTTGGCAATTTGCATCCCGATTTTTAAAATTGTCACTTTGCACCTCCTAATTACATATTTTTGACACTTTGCACGCAAAGATTGAAATTTAAGAAATATTTAGGTCCGGACACCACCCAAAATGTTTATTTTGACACTTTGTAAATATCCAAATAAGATAGTTATGGGTGTAAAGTGTCAAAATGAATATTTTGAGTGCTTCCTGTATCTAAATACCTCCAAAATGTGTAACTAGAAGTCCAAAGTGTCAAATTTAAAAGATTGGAAAGCGAAAAAGCTGCTTAGTTTTGGTTATTTTGGAGGACCGGCAGATGCGGGTTAAGGGCCAGCGCCACCGGGAGGACAGGTGAGTCTAACGGGGGAAGATGGAGAGGCCGGCGGGAGATCTCGTGCTTTCCACACGATTCCGGCATTTCAGGTCTTGAGAGGTTTCCGTTCAGATTCTTTGATGCTAGCTCCAGCTTCTTCTACTGTGAAGGTATTATTCTTCTCGATTATGTTTTGCATCTAATCACAGAGGATTTTGGGTCTGGGTCGTATCAGATTTCTGATCGATTGCATTCATCCATTGAGCTGCGTTCATGGAGAAAACAGATTGATTTGTGCAGGGTTTCATGTGTATTGCTTCTCGAGCTGATTTGTTTAAGTTTTTAATTTGCTTCAATTGACCGATTCAGAGTGGAATTTACTGCAGCCGATTGTTTATTTGTTGCTCAATCTTTATTCTGGGTGTTAGGGCAGCATGATTCATCTTCTCTTTTGAATAAAATAATAATCTTGTCATCAGCATCCTCCTCCTCCTCCTTAGTCTTTTCTGAACTTATCTTCGTAATCAAGGATTGTTTTGAATTTTTGATGTTAGATTTTGGGTTAGAAGAGAAGAACTCGGGGGTGTGGACACCTTATTGGCTTCATTAAATGTTACAGCTTTGCTTAAAGATTGAAACTTGTATACCTAATGCTTTCATGTTTGTTATGTTTGCAGGATTTAGTTTTTCATATATGGTAATATGGGGTAGATGGTGGTTATCTGTTTCTGAGATTTTGAAGGACTTTATGCTAGAGTTGGGGGTTAAGTTTTTTAGGGTTATCATAAAATATGAAACCTGTTGTGTTGAGTGCCATTGAATAAAATAATAATCATGTCATCATCTTCCTCCACCTCCTTCTCCTCCTTGGCCTTTTCTGAACTTGTATTCTTAATCAAGTATTATTTTGAATTTTTAATGTTAGTTTCTGTGTTAGAAGAGAAAAACTACGGGGTGTGGACACCTTATTAGCTTCATGAAAGGTTACAACTTTGCTTAAAGATTGGAACTTGTATACCTAATGCTTTCATGTTTGTTATCTTTGCTGGATTTAGTTTTTCATATATGGGATCGTGATTTCATTGTGAATTTGGGAGTATTATTTTGAGTTTTTGATGTTAGTTTCTGGGTTAGAGGAGAAAAATTAGGGAGTGTGATCATCTTATTGGCTTCATTAAAGGTTATAACTTTGCTTAAAGATTGAAATTTCTGTACCTATGCTTTCATGTTTGTTATCTTTGCTGGATTTAGTTTTTCATATATGGGATCATAATTTCATTGTGAATTTGGGAGTGTAGATGGTGGGTATTTGTTTCTGAGATTTTGAAAGACTTTATGCTAGAGTTGGGGGTTAAGTTTTTTAGGGTTATCATAAAATATGAAACTTGTGTTTAGTGCCATTGGATTGTAAGTTCAACCTTAGGATTACCCAAATCAAGCATGCCATTAATGCATATTGGCCATGTTTTTGAAAAATCTCTCGCAGTAAATTTGAGGTTATGTTCAGTGGGACGAAATTGAAATTTGATATTGGAATTGATTTCAATTCCACCTAATTTTTTCCAGTTTCTCCCCATAGAAATCATTGGGATTCTTCATCTAAAAAGCTTATTAGGTTTTCTTCTCTAGTAACATCTCTCCAGAGATTTCTTCTCTAGAGAACTGACTAAGATCTTCTCTTAGGGGTTTGTTCTAATTAGGATTCTCCAATTTAAATGTTTTTTAGTGTTGGATCCCTAGTTTGATTTGGGCTAGCTTCACTAAGCTAGGATGATTTGAACCAACATGTTTAGCCAGGGTCATAGTTGTGTCCTAGAGTATAGGCCAAGTCCTCAGTAACAACATCACATGAACAAACCATCATCAGACTGCCAGAGACTCAAGACTTAGAGTTTTTCCAGAGATTCAAAGATTTCTCAAGAAAGTAAGTAAAATGAGTTCGACGTTCGTCGAACTCAGGTCGACGATAGTCGTTCTCAGCTCGACGATCTTAGAGAAATATTCTCTAAGCTGAGTTCGACGAACTTCAGTCACAGATCGACGATCCTTGGACTCCACCTTCAGAATTCTAAGTCCAGACTGTTCTCTAGACTCAGGTCGACGAACCTAGTTCTCAGGTCGACGAATTTCATTCTTTGCTCGACGATTTCTAGACTTCCACTTCAACTCTATTGCCAGAGGTTTATCATTTTTTCTCTAAGTCCAGAATTATTTTTCAGTTCAACGAATTCAAGGTTCTTCATACTTAGCTCGACGAACTTTATTCTTTGGTCGACGAATCTTTGGAGTACTACAGCATTCTGTCAAGACTGTGTTCTATAGTCTCAGCTCGACGAACTCAGTTCTCTGCCCGACGAATTCTGGATCATCTACTTCAACAACTAAGAACCAGAAGACTTGTGTCGACACTCAGAGTATATGTCGACAGCAACTAAGTCGACACTAGAAGAACTTGTGTCGACACCCAGATCATCAGTCGACATTGTGGAAAGGTTGTGTTGACACCACACAAAAGACTTGTGTCGACACACATGATATCAGTCGACACACAAAATATTTGACAACTCCAGAATAGTTGCTGAACTCCAGCTCGACGAACACATTTACCAGCTCGACGAACTTCACACACAGAATAGGCAAAAGAGACAGCAGTTCAGTTTCCAGCTCGACGATCATGGAACTCAGCTCGACGAACAGAAGCCGTCTGGTCGACGAATAGAACATCTCAGCTCGACGAACTGTGGACTCGGTTCGACGATTTCTGTCATCTGTTCGACGATTCCAGACTTAGTTATTTCCGGCCTTCTGTCCCCACTCTAATGCAATAATTCCTGAGTAATTAATGCTCTAACATTATCTGAATATAACCGTTAGAAGGAGCATTAATTATGGTCTTTTGCAGGACTACTGTCTTGCCGTTTTTCCATGGAACAGTTGGGGAAATAAATCAATATCGTTTATTCTCAAGGCTATCATCATTAATTGCAGATGAATTCAAATTTTTGAAGGACAGATCTCGACAGAAAATATAAAAGAAAAGAAGAGAATAACGGATATAATCAAGGATTATTAAGAAAGTTTTACACAAAGCACAGTGCACTCAGAGGCATACAGAGATTACAGAGACACAGAAATATTCAGTCTTGAACAATCAGCTATGTCAACAAGAAGCATTCTCTGATACAGGGAAGCCCTTGACCAGAAGCTCATCAGTACCTGAAGAAGAACAACAACAATACCTATATCTAGAGTCTTCTTTCTTCAAGCACTCCATGGCACTTCAAAATGACAACATCAGTTCCATCTGTCAAAGAAGTTCCCGAAGATTATTGCTGGTCAAAAATTCAGTTTGAAGACCTATCACCCTGAAGCTTAGCTCCTGTTTTTCCCTGATTCATTCTACATCTCAGGGGGAGTCATAAGCTATAATCAAATCCACAGTCTTCTCAGTTGTATATTGAGAAAGAGAAAATAAAATCATCTCTCTCCCCCCACTGTATAAAGGGTTGTTATCTCCCTTCAAAAGTGATTCCTGGTTACAAGTCACCTGATCAAAAGACTTTAGAGTTTGGTTTTTTAGCACGTGATCAAAAGCTCATTGGTGTCAGACACCTGATCAAAAACCTGAGTGGATTCCTACCAGGGTGATAGAAGAGTGTATGTACCCAGGTTGGGGAACCACTATAAAATTCTTGTGTCGTCTGGTTGTCCCTTTTTCTTTTGTTCTTGCTGTGCTTGTGCTTTAGGTTTATTGTGTGTTAGCTATATTTATTTCTGCACTTTTAATTTACAGCAAAAGCTGTAATAGCTGTTAAGAATTATTTAAGAATACTCTATTCACCCCCCGTCTAGAGTATTTCAGATCTAACTCTCACTTTCAATTGGTATCAGAGGAGGTTCCTTTGGTTGTACAAGTTAAATCTTGAACCAAAAGATCCTAAGTTAGATCTATCTTATTTCATTTTTAATAGTTTTACACACACAACATGACATTGAACAAGGACTATGCAAGCACCAGACCTCCAATGTGCAACCTTAATAGGTTTGTCATCTGGAAGGCAAGAATTAGACTGTACATGAATTCCATTGATGAAGACATCTACAATTCAATCCTGACAGGTCCCCCACAAGCATCCACCTCTGCAACATCTACAAGTTCAACAGCAGTTCCACCACCTGAGTGGACTGAAACTCAAAGAAAGGCAAAAATTGCAGATGCCAAAGCTATGAATATCCTGTCACAAACTATGTCAGATGATATTTTCCAGAAGGTTGCTGAGTGCACCTCAACAAAAGCCATTTGAGATTCCCTAAACCAAATGATGGATGGATCAGCAGATGAGAGAAAGGATAGGAGATCAAATCTCATATCCCTATATGAGAACTTTAAGAAGGAAGAAGCTGAGACAGTTTCTGATATGTACAATAGGTTAAGCTCAATTATCAATGAGCTAAAAACCTTAGATAAGAACATTACTCTTACTGAAGTGAATGACAAGATCCTGATGTGCTTCCCAAGTTCATGGGATACAAGAATCTGGCCCATCAAGGAGGCCAGATGGCTGAATGAGATTTCAACTGAATCTCTATTAGACAAACTGAAGTAATATGAACAGCTGATAAAGACCAGGGATGCAGCTGAACAAAGAACACCTCCAGCAGCCAGAAGAGAACAAAGTATTGTCTTCAAAGCCACTGAAGAGACAGAGACTGCAACATCAAACGAAGAGCTCATGAGTCTCTTTGCTAAAAGATTCTACAAGATGGTTAGAAAGGATTTCAGGAGAAAGTCATCAAGAAAAGATGACAAGCCAAAATATGACAAGACACCAACCAAAGAAATTGTGTGCTATGGATACAGGAAGCCTGGACACTTCCTCTCTTAGTGTCTAGAGAACCAGAAGAAAGAGAAGAGAAGAGAGAATGAAACCAGAAGACAGCGCACCAGCAAACCCTCTTCCAGCAAGCACAAGAAGAAGGAAAAGGGCTTTGTGGCTGAGACCTGGAGTGAGACAAAAGATGAGTCAACATCTTCAAGATCCAGTGAAGATGAGGAAGAAGCAAGAGCAAATGAGGTTTGCCTCATGACAATTGATGCCTCCAGAAGTCACTCAGAAGAAGAAGAGTCTGAAGATGAAAGAGTGTCTGAATCAAAGGCAGATCAGGTATTGTCCTCCTTTGACTACAGCTCTGAAACATTTAAATCTGATTTCAAGTTAATGTGCATAGATTTGATTAATTCTGAAAAAGAAATTAAAATTCTTAGGGAAAAATTAGGAAACTTAGAGTATGTTCAATCTGAAAACATTAGGTTAAAAGATGAATTAACCTTAGTAAATGAAAAAATAATTTCACTAAAAACTGAGCTTTGTGAGACCAAACAACTTGAGGAAACTCTCAATGAGAGAAGCCTCAAGCTGATGGATATCACAAGTACTGTTAATGCCAGACTTAATGGCAAGCAAAGTTTGGGTGTTTCATCAAGTTTGCCCCCCATTCTCAGGAAGAACATTTTATCAACCCCAATAAAATTTGTATCTGCTAATGAGAAAGAAACAGTAAATGACAAACAAATAGTAGAAAAAATCCATAAGACAGTAGGACAGAAAACCAAAAACCAGAAAACACCTAGTAAAAATAAGGTTCAACAATTTTCGTCGAACTCAGATCGACGAAATGGGGTCAGTTCGTCGAACCCAGATCGACAAACTCTGAACGCAAACTATAGTTACATTTATTCGTCTAACTGCGATCAACGAACTCTGTATGGTTCGTCGAGCAGAGGTCGACGAACGTGAGACACAGAGAATGAACATGTTCATTCTCTCGGCAGAGATCGACGATTTTAACCCAATTCGTCGAACTCTGGTCGACAAACTTACAGAAATTCGTCGAACCCAGGAAGATTTAATCAAAACTATAATTCCAACAGCAACTTAAATATTTCTAAGAAACCATTTAATCCAATAGCTGACTGGATCATACCACCTAGGAGATATCACCCCCTAGGATACAAGTCTCAACCTGAATTCTCTGTTATTTCCAGCTTTTCTTATGAACAATACAAAGGACCCAAGGTAACCTGGGTCAAAAATCATTAACTGTCTTCTATTGCAGGTGAAGAGCTGTCCAGGGGTAAATCAAACTTGGTACCTGGACAGTGGTTGCTCCAAACATATGACTGGCAGCAAGGACATCTTATCCAACTACAAGTCCAAGCTGGGGCACAAGGTTATCTTTGGTGACTCCAAATGTGGTCAGTCAGAAAGATTTGGAAAAGTAAGAATATGAGTTGTCACATTCAAAAAGGTGACATATGTAAGTGGACTCAAGCATAACCTCATCTGCATAAGTCAGTTATGTGATGATGGTTATCAGGTATACTTTAACTCATCCACTTGTTCTATTATTGATAAAAACAATCAAACAGTTTTAATTGGAAATAGACAAAACAACATATATTTAGTAAATTTTCTTTCTGCCAAAACTGATATCTGTTTACTTAATTTAACTAGTAATCAGAATGACTTATGATACAAAAGAATAGGTCATGTAAATCTGAAAAACATTGCTAGGCTATCTAAACACAACCTTGTTAGAGGTCTACCTTCTGGTCCCTACAAGAAGCAAGGTCTCTGCAGGACTTGTCAATTAGGCAAGCAAACTAAAACTAGTTTTAAATCTGTTAATAAGAGTGATTCACCTAGGATTTTGTACTTGCTACATTTGGATCTGATATACTCTAGAGGGGGGTGAATAGAGTATATGGTGCTATAAAAACTTTTGCAAACTTTTACAACAATTGTTGTAATATGTGTGAGCAGGGAAGCAGAAATAAATCTAATCACAGTACTAAGCTATGCAAAAACTAAGCACAGAAAAATCTAGGCCAGAAACAAAAAGTAAACAAGCAGAACCAGAGGACACAAGGAAATATAGTGGTTCCCCAAACTTGGGTACATCCACTCTTCTACCACCCTAGGTAGGAATCCACTGCAGGATGAGTTGATCAGGTGTCCTGGGCACCAATGAGCTTTTGATAAGGTGCTCAAAAACCAAAGCAGATTTTTTGATCAGGTGTCTTGCCACCAATGAGCTTTTGACAAGGTGCTCAAAAATCAGATTCAAACTTTTGAAGGGAGTTTGAGAAACCCTTTACAGAGTGGGGGTGAGAGAGTGATGGCAGTCTTCTCTTTCTCAAACAACTGAGAAGACTATGTGGATTGATGTCAAAGCTCCCCCTGAATCCTTGAAATCTTCAGGAAGAAAAGCTTTGCTGAGGGTGATAGACCTTCAAAGGTAGAACTCCAGCAATAGATGGTTTCAGCAATGGCTGAAATGTTGAGTGTCTGGAGTCTTGAAATGATGTTGGCCTTGAACACTTTGAGAGCTGAAGAGATCTGAAGATTTGAGAAAGCTTGATCTCCTTTTGATGAGTGTTCTTCAGAATTCTTTTTGACAGACAATTTTTGAGTATCTTTCTGTATTCTGTATTGTGTGTGTCCTTTCTTCTGGTTTGTATGGATTAAAAAAAAACATTCTATCTTTTATTCTCTGTTCCAGAATAGAATATCATTCTCTGTCAAGGATAGCCGTTGGCCTGCATTGATTGCAACCTTAATTGCATAATTTCTTCTGGAGGAAAGTCCACAGAATTATTTCTTGAAAAATCCCTTGAAACTTGGTCCAGAAATAAATGAAAACGGCTAGCAAATCTCTGAATTAATTGCAGAATAACTCCTAACTGATTTGAATTTGAATTCTGGAAGTTATCTGAAATCGTCGAACTGAGCTCTGCTATCGTCGAGCTGAGCTCAGCGATCTGGAAAACTTAAGCAGCAAAATAATCGTCGATCTGAGCTCAAAGATCGTCGAACTGAGCTCAGAGATAAAGATCCAAAGCAGAGTCAAAATCGTCGAACTGAGCTCACCGATCGTCGAATGGAGTTCGACGATATTATGAAGTTGAGCTCAGCGATCGTCGAATGGGGCTCGACGATCTGTCGAAGTTGAGCTAGACGATCGTCGACCGGAGTTCGACGAATCGTCGTGCTGAGCTCGACGATCAGACTTGGTCTCCAGACAGAAAAACTTGGTCTTCAGGGCAGCTTCCAAACCTAGACTTCTAACCCTTAGACTCAATTCTAATTGACCTATTAAGCTATACAGAAGGTCAAGCAAAGGTTCCTAGAGACATAGTGATCCTGACCCAAATTAGTAATAGGGTGTTCCAACAATCTCCCCCTATTTGAGTTAGGATTACTATTTACAGACTTTGGAAAAGTTCAAATAACATCATACAATCAGAAAAGCATAAAAACAACAGCTAGACATTGCAGAAACATCACAGATATATATATATATATATATGGCATCCAGATAGCAGTCAGAAAATCCAAAGATTGTCACCTTACAAAGTCACTTCTTCTCTTTGCCTTTAACCATTTTGATTTCTCTGTTAGGGTTCAGGGCTTATTTGTTGGATCTGGTGTCATCTGCTGCACCCAAGTATGTTTGCTTTGAAGACCTGGGAACCACAGCAGCAGGATGCAACTCCATATATCTGTCAGCGTCAAAGAATTTACTGGAGGCATATCTTTCTAATTCTTTTTGCCTTTGCTCAGACATTGTAGAAATGTTGGAAGTATCTAGCCCTTGTTCTTTGGCCTTCTTAATCTGATCTAGTGCAGCCAATTCCTTCATCCTGGCAGTCCAAGCAGCTGGATTCTTTTCAGGGTCCTCAAATGGTACAGGTGGCTCATACCTGTTGGAAGAATTGTCTTGAGGAGGCCTAGCAGACACTGTCTCTTTTAGCTTGTAGGGGAATGGATCAGAAGTAGTATCAGATGAAACATGTCCTCCCCTGGAGTATGGGTGCTGCCTGGAATACCTTTTAGAATAAACCTGAAAATCTCTTTGACTACCCCTGTATCCTCCTCTCCTAGAATAAGAACCCCTAGATTGGCTTTCCCTTTGGTAGGATCTGGCATGGGGTTGATAGGGAGCCTGACTTCTAGCTGGGGCTTGACTTGCAGAGCTTCCACCTGCACCTGCATCAGGAGGAGGTGGTGGAGGAGGATGAGGGTGCTGGAACTGGGAGGAGCCCTTTTCATACTTTCTCTTCTTCTTCATGGCTTTCAGCTGGTTTTTGGAATACTGCATCCAATGTTCAGTAATTTGGCAGTTATGCAGAATATAATAAGGAATATCATTATTATCCTTGACTTTTGCAGGAGGAACCCTTTTCATTGCCTTGCTCCTTGCCTTCCTTTTTTTGGCAATGGTAGCAGCTGAATCATCAGAGTCTGTTTTGAATTCATCAGTCTCAGAACTCTGGTCATCATATATAGCATCTATTTTCTTCATCAATTCTTTCTTCAGCTGAATAGCAGCAGATACAGGAGGTGAAGCAGGAACAACAACAGCAGCAACTGTAACAGTCTCACTCACAGCAGTAACAACATCAAACTCTGCAGCAGGCTCAACATCAATGGCCTCTGTCATCAGAAGATCCTTGGATGTTTGCTCATCAGAAGCAATTGGGATTTCAGCAGCAGTGTGAACAATCTCAGCAGTATCAACAGTTTCAGAAGCAAAGTCAGTGTTTTCTTTATCAACAGCAGCAGCAACAACTTCAGTAGCAGCAATCACTGAATGTACAAATGCAGAGATAATGCTAGGGTCACAGCAAGAGACAGGCACCAGTGCCTTGGACAAATCTTCTGGGGGCTGGACAGCATTAACCTCTGGGAGATAGCTGAAGAAGGCAGGATCAAAGGCAGAAAGCAAAGACCTTAGGTCTATTGCAAGAACTGCAGTAGGAGCCTGACATTCTGGAGGCACAGCAACAGTGGCAGAAGAGGCAGCAGACACAGAAACATCAGCAGCAGCAGCAGTATCATCAGCAGCAGGAGCAGAAACAGCAGAAACAGCAGCAGCAACAGCATGAAGGCTTGCTTCATATGGCATCTCCCCCTGCCTAGATGCAGATACATCTGTATCAAGGCAAACTGCTGGTGGTGCTGCCTGAGGAAGGAGGGAGGAAAGCCTGGCAGAGAGGGCTGTCACTGACAAGTGTAGAGGAGCCAATGAGGTCTCTAAGAGTAGAGAGAGCCTGGGGGCAATTAGCTCATACAACTTGTCAGCTAGGGCTGAGAGGTCTACATGCTCAACAACATGAGCATATGTAGATGGAATAGGGATAGCTGAGAATGCTGGAAGTGGAGGGCTGGAGAGTGGAATGGATGGCTCAGGTGTTGGGATGGTGGAAATGGAGGACAAGGGGATGGATATGGATGGGGTGAAAGTTGGTTGGTCAATGATATGGTGGAGGAGATCTTGGAATGAAGTTGAGGAGGAGGGTAACTCTGGAGGAGATGAGGGGGAATCATCCATGTAGGAGTCATCCAGAAGGGTGAAGGATGGTATGGATGGTGATGATGTGATATCTGGTGGAGGTAGAATGGGTGCTGGAGATGGAGTTGAGGTTGGAGATGGGCTGGATATGGTAATGGGGATGGAGCTGGAATGGTGGATGGTAGAGGTAGGGTTGGACTTGGAGGAGGAGGAGAGGCAGCAACAGCAGCAGCCAGGTCTTCTGCAGGAGCAGAGACCTGTGGGAGAGTGACTCTTTGAGTCCTGGTGCCTGAAGGAGCACTAGAGGAGGGCCTGCTTGGCTTGCTTATTTGCCTGTCCCACTTGCCAAAGAGGGCACATGTAAGTCTCTTGGAGGCATTAATGTGAACTCCAGAGGAGACCAGCAAGGCAGGACACTTTGTCTGCAGAAAAACTCCAAAAATCATGCCAAAGTTAACAAAGCTTTTGTTGATTTTCTTCTTGATTAGGTCAAAGAAGACCTCTCCCCAGTTCAAACTTTTCTTATCCACCAGAGCTCCCATGAGGCAGAGCTGATGTCTGGATATAGTGTCATGAGCAGAGTGCTTTGCCAGCAGCACTTTTCCTACTACATCTGCCAGGAATCTGTATTCAACAGATAGATTCCTCTTGAATAGCTTGCTAGGGTTTCCCTCTGGATGACCCATCCTGGCAAGCATGTCAGAAAACTCCTTCCCAGATAACTCAGCAGATTCTTCTCCATTTCTCAGTCCAAAAACCTCTGTTAAAACTGTGGGGGTCAAGGGTACCTGGTTTCCAGCAATAGACCCAACTATTGTGTTGTTGTCTAGATTATGAGCAGTGTAAACCCATTCCTTGATTTCATCTAAGGCCAGCTTTATCCTGGTGGTCATGAGGGCAGACAGATTCTGATCCTTGAATAAACTCAGAATGTCTTGGAAAACTTGGTCAGTAGTGCTGAATGATTCCATATCAATGTCGAAGCCTGCATCAAACTTCATTGCGGCTAGGACAGCAACTGATACAGCCATTGTACCTGCAAAAACTTAACAAACAAAACGACCAAGCGTAGAACTGTTTGGAGGGAAAGAAAATTCTTGCAGAGAAATCGAAAGCGCAAAAGAGAACGACGGCGAAAAATGAGTTTTATATTAGGGTTCGACGCAGAATTGGAAAGATCGTTGAACTCAGTTCGACGATCGAGGCTTCTAAAGGAATCTGAAGAGACTCCAACATCGTCGATCTCCGTTCGACGATCTTGAAAGGCGTCGAGCTCCGTTCGACGATCGTTCAGAGAACAAAATCGTCGAGCGCCGTTCGACGATCGTTGACCGGAAGAGATAGTTCATACTATCTGAGAGGCGCTGAACTCAGTTCGACGATTCTGGAAATCGTCGAACTCCGTTCGGCGATCTTTGGGGAAATCGTCGAGCACAGTTCAGAGATCAGAAAATTCTAGACACTAAGAAAAATCAGAATTTTTGCCTAGTCTTGGTCAATTTTTAGCTTTCAAAATCTTGGATATTATTTAAGGCTTCCTACATCTAACATTCCTAACTGATTTAGGAAGAAAGTGTGTTTCTTTTCATCCAAAGGCTTGGTGAAAATATCTCCCCTTTGTAAATTAGTTGAGATATATTGCAATTCAATTTTATTCTTTTCAACATTGTCCCTTAAGAAGTGATGCCTAATCTCTATGTGTTTTGTCCTACTATGGAGGACTGGATTTTGAGCTATGGAAATAGCACTTGTATTATCACAAAAGATTTTTGACTTCTCTAAGTTGTAACCATAGTCTAGGAGTTGGTTTTGAATCCACAGTATTTGTGAACAACAACTGCCTGCAGCCATATATTCAGCTTCAGCAGTTGAAGTTGACACAGATGTTTGTTTCTTACAAAACCAAGAGACAAGTCTGTCACCAAGGAACTGACAAGTTCCACTGGTGCTTTTCCTGTCAATTCTGCATCCAGCATAATCAGCATCTGAGAATCCAGTTAAATTAAATGCTGAATCTTTTGGATACCAGAGACCTAGATTTGGACAACTTTTAACATACCTGAGAATCTTTTTTACTAATGTTAGATGTGACTCTCTAGGGCTTACTTGGAACCTAGCACATATACATGTAGCAAACATTATATCTGGTCTACTAGCTGTAAGATACAGTAAAGAGCCAATCATTGCTCTATATGTTGTCTGATCAACAGGTTTCCCATGTTCATCAGCATCCAATACAACATTGGTAGGCATGGGTGTTCTCATACAAGATGCCTCAGACATACCAAATTTCTTAACCAACTCATTTGCATATTTGGTTTGAGAAATGAAGATGCCTTCAGCATGTTGCTTGACTTGCAATCCTAGGAAGAAGGATAGCTCACCCATGCTACTCATCTCAAATTTAGAATGCATTAGGTTAGAAAATCTTCTGCACAATTTTGAGTCAGTAGAACCAAAAATGATATCGTGTACATAAATTTGTACTAGTAGGGTGTGAGACTTATGAGTTCTAATAAAAAGAGTTTGGTCTACTCTACCCCTTATAAAACCATTTTCCAAGAGAAAGCATGCTAGAGTCTCATACCATGCTCTAGGAGCTTGCTTGAGACCATATAATGCTTTGTTCAGTCTAAAAACATAATCAGGAAGAGTTGGAGAGATAAAACCTGGAGGTTGTCTGACATAGACTTCCTCTTTGATGTCTCCATTTAAGAAAGCACTTTTGACATCCATCTGATAAACCTTGAAGCCTTTATGAGCTGCATAAGCTAGAAAAATCCTGATGGCTTCCAATCTTGCAACAGGTGCAAAAGTTTGGTCGTAGTCAATTCCTTCTTCTTGAGAATATCCCTGAGCAACTAGCCTTGCCTTGTTCCTTATAATTACTCCTTGATCATCCAGTTTGTTTCTGAATACTCATTTTGTTCCAACAATGGAATGATCCTTAGGCTTTGACACTAGTTCTCATACTTTGTTGCTCTCAAATTGATGCAATTCCTCTTGCATTGCAATGATCCAGTGTGGATCTTGCTCTGCATCTTGAATGGACTGAGGTTCAATTTGAGATATGAAGCAAGTGTGCAACAGGTTTTGGTTGACCTGATTTCTGGTTTGCACACCAGCTGAGATTTCTCCAATTATTTGGGAAATTGGATGGTCTCTTGATGTTACTAAATCAACATGGGGTGTTGATTGTTCAGCAACCTGTGTTGTTGTTTCCCCTTGTGGTACAACAACTGGCTCTTCAGGTTGTGCTTCAATGTGTTGAGCATTCCCTTCATCTTCACTGCTTTCATTATCTTGAGCAACCTGCAACTTGTTCATATCTTCAACTAGAGAGTGTTCCTGCAAAGGTTCTATGGTAGAAGAAATCTTCTCCTTGAAAGACATGTTAGTTTCATCAAAAGAAACATGAACAGATTCCTCAATTTTCAAAGATGATTTATTATAGACCCTATATGCCTTGCTGATCATGGAGTATCCCAGAAACACTCATTCATCAGCTTTGGCTTGAAATTTTGCTAAATATCTCTTGTCATTATTGTGAATATAGCAAATACAACCAAAAATTCTAAAGTAGTCAATTTTAGGTTTCTTCCCTTTGAGTAGTTCATAGGGAGTCTTTCTCTTTAGTTTATGTATCAGACTTCTGTTCAACACATAGTTGGAGGTGTTCACTGCCTCTGCCCAAAAGGATAGAGGTAGATGAGCATCTGACAACAATGTAGTGGCAGATTCAATAAGGGTTCTATTTTTCCTTTCAGCTACCCCATTTTGTTGAGGAGTTCTAGGAGCTGAGAAAGTATGTCTGATCTCTTCACTCTGACAGAACTCTTGCATAAGAAGAGAATCAAACTCTGTCCCATGATCACTTCTGAGCAGGGCAATGTGAGTATTGAACTCAATCTGTATACATTTGAGAAACTCTGTCAGACACTTAAAGTTATCAGACTTCTTCCTTAGAAAGAACACCCAAGTGAATCTAGAGAAGTCATCTACAACTACTAAAGTGTAGGATTTCCCTCCTAGGCTTTGTACTGTGATGGGTCCAAACAGATCCATGTGTAACAGATACAATATCCTAGGTGAATCACTCTTATTAAGTGACTTAAAACTGTTTTTAGTTTGCTTGTCTAATTGACAAGCCCTGCAGAGTCCTTCCTTCTTGTAGGGGCCAGAAGGTAGTCTTCTAACAAGGTTGTCCTTGGATAGCCTAGCAATAGTTCTAAGGTTTAGGTGTCCTAGTCTCTTATGACATAAAACATTTGGTGTACAGACTGAATTAAACAAGCAGATATCTACATTGGTTGAAAGAAAATCTACTAGGTAGATGTTACCTTTCCTTTTACCTGTCAACACAGTTGTGTTGTCCTCTGACTTGATTTTGCATAAGGTTTTGCTGAAGGTCACCTGGTAGCCTTCATCACACAGCTGACTGATGCTGATCAGGTTGTGCTTCAGTCCTTCCACATATGCTACCTTCTTGAAGGTTACTGATACAATCTGTACTGCACCATATCCCTTAGTTTGTCCAAAGTTGGAATCACCAAAGATAACTTTGGGTCCAAGCTTGGCTCTGAAGGATGTGAGGTTGTCCTTATTCCCTGTCATGTGCTTAGAGCACCCACTATCCAAATATCATTGCTGGTTAGATGTTGGATAGGTCTTCACCTGCACATAAAACAATTCACTTGTTTTTGACCCATTTTACCTTGGGCCTAGGTTGATAACCTTTAAATTCAGAAATGAAAGACATCCCTGGCTTACTCTTATATCCTTCAGGATGATATCTCCTTGGAGGTAGAATCCATTCAGTATAAGGGTTAAAGGTTTGGGATGAAGAACCCTTAGGATTCAATTTTGACTTGCCTTTGAAAAAGTTTCCAGAGCTCTGACCTCTGTTCGACGATCTTGGAGCTGCGTTTGACGATCTTGGGTCAGATCGTCGAGCTCCGTTCGACGGTCGACTATGACTGAGGTCAGGTATATGAGATCGTCGACCTGCGTTCGACGACTTTGGCTGAGATCGTCGATTTTCGTTCGACGATTTTTCCTGAGATCGTCGAGCTGCGTTCGGCGATCGTCGATCTTCATTCGGCGATCGTCGATCTTCGTTCGACGATTTCTGCTGGGACTTAGTTTTCTGAGGCAAATCAGAATTTTTCCTAGCAACCTCTACAACTCCCTTTCCCTTGTCAGAAATGAACTTGATGGGAGTTGTTAGGACTATAGGTTGGCTGGATGAAGCACCCAAGCCCAGTGTACTGTTAAATCTAGAGTTCACTGTGCTTGTGATGTCCATCAGCTTGATGCTTCTCCCATTAAGAGATTCTTCAAGCTTCTTGGCCTCAGAGAGCTCACTTTTCAGTGTAGCTATCTGTTCCCTACAGTTCTCCAACTCCTGAGAGAGTTTGAGGTTTTCTGACTTTAAAACATTGTGTTCAGATAATTGATTTATGAGAGAGATAATCTCTTTCTCAGACTTTAGCAGGTCCAAACACAGTGCTTTAAATTCAGATTTAAAATCTTCTGAACTAAAGTCAAAAGAGCTAATTACCTGATCTTCTTCAGGTTGAGTCTCTGAGTCTGACTCTGACTCTTCTTCCTCTGAATTGTGCTGTGAGGCATTGATTGCCATCATGCAGAACTCCTTTTCCTCTGCATCATCCTCATCATCACTGGAGCTGGAAGAGGCTTCTGACTCCTCTTCAGTCTCACTCCAGGATTCAGCAACAAACCCTTTCCTTGTATGCTTATTTTTGCTTGAGGAAGGTTTGCTATTGTCATTTCTTTTGGAGTCTTTCTTCTTCCTTCTTTCTTTTCTGTCCCTTCTGTCCTTGTTCTTGTTCTCTGGACAGTCAGGAACTATGTGCCCTGGTTTTCTGCAACCAAAGCAAATAATGTCTTTGTTATTACCAGTGGACTTGTCATACCTTGGCTTGTCCTGCTCCTTGTATGATCTTCTTCTGAAGTCCTTTCTGGCCATTTTGTAGAATCTTTTGGCCAACAAGCTGAGAAGTTCATTATTGCCTGTAGCTTTATCTTCAGGCAGATCCTCAGTTGCCTTGAATGTTATGGTCTTCTCCTTTCTTGTGGCTGGTGAAGCAGCCTTCTGTTCTTCCTCTCTATTCTTGATGAGCAGCTCATAAGATTTGAGCTTACCCAACAAGGCTTCAGTGGTGATCTCATTCAAACTTCTGGCATCTTTAATTGGCCAGATTCTTGAATCCCAAGTGCTGGGGAAGCACATTAGGATCTTGTCATTAAGTTCTGTTAGAGAGATCTCTTTCTCTAATGTCCTCAGTTCACTGACAATTAGACTCAGTCTATTGTACATGTCTCCCACTGACTCAGTCTCTCCCTTCTTGAAGTTCTCATATTGAGTGATGAGATGAGATCTTCTGTCCTTTCTCTCGTCAGCTGAGCCTGAGACTATTTCTGAGAGTCTATCCCAAATTTCCTTGGCTGAATTACATTCAGCTACCTTTTGAAAAATGTCATCTGACATTGTCTGAGCTAGAATGTTCATAGCCTTGCCATCAGCTACTTTCCATTTTTTGATGTCAGCATCTGTTCCTGATGGAGGTGGAACAGCATTTGTACTTGTACTTTCTGGGGGTCTTGGACACACTGTCAAAACAGAATTAAATATGTCTTCATCAATAGAATTCATGTAAAGTCTAATCATTGCTTTCCAAAGTGCAAACTTTGACAGATTGCACACTGGAGGTCTGGTGCTAGCATAATCTTTGTTTTGGGTCATGATTTGTGCAAACAGAATCTAATGATAAAATACAAAAAGGATCTAGTTTGGGATCTTGAGGTTCAGGTGTTAGCCTGTACAACCAATCAGATATGGTATGTTTAACCAACATCGCTTTGATACCAATTGAAAAGGCAACTAGATCTGATATACTCTAGAGGGGGGTGAATAAAGTATATGGTGCTATAAAAATTTTTGCAAACTTTTACAACAATTATTGTAATATGTGTGAGCAGGGAAGCAGAAATAAATCTAATCACAGTACTAAGCTATGCAAAAACTAAGCACAGAAAAATCTAGCTCAGAAACAAAAAGTAAACAAGCAGAACCAGAGGACACAAGGAAATATAGTGGTTCCCCAAACTTGGGTACATCCACTCTTCTACCACCCTAGGTAGGAATCCACTGCAGGATGAGTTGATCAGGTATCCTGGGCACCAATGAGCTTTTGATAAGGTGCTCAAAAACCAAAGCAGATTTTTTGATCAGGTGTCTTGCCACCAATGAGCTTTTGACAAGGTGCTCAAAAACCAGATTCAAACTTTTGAAGGGAGTTTGAGAAACCCTTTACAGAGTGAGGGTGAGAGAGTGATGACAGTCTTCTCTTTCTCAAACAACTGAGAAGACTATGTGGATTGATGTCAAAGCTCCCCCTGAATCCTTGAAATCTTCAGGAAGAAAAGCTTTGCTGAGGGTGATAGGCCTTCAAAGGTAGAACTCCAGCAATAGATGTTTTCAGCAATGGCTGAAATGTTGAGTGTCTGGAGTCTTGAAATGATGTTGGCCTTGAACACTTTGAGAGCTGAAGAGATCTGAAGATTTGAGAAAGCTTGATCTCCTTTTGATGAGTGTTCTTCAGAATTCTTTTTGACAGACAATTTTTGAGTATCTTTCTGTATTCTGTATTGTGTGTGTCCTTTCTTCTGGTTTATATGGATTAAAAAAAACATTCTATCTTTTATTCTCTGTTCCAGAATAGAATATCATTCTCTGTCAAGGATAGCCGTTGGCCTGCATTGATTGCAGCCTTAATTGAATAATTTCTTCTGGAGGAAAGTCCACAGAATTATTCCTTGAAAAATCTCTTGAAACTTGGTCCAGAAATAAATGAAAACGGCTAGCAAATCTCTGAATTATTGCAGAATAACTCCTAACTGATTTGAATTTGAATTCTGGAAGTTATCTGAAATCGTCGAACTGAGCTCTGCTATCGTCGAGCTGAGCTCAGCGATCTGGAAAACTTAAGCAGCAAAATAATCGTCGATCTGAGCTCAAAGATCGTCGAACTGAGCTCAGAGATAAAGATCCAAAGCAGAGTCAAAATCGTCGAACTGAGCTCACCGATCGTCGAATGGAGTTCGACGATATTATGAAGTTGAGCTCAGCGATCGTCGAATGAAGCTCGACGATCTGTCGAAGTTGAGCTAGACGATCGTCGACCGGAGTTCGACGAATCGTCGTGCTGAGCTCGACGATCAGACTTGGTCTCCAGACAGAAAAACTTGGTCTTCAGGGCAGCTTCCAAACCTAGACTTCTAACCCTTAGACTCAATTCTAATTGACCTATTAAGCTATACAGAAGGTCAAGCAAAGGTTCCTAGAGACATAGTGATCCTGACCCAAATTAGTAATAGGGTGTTCCAACACAAACTAAAACTAGTTTTAAATCTGTTAATAAGAGTGATTCACCTAGGATTTTGTACTTGCTACATTTGGATCTCTTTGGACCCATTGTTGTACAAAACATAGGAGGGAAATCCTATACTTTGGTTATAGTGGATGATTTCTCCAGGTTCAGTTGGGTATTTTTTCTGAGATCTAAGTCAGATAACTTCAAGGTTCTTACAGATTTTCTCAAGACCATACAGATTGAGTTCTCTACTCATGTTGCATTGATCAGAAGTGATCATGACACAGAGTTTGAGTTTCTTCTTATGCTTGAGTTCTGTGAGAAGGAAGTTATCAGACATTGCTTTTCAACTCCTAGAACTCCCCAATAAAATGGGGTAGCTGAAAGGAAAAATAGGACACTCATTGAAGCTGCAGGTACATTACTTGCAGATGCTTACATGCCCATAACCTTTTGGGCAGAGGCTGTAAGCACAGCAAATTATGTCCTGAACAGGAGTTTAATTCACAAACTAAAGAACAAGACTCACTATGAATTACTCAAAGGCAAGAAACCTAAAATCAACTACTTCAAAGTATTTGGATGCTTATGTTACATTCATAACAACAACAAAAAAACATTAAAGTTTGAGGCTAAGACTGAAGAAGGAGTTTTTATAGGATATTCCCAAGTAAACAAGACCTATATGGTTTTTAATAAATCAACATTAAAAATTGAAGAGACCATTCATGTTTCATTTGATGAGACTAACATATATTGCAAGGAGAAATAAGTTTCTATCAATAGCAACTTGCAGGTACCCCACTTGTATGAGACCTTGGATGGACTAAACCTCATCCGAGAGGTTCCAACTCATCCCTCTCCACAAGCCATTGAAGAAAGTGAATAAGAAGCTGAAGGAAATGAATCTCTACCAACAACAAATACAATTCCACGGGAGGAATTAATTCCAAATGTTGTTGTACAACCAACTCCACCCACTGATTTTGTCACACTTAGGGATCACCCCAGATCTCAAGTGATTGGAGACATATCAGCAGGTGTACAGACAAGACATCAACTCACCCAAGATTTGATGCATGCCTGTTTTCTCTCTCAGGTTGAACCTCTATCCATCCATGATGCTGAGCAGGATCCTCACTGGATTCTTGCAATGCAGGAAGAACTAAATCAATTTGAGAGATGTAAAGTTTGAGATTTGGTTCCAAGACCCCAAAACTACCCAGTTATTGGAACCAAATGAGTTTTCAGAAACAAGCTGGATACCCAAGGAATCATTGTGAGAAAAAAGCTAGATTTGTTGCTCAAGGATATAGGTAAGAAGAAAGAATTGATTATGATCAAACCTTTACACCTGTTGCAAGGTTGGAAGCCATAAGAATATTCCTTGCCTATGCAACATACAAGAGATTCAAGGTCTTCCAAATGGATGTGAAGAGTGTTTTTCTAAATGGAGTGCTAAAAGAAGAGGTTTATGTAAAACAACCTCCAGGTTTTGTTTCTCCAACTTACCACTCTCATGTTTTTAAATTGCATAAAACTCTTTATGATCTAAAGCAAACTTCAAGAGCTTGGTATGAGACATTTGCTAGTTTTCTATTAGAGCATAAATTTACAAAAGTAACTGTAGATAAAACACTTTTTACTAGACATCATAATGACCAAATCTTATTAATATAAATCTATGTGGATGATATTATATTTGGCTCTACAGATTCCAAATTATGCAAGAGCTTCTCTGACCTCATGCATTCCAAATTTGAAATGAGTAGCATGAGTGAGCTTTCCTACTTCCTTGGTCTCCAAGTGAAGCAGCTCTCTGATGACATCTTCATCTCTCAAGCAAAATATGCTAAAGAACTTCTAAAAAAGTTTGGGATGACTGATGTCTCAGCAAAGAAAACACCCATGACTACCAATGCTGTTATGGACTCTGATGTACCAGGGAAACCTGTGGATCATAAACTTTATAGGGGCATTGTTGGGTACCTATTATACCTCACATCAAGTAGGCCAGATATTATGTTTGTCACATGTCTTTGTGCTAGGTTCCAGGTGAACCCTAAAGAATCTCACCTAATTTTACTAAAAAGGATTTTGAGATATATAAAGAGTTGTCCTAATCTAGGCATATGGTATCCTGCTGAATCAGAATTTGAGTTAATTGGATACTCTGATGCTGATTTTACTGAATGCAGGGTAGATAGAAAAAGTACTTCAGGGACTTGCCAGTTCCTGAGTATGAGATTAGTATCTTGGTTTTGTAAAAAGCAAACATCAGTGTCAACCTCAACTGCTGAAGCAGAATATATTGCAGCAGGCAGGTGTTGTTCACAGATGCTTTGGATACAAAATCAACTTCTATATTATGGGTTCAACTTAAATAATTCAACCTTACTATGTGATAATACAAGTGCTATAGCCATAGCCCAGAATCCAGTTCACCATAGTAGGACAAAACATATTGACATAAGACATCATTTCATTAGAAAGTGTGTAGACAAAAATAAAATCAAGCTTGTCTATATCTACACTGATTTACAAAGGGTTGATATATTCACCAAACCTCTGGATGAGAGAAATTATATGTTCTTTGTAAATCAACTTGGAATGATCAATGGAGAATACTTTATTTAATTTCTGTCTGCACTCGACGAATTTTCCAAAGTTCGTCGAACGAAGTTCGAGGAACCGGGGAAAGTTTGAGAGATATTCGTCGAACGGAGATCGACGAACTCTCTGTGAGTGAACAATTTTCGTCGAATGGAGTTCGACGAACTTGCTTCAGAAGATATTCGTCGAACGGAGTTCGACGAACGGTCTTCAATTCTTATGAATAAGATCAACGAATTATTTCATTCAAAATTATTTCGTCGAACTCAGTTCGAAGAATTATTTCTATTTTTCGTGGAACGGAGTCTGTCGATTCATATTCTTGGAAACCCTATATTTAGGTTTTCTTCGACCTCCGTCCCGCGCTTTCTGTTCCTTTGCACTTGATCGCCGTTTTTGTGTCTCTCTTGCAGGTGATTCCATGACGATTCAGGCAAGCATTCTTGCAGGCATGAAGTTCGATACAGGTTTTGATGTGGACTTTGATTCGTTTCAACATTCTGATCCCATATTCCTTTACATTCTGGAACTAATTGAAGAACAAGAACTCAAAACCTTGATGACAAGAAGAATCAAACTGCACAACACTGAAATCAAAGAATGGGTCTACACCCTATCGCCAACAGAGGAGAATACGATGACAGACACCATTGCGGGTAACCCCGTCTCCTTAACTCCTGCAATTTTAACTGAAATTTTTGGATTAAGGAATGAAGAAAAACAACTACAGATTGAAATAGATGAGTCTGACGTGATGCTGAACCTAATGGGTTATACTGGAGATAACCCTAATAAACTATTGAAGAAACACCTCTCCGCCCCTTATAAGTTTTTGACAGATTTGGTTTGAAAAGTTTTGCTTGGGAAACATACTGCCCATGACTACATCATCAGACACCAGTTTCTAGTCATGTGTGCAATCATAAATAAGAAACAGGTGGATTGAACACATATTCTTTTTGATCTGATAAAGAAGAAAAACAATAAAAATGAAGTTTGCTTTGGAAGGATCCTAGGGATCTTTTTACAAGAAAAAACTGCTGAATCCCTGGTCTCCCAGAGCATATTCATTAATGTCAGCAAAAGGCTTACATGTGCCTTGTTTGGAAGATGGGAGAGGACCATCACTAAGCCATCCAAGGCTTCTACCTCTTCCACCCCAGCTTCTAAAGGCACCAGGGCTGTTAAAGTCACTCCCCAACCTACTAAAGAGATTCATCCAACACGACAATCTCTTCCAGCTCCCCTTCCAGCAACACAAATCCATCCCTCTTCCACACCTCCATCATCCCCCTACTCAACCTCCTACTCCACCAGAATCTCCACATGCTTCACCAGCACCAACTCCTCCATCATCTCCACTTCCTCCTCATTTATCCTCCATATCATTTTTCAACATACCACCATCACCTCCCAATTCCCCTCTTCCTCCAATCACTCACATGGAAGATGCCACCCATCCATCCCCATCCACATCTACGGATCTACCATCCCTCAACATGCATCCCCTCCAGATGTTCACATACCAGATGCTCCACTTTCCATCCCTCCCACAGTTCCCACTTCTACACCTTCTGCAACACCATCTACCACTCCACCATTGGACACCTCCACAATTACTTCTCTCATTGCCCTCCTCACTCCCCTTCTCAAAACACTAATAACAGAGACCATTACACATCTTGCTACTTCAATTACTACCCTATCTGCACAGATCACTTCCCTCACTACTGCCCCATCTTCAGTCAGGGGCATGGCTTCAGGACTTACTGAAACCATGCAGGGGGAGATGTCTGATGATATAGCTGCAGTAGTTCCAGCAGTAGCAGCTCCAGCAGCAGAGGCAGCAACAGTAGCAGCAGACTGTACAGAGTATATTGATACAGATGATCTTGATTTTATTAATTTTATTGATACTGACATGGACTTGGAAGAGTCAGTCTCTGAGATAATAATTACTGGTGGTGATTTCATCATTAATCTCACAGTTGATTTAGAAAATTTGTTGAAAAATTTTAAATTTGTAGTTTTGAGATATCTTACAGCAGAATATATTACTAAGTCATACTTGGCTATTGTACCATTTACATCTCCAGTAAGTCCACAAGTTGCAAAACAACTCAGTGATAGTTTTGCTGTTCCTGAGCCCACAGTTATTCCAGCTCCTTCAGAAATTTCTTCTGCTCCTAGTTATGTCATGGATGACTCTCTATTGCCAGATCTAGATGAACTAATCTTGGCTGATATTGAAGAGAAAAATAAGGCAGCAGCTGAAAGCTCAGTCCAAGTTAGTTCTGATTCTTTTGTAGCTTCTCCTCCAACTCTTGTTGAAACTCCTGCTCCTGCTCCAAAAAAGCCTGTTATTTCTGCTGAGGCTTTGAAAGCTTTGAATGATTTATATGATAACCCTCAGGGTTCTGAAAATGATGATGATGAAGATGAGGATGAAGACTCAGATGAGGAGGATACAAAGAAGAAGAAGCAAGTATCAAAGAAAAGAAAAGCTTCTCCTCCTCCTGCTCCTAAACTTAATCCGAACAATGACACTCCTTATTACATTCTTCAAAAGATAACTCCATACAAAGGGATGCCAACATGGATGTGTCTATCTAAGAATCAGCAGAAGGAAAAGAAGAAGAGTAGAATGTACTCTCCTTCACCAGTTCAAAGGTATAGAAAAGATCCACCACCTCCTCCTCCTCCTGCAGCTGGTGCTCCTGGTTCAAGCTCTCAAAGGTCTGCCCCTGTTCAAACTTATCAAAGACATCATGACAGATCTTCCCCTGGTATCAGTCAGCACAGACAACACTCTTCAGGAAAACAACATCAGCAACAACAGCAACATCAGCAACAACAACAACATCAGCAACAACAACATCAACAACATCAACATCAACAAGCTGAAAGTTCTAGAAGATCAACCTCTCCTCATGTTCCTTATGAAGATCCAGAAACAGCCAACACAGCTAGAATGGCCAGGTTCCAGGAACTAGTAGACCTTTTTATGATTAACAAGGCAAAGACTGAAGGGAAGGATATTTCTGAATACACTACAATGTCCAAATACAGAAGTGAAGAACTGAAAAGGTTTGAAAAGACTAACAAAATTTTTAATGTTGATGATTATATGAAATTACATCCTGAAGCAGTGGTCTCTAGAGCTACATCTCTGAAGATTATATGGGCTGCTGACATGAAAATGACTGTGGAACAAGCTTCAAATCCAAACGGGGAAATAATATTTACCAAGCCAGGAGACAAGGGCAAGGATGTAAAGCATCATGAGAAGAAGCAGAAGAAATGAAATCTGAACTATTTTATTTCTATTTTTCTCTCTTAAACTGTTTCATATTGTCTGAACAAAGCTCTTGTGTAAATATATCTGCTGCATGTGTTAATTATCTCTGCCAGATATATGTTTTTCCTGCTTTGTTTACTTTATATTTTTATTTTGAGTCTATTAGTGACCTCACCCAAATAGTGAGATATTGTTGGATCCCTAGTTTGATTTGAGCTAGGTTCACTAAGCTAGGATGATGTGATCCAATATGTATAGCCAAGGTCATAGTTGTGTCCTAGAGTTTAGGTCAAGTCCTTAGTAACAACATCACATGGACAAGCCATCATCAGACTGTCAGAGACTCAAGACTTCGAGTTTTTCCAGAGATTTAGAGATTTCTCAAGAAACAACAGAATATTTGACAACTCCAGAATAGTTGCTGAACTCCAGCTCGACGAACACATTTACCAGCTCGACGAACTTCAGACACAGAATAGGCAAAAGAGACAGCAGTTCAGTTTCCAGCTCGACGATCATGGAACTCAGCTCGACGAACAGAAGCCGTCTGGTCGACGAATACAACATCTCAGCTCGACAAACTGTGGACTCAGTTCGACGATTTCTGTCATCTGTTCGACGATTCCAGACTTAGTTATTTCCGGCCTTCTGTCCCCACTCTAATGCAATAATTTCTGAGTAATTAATGCTCTAACATTCTCTGAATATAACCGTTAGAAGAAGCATTAATTATGGTCTTCTCCAGGATTACTGCATTGCCGTTTTTCCATGGGACAGTTGGGGAAATAAATCAATGCCGTTTATTCTCAAGGCTGTCATCATTAATTGCAGATGAATTCAAATTTTTGAAGCACGGATCTCGACAGAAAATATAAAAGAAAAGAAGAAAATAACGGATATAATCAAGGATTATTAAGAAAGTTTTACACTGAGCACAGTGCACTCAGAGTTATATAGAGATTACAGAGACACAGAGAAATATTCAGTCTTGAACAATCTTCTCTGTCAACAAAAAACATTCTCTGATATAGAGAAGCCCTTGACCAGAAGCTCATCAGTACCTGAAGAAGAAGAACAACAATACCTATATCTAGAGTCTTCTTTCTTCAAGCACTCCAGGACACTTCAAAAGGACAACATCAGTTACATCTGTCAAAGAAGTTCCTGAAGATTATTGTTGGTCAAGAATTCAGTTTGAAGACCTATCACCCTGAAACTTAGCTCCTGTTTTTCCCTGATTCATTATACATCTCGGGGGGAGCCATAAGCTATAATCAAATCCACAGTCTTCTCAGTTGTATATTGAGAAAGAAAAAACAAAATCATCTCTCCCCCCCACTGTATAAAGAGTTGTCATCTCCCTTCAAAAGTGATTCCTGTTTACAAGTCACCTGATCAAAAGACTTGAGGGTTTGGTTTTTGAGCACCTGATCAAAAGCTCATTGGTGTCAGACACCTAATCAAAAACCTGAGTGGATTCCTATCAGGGTGGTAGAAGAGTGGATGTACCCAGGTTGGGGAACCACTATAAAATTCTTGTGTCGTCTGGTTGCCCCTTTTTCTTTTGTTTTTGCTGTGCTTGTGCTTTAGGTTTATTGTGTGCTAGCTATATTTATTTCTGCACTTTTAATTTACAGCAAAAGCTGTAATAGCTGTTAAGAATTATTTAAGAATACTCTATTCACCCCCCTGTAGAGTATTTCAGATCTAACTCTCACTTTCATTTAGTAATTTTTTTGTAGAAATTTCTGTCTTTTTTGTCCACATCGCAGAGGTTCTATCTTGCTAGAATTGTCTCACTCAAAGATTTTCTTTCACTATAAAATTTTTCCCTAGAAATCCAAGCACATTTCTCTCTAAAAATATATTTCTTAATGGTTTTATCTTACTGCTATTCTCTTGAATAAATATTTTCACTCTAGAATTTTTCTGAGAAAGTGTCTTAAAGTTTCATTATAATTTTTTCTCTATAAATTTATTTCTCAGAGAAGCTATTTCACTAGGGCATTGTTTGGGATGGGCCGGATGGCGGCGGTGGCGGCAAAAGCTCTATTCCCACCTCCACCGCTGTTGTTTTGATGCTCCAAACCCGGTCCAGGACAGGTTCGGTTTGTTCTTGGTTTGGCTTTGGGCTGAACCCATTTCTATTGCCTATATATATATATTGATTTACACAGGGATATAACCTAACCTAATCAAACCATCGGGAGGAAGAGAACGAGCGAAAGAGGAAGAGAGGCGGCGGCTTCGGAATCCCGATCGAGCGATCGGGCTCGGCTTCGGGAGAAGATCAGGCAGCGGCTTCGGGAGAAGATCCGGCAGCATCATCGGGAGGGAGAAGCGGTGACATCGGGCATCGGGCGGTTCTTCTCCGGCGACGATCGGCTTCGGGCGTTTCTTCTCCGACGACGATCGGCTTCGGGCGTTTCTTCTCCGGCGACGATCGGCTTCGGGCGTTTCTTCTCCGGCGACGATCGGCTTCGGGCGGTTCTTCTCCGGCGACGGCCGACGGTTCCTAGGGCTTCTTCTCCGGCGGGCATAGGGCCCAATCTTGGGCTGGCGGTTCTTCATCGGCGAGGATCAGCGGCGACAGATTGAGATCAGCCCTTTCTTGCGATCGGGATACCCGATCTAGGGTTCTTCTCCGGCGATCTTGGAGGTCCGGTGGCGGCAAGGGCGGGCAGAGGTCGACTCTTTTCTCCGGCGACATCTAGGCTGCGACGGTCTCTGGCCAGCAACGTCCAGGGGAGGAGGAGAGGGCGGCGGTTCCGATTGGCCATTTCTTGCGGCCGGCATAGAGGAGTTTTCTTCCCTCTCTTGTTCTTGTTGTTATTTATTTTTCCCTATTATAGGTTAGTGTCGATCCGCCGAGGATCGTTGAGTGTCTGTGTTGTAATCGAATATTATTTTTGATTAGTGGATCCGGCACGCTCTCCCCGTGGATGTAGGAGCTTAACTCCGAACCACGTAAATCTCTTGTGTTTGTGGTGTTTTGGAATCTCGTACTTTTGTTTGTTTGGTGCGCGCCACTATTTGCTCAAAATTTACTTTCGTTGCTATTGTCCGCGACGAGTTCCGTACTCGCGGGCCAGTGCCAATTGCACAACAATTTGTATCAGAGTCAGGTTCGTTTTTCGGACCAGTGAGCAAATTCAATGGCGGCCAAATTCGAGATTCCAAAATACGATGGCAAGATTGATTTCGGCCTTTGGCAAAAGCGCATAAAGGCCGTACTCGTGCAACAGAGACTTCACAAGGCACTCCTTGGACAGGAGAAGGCCAAAGTGATGGGCGATGACGAGTGGGATGAGCTGGATCTCAAGACCATCAGCATCATACAGCTGTGTTTGGCAGATGAGGTCATGTACAATGTAGTCGAGGCGCAGACTACAACGGATCTATGGAAAAAGCTCGAAGAGCTTTATATGTCCAAATAACTTACGAATAAGTTATATGTTAAGAAACAATTGTATAGCTTAAGTATGTCCGAGGGAACGCAGTTGTTGGACCATATGAATGTGTTCAACAAGCTGGTATCCCAGCTGCGGAGTATGGATGTGAAGGTCGAGGAGGAAGATCAAACTCTTCTCCTCTTGTCCTCACTCCCGAGGCCGCTCGATCATTTAGTCACCACCATCTTGTATGGGAAGGATACCCTTAAGATGGAGGAAGTGGTGAGGATGCTTCTTTCTAATGAGAAGAGGAGCGGTTCCAGATCGAGGGCGAGCGAGGGTCTGCTCGTGAAGAGCAGAGACCCATCCCGAGGGAGATCGAAGGAGCGAGGCAAGAAGGACTCTCGACCTAGATCGAAGTCTAGAGGCAAGAACAACAAATGCCACTTCTGCAAGGAGGAGGGGCATTGGAAGGTGAACTGCCCTAAGAGGAAACTCAAGGGCAAAGCACCCGAGCCTCAGCAGGCCGCTATAGCAGCCGGGTACGATAGCGATGCGAATGTCTTGCATGTGTCACAGAGTCATGAGATCACGGACGAGTGGATCATGGACACTGGGTGTTCATACCACATGTGCCCACGTAGAGAGTAGTTTACCACTTTCAGGGAGTGCAATGGCGGTTGAGTCCGGATGGTAAATAACTCTGAGTGCAGGTCTATGGGGATCGGGACTATCCAGATCAGAATGTTTGATGGAGCGATTCAGACACTCGCCGATGTGAGGTATGTGCCTGACCTAAGGAAGAGCTTGATCTCCTTAGGTACCTTAGAGGCAGTCGGGTATTCCTATACCGGCGAGGGAGGATTTATCAGGGTTAAGAGAGGCGCACTAGTCGTCATGAGGGGGGGGGGGCGTACCGATACGCTTTATAGGTTGATAGGCACTACGATAGCTGGTGATGCGGCTGTTGCCGCGATGTCTGATGAGGATACCTCTGCACTGTGGCATGCTAGACTTGGCCACATGAGTGAGAGAGGTCTCGTAGAGCTGCATAGGAGAGGACTCCTGAAGGGAGTCAAAACATGCAGACTTGACTTTTGTGAGACCTGCGTTCTAGGAAAGCAGCACAAGGTCAAGTTTATGACATCGAGTCGGCGCAGTAAGGACGTCCTTGAGTATATACACTCGGATGTATGGGGGCCAGCCCCGGTGCCGTCACTTGGAGGCGCAAGTTATTTCGTGACATTCATCGATGATTACTCCAGGAAGGTTTGGATCTAATTCCTCAAACAAAAATCCGAAGTGTTTGAAAAGTTTAAGATCTGGAGGACCCAGGTGGAGAATCAGACGTGGAAGAGGGTGAAGTATCTGAGATCCGACAACGGTGGCGAATACACATCGTCGGAATTTCATGGGTATTGCGATCAGGAGGGTATCACTAGGCACTTCACCATCCCTGGCACGCCGCAGTAGAACGGCGTCGCCAAAAGGATGAATAGGACGCTTCTAGAGAGGGCCCGGTGCATGCGTCTATACGCAGACCTGCACAAGCCCTTCTGGGCTGAGGCGGCGAGCACTGCACGGTATCTAGTGAATCTATCCCCATCGATGTCACTAGATTTAAAGTGCCCACAGGAAGTATGGTCAGGTACGCCAGTCACGTATTCTGACATCTATATCTTCGGATGTCCTGTATACACCCTGATGCCGGACACAGAGCGGACGAAGCTTGATGCTAAGTCCAGGAAGTGCATTTATTTGGGTCGAAAGACCGGCGCAAAAGGATTCAAGTTGTGGAATCCCGAGACCAAAAAGACTGAGGTGAGGCGCGATGTGGTGTTTGATGAGGCTTCTATATTGAAGAAGTCTTAGCCCCAAGCGAAGGAGGCTGAGAAGACTCCAAGTCCACCAGTGGAGGTGGAGCTCGAGAGTAGTAGCAGAGCTGCAGATTGGGGAGTTGAGCATGAGGGTACTAGCAGGACCGATCATCAGGATGATTCATCCGAATCTGATGGATCAGACACTGTACAACCCGCTCAGGAGGAGCCGTATACGATTGCTAGGGGAAGGGCTAGGCGAGAGGTCAGAGTGCCTATCAGGCTACAGGATTTTGTAGCATACGCTTTCCAAATTATCTCCTCCGATCCCAGATCCTACAAGGAAGCCATCGAGAGCAAGGAAAGCTCTCAGTGGATGGCGGCCATGGAGGAAGAGATCGAGTCTCTCCACAAGAATAAAACTTGGGAGCTGGTGTATCCCCCAAAAGGAGCTAAGGCGATTAACTCCAAATGGGTATTCCGGAAGGAGTCTACTTCCGGGAAGGACCCCTGGAGATACAAGGCCAGGTTCGTCGCGAAAGGCTTTGCACAAAAGAAAGACATAGATTTCGATGAAATTTTTTCGCCTGTCGTAAAGCATTGATCCATTAGGTTATTGCTCGCCTTAGTGGTACTCCACGATATGGAGTTGGAGCAATGGGACATGAAGACTGCGTTTCTTCACGGGATCCTAGATGAGGTGATCTATATATTGCAGCCTGAGGGGTTTGTGAAACCCGACAATGAAAAGAACGTGTGCAAGCTTAGAGCATCTCTCTACGGCTTGAAGCAATCACCGAGGATGTGGAACCGGAGGTTCGATGTCTTCATGGCTTCATTGGGGTTCACCAGGAGTCGGTACGACACTTGTGTGTATTTTCGATTTCTGGCGAATGAGGATATCTTAATTCTGATGTTGTACGTCGATGACATGTTAATCGCGTGCAAATCAACCCAGGAGATCTCCTTATTAAAGGAGAAGCTGCGCTCGGAGTTCGAGATGGCAGATCTCGGACATGCGCAAAAGATCCTTGGGATGGAGATTCGTCGAGACAGAGAGCGCGACATGCTCTGGTTATCTCAAACTGGGTATATTAAGAAGCTATTGGAGAAATTCAGCATGAGTGACTCCAAAGCTGTCTCAACCCCCTTGGGACAGCATTTTCGGTTATCGTCCATTCAGTGTCCTACCACTGAGAAGGGACGACAGGAGATGCTGAGTGTACCGTATGCGAATGCGGTGGGGTGCCTGATGTATGCGATGATCTGCACTAGACCAGACATCGCTCAGGCAGTGAGCGTCGTGAGCAGATATATGGCAAATCCAGGGCGACAACATTGGGAAGCTGTCAAATGGATTTTGCGATATCTGAACGGGACACCCAACGTCGGATTACTCTTCAGGAAGAGTGATGTTGCGGGTGTATTAGAGGGCTATGTAGATTCCGACTACGCGGGTGACCTAGATAGAAGGAGATCCACGACCGGATACATTTTCCTTCTAGGTGGAGGTCCCATAAGTTGGAAGGATACTTTGTAGGATATAGTCGCTCTGTCCACTACAGAGGCGGAGTATATCGCTGCGGTGGAGGCCGCAAAGGAAGTCATTTGGCTCAAGGGTCTCACCGCAGAGCTGCAGGTTTCTCAGGAGGATGTGAAGCTTCATTGTGATAGTCAGAGTGCTATCTGTCTTACGAAAGACCCGGTCTATCACGCAAGGACCAAGCACATTGACGTTCGTTATCACAAGCTGAGGGAGTTTGTCGAAGGAGGGGACATTCAGTTGCTGAAAGTCCCGACAGTGGAAAACATAGAGGATATGTTTACCAAGCCTCTGACCGGAATCAAGTTCAAGCATTGCTTGGACTTGACTCATATCGGCTCATGCTGATCGTGTCGCCCCCAGGGAGAGGGGGCTTGTAGTCGCGAGTAGGGGTCTGTGTGTTATAGGTGGTATTAATGTTCGTGGAGCATCAAGGTGGAGATTGTTGTTTTGATGCTCCAAACCCGGTCCAGGACCGGTTCGGTTTGTTCTTGGTTTGGCCTTGGGCTGAACTCATTTCTATTGCCTATATATATATATATTGATTTGCACAGGGATATAACCTAACCTAATCAAACCATCGGGAGGAAGAGAACGAGCGAAAGAGGAAGAGAAGCGGGGGCTTCGGAATCCCGATCGAGCGATCGGGCTCGGCTTCGGGAGAAGATCAGGTAGCGGCTTCGGGAGAAGATCCGGCAGCGGCATCGGGAGGGAGAAGCAGTGGCATCGGGCATCGGGCGGTTCTTCTCCGACGACGATTGGCTTCGGGCGCTTCTTCTCCGGCGACGATTGGCTTTGGGCGGTTCTTCTCCGGCGACGATTGGCTTCGGGCGGTTCTTCTCCGGCGACGGCCGGCGGTTCCTAGGGCTTCTTCTCCGGCGAGCATAGGGCCCAATCTTGGGCCGGCGGTTCTTCTCCGGCGAGGATCAGCGGCGACAGATTGAGATCGGCCCTTTCTTGCGATCGGGATACCCGATCTAGGGTTCTTCTCCGGCGATCTTGGAGGTTCGGCGGCGGCAAGGGCGGGCAGAGGTCGACTCTTTTCTCCGGCGACATCTAGGCTGCGGCAGTCTCTCGCCAGCAGCGTCTAGGGGAGGAGGAGAGGGCGGCGGTTCCGATTGGCCATTTCTTGCGGCCGGCATAGTGAAGTTTTCTTCCCTCTCTTGTTCTTGTTGTTCTTTATTTTTTCCTATTATAGGTTAGTGTCGATCTGCTGAGGATCGTTGAGTGTCTGTGTTGTAATCAAATATTATTTTTGATTAGTGGATCCGACGCGCTCTCCCCGTGGATGTAGAAGCTTAACTCCGAACCACGTAAATCTCTTGTGTTTGTGGTGTTTTGGAATCTCGTACTTTTGTTTGTTTGATGCGCGCCACTATTTGCTCAAAATTTGCTTCCGTTGCTATTGTCCGCGACGAGTTCCGTACTCGCGGGCCGGTGCCAATTGCAAAACACACCGCCCTATTTAGGTTGTTTGGACTAGGAGCTTTTTCAGGAAAGATGTTTTAGGGGTTTTTCGGGTAGACATTGGCTTTTGAAAATCCGCTTTATCTGCTTTCATCCTTTTCACTTTTATTCAAGGGTTTACTAAAGCCATACCCCAACCATTCACGATTGCCTTTCTTCCTTCTAGCCACTTCAAATGTTTTCTTCTCTTATTCATTATTCTTCACCCATTCACGATAAATGATTAGCATAAAACACATTTTTATTATTAAAAAAAAAATAAACCATTATTTAAAAGTTGTTTTTCCAAACAAAATAAATAATTTCTTTTTTGAAAATCACTTAAAGGGAAAATTTTCAGACAGTCTACAACTTTTTCAAACAATTTTTTGGACAACTCTAATGTCACCACCGGTTTCCCACCACTGCTTATTCCACCGCCACCGCCGCCCCAAACAGAGCTTCGGTTTCTATCCCAAAAATACGTTGCAATTTTTTTTCCATAATTTCTCTGAAAGTATTACTAAATTTCTCTTTAAACATATCTCTCATGTATTTTATCTCACTTTTATTCTCACAGTAAAAAAAATTCTCTATAGAAATTTCTTCAAAAATCTCAGTTCTTTCATATCGGGGTAGGAATTAAGGTGTGTTTGTACCCTAATTTTAATCACATAGAGTTCACTTGAATTCCAATTCCAAGTTTATTTATGCAATCTTGACGATGGAATTCAAATGATCCTCTCATGTTCAATATGTGAGGCTCAATTCCATCCAACTGAAAAGACTTTGATAGTTTCGCTGTAGCTATTCTATTGAAATCTATGATAGAATTCTGCTTGATATATTACTCGTGAAGAAGTTCAGCTGTAAATTCCAGGACATCTACTGTTTTTGCACATATTTTTCATCCATTTTCTGTGATCACGTTTCACTAAATTTGTCTTTTTGT
Source organism: Platanthera guangdongensis (assembly GCA_039583875.1). NCBI lineage: Eukaryota > Viridiplantae > Streptophyta > Magnoliopsida > Asparagales > Orchidaceae > Platanthera > Platanthera guangdongensis. Next base: position 237,386,860 of record CM077158.1, read on the forward strand.
TTTGTTTTATGCAGGTTAAGTAATTAACTAATCTAATGGACTCTCATATGGGCAATTATTTCATGGAATCACTGTGCTCAGAAAACTCATTTGAACAGCAGGATATAGAGAGATGTCCTTTCTTGAGAAACATTAATGAAACTACACAGTTTTCTTTCTCATCAGTCAACTTTCTTGTACCTGTAAGCCTTTCACTTTGTTTGGGACAGCTGTGGCATTTGTGCGGTGGCGGTATGAAATTGTGGTCGTAAACACAGACACCGGTTTACTTGCGTTTTGAGCTTTTGCGTAATTTTTTTGGCCTAAATTTCACTTTCTAGGGTCTAGTCGTGCTACATGACCGTGGTTGTATTTTGTTCGATGATATTGTTTTGTGAAAATAGCATTTCTAACTGTACTTACAGTAATTCTACTTTTTTTTCCATAAATGTGTTCATAATCGCCGCCGCTTTCCCACCGCTCTCTCAAACAGGGCCTTTGTTTTCTCACTTCTTCCTACTAACTGGTTGATTTTCTGATACTTGTCTTACTCTGCTCTTCATTTTATGTTGAGGCTCGAGGAGCAAAAGGTCCAAATTTTGAAATGGCATTCAGGCTTTTCCATGGCCAGAATGGGGTCGTCCCTCTTTCCGGAAGGTCTCTCATGCATGATAAGGTTCCAGAACACGAATCTGAACCCACACCCCAATTTAGGCTTCATTTGATTCGGCGGTGGCGGGTCGATCCGGCGGGTGGAAACGGAGCGTTCGAAACGGAGGGGGGAGGTGGCTGCTCCAAACAGAGCTTTTTGGGGTGTTTCTCAAGCCGGGCGGGTGGAAACGGAGCAAACGGCGCCGGAGGTTCATTTGTTTACCCTTCTTCCGGCGGCGTTTGCCCAAAACGGAGCAGCGAAACGCCCAAACAAATAGGTCCTTAATCCATTGGCGGCGAAAGCAGCCAGCATCAGCCTCTCAAGTTTTGGACTTAGCGGACTTTTTGGATTTGATTTCTTCGCCAAGAAAACGAGGAACCAAAATAAGAGATCTTCGAAGGAGTCCTCTCAGGTAATTAATTTACAAACATCCTGTACCATTACTGTCATGATGCTGCAAATGCGGCCTTATTTGAATCAATTCCGTAATCCGCCTTTGTTCCGGTTTCATATTCAAATTCATGACTTTAACTCGCTTTTGTTAAAAAATTGCAATCCTTACAAACCAGCTGAAAGAGCAAATCTTTTACCAAAGACAAATAAGGCACACCTCAACTACAAAAAGTTATGCTTTGAGATATTACTCACATTTCTGTATGCAATCCCCTCAAATGAAGCTTGAGCTTGATTAATATCCCCTCATGATCATTAGCAATATCCCGAGCTTAGTTCGAGCCCATTTTATAAATTCCGATTCTTTGTTCATTCTAGATTGATGCATGAAGTGAAACCGTGTAGAAAGTAATGCAAAATAATGATAGAACTCTTAAATTATAGACAACCGAGCTTTTCTGTATCATACAAATGCATGCCGATCCATGCAAAATGTTATTTTGATCATTTAGAGACACAAATGTTGGACTGTCTTGATGTACTCATTGCATATGGCGCTTCTACTGCTGATGTAGCCATTTGCATGCACAGTAGTTATTCCATGACCTGAATTTTGTATTATAGAATACACCAAAAGCTAGAATTAACTGGACTACGTTATAATCATTCTTATAACTGCTAAACGTATTCCATTCATATTCGCAGTCCAATGAATTTAAGGCACTGTTCGTTTGGAAGGAATTGGATCCATGGAATTAGAATTAGAGGTTCATGTTCAATTGAATTTAACCTTCAATTCCAATTCTAAAGCCTCAACTCCGCTCAACCGAACGAAGCCCAAGTGTTTTTAAGACTGCGAATAGCTGTTTTGTGTGTTTTTAGAATTGCGAGTATCCGTCGTAGGACTGCTAATAAAATCGCCCTTAATAAAGTAGTCATTTGCCCAGTAGCTAACCGTTGGCTGCCTATATCTAAAGTTGGTCTGTCTTTAACAACCATCTATAATTTCTCTAAATTTCTGACGTTCAACCATTTTAATTTCAGAAACACGAGTCTGGGAGCGATGATTGGTTAGAAACAGGGCAGTGCCCGCTCGCCAAATCTTTCCGAGCTGTGTGCGGCGTTCTTCCCATTGTTGCAAAGGCTCTTCAGCCTCCGCCTGGTCTGAAGCTGCGCTGCCCCCCTGCCATTGTTGCCGCTCGTGCAGCTTTGGCCCGAACCGCCCTCATAAAGAGCCTCCGTCCTCAACCGTTACCGGCAAAGACGTTTGCCATAGCACTCATCGGAATGGCGGCCAACGTCCCCCTCGGGATTTGGCGGGAACACACAAGAAAGTTCTCCCCCCAATGGTTTGCTGCCGTCCATGCCGCCGTGCCTTTCATCGCCATGCTGAGAAAGTCTGTCCTGATACCGAAGTCCGCAATGGCTTTCACCATCGCCGCATCGATTCTCGGGCAGACTATAGGGTCGAGAGCGGAGCGCATTCGGCTCAAGGCTAAGGCTGAAGCGGTGGTTAAAGTCGAACGAGAAACTCGAATTTGTTCTGCGAAAAGTGGGCATTATGGCAAGGAGATGGTGGGGGAAGGCCTCCCACAGAAGAAAGAATCAGTGGTGGGGGAAGCTGGTATATGCTATTGATATTGGTATTATTATACAAGGCCATTTACGGGGACCTCCCATCTAACTTTGCTAAATTACTGACAGCACCCCTATTATTTCGAAATTACAAAAAAATTTTCCTAAAGTTTTCATTTCATTACAAAAATCTCCCTGAAGTTTTAATTTCATAACATCCATGCACAAAAGCACCACCCTCGGTGTACAGTATCCAGGGGAGTATTTTTCTTCATGCATGCAATGAAATAAAAAGACCATGCGAGATTTTTGTAATGAAATGAAAACTTAAGGGGAGGTTTTTGTAATTTCAAAAATAAGAGGGGTGGTATCACTAATTATGCTAATTTATAAGGAAGATTTGGATAATTATTTCTTATTATATATAATAAGCATAATTTTAATATTGGAAGACTGTTTAGTTTTTAGTGTTTTGGAAGTTCAAGCTTCCTCTCTTAATGCTGAAAACTGAGAGGTTATGGATGAATTAAAGAGGTTGGTGTGTTCTATGTTACCAAAATTGCATATTTGAGATAGTGGCATGAAAAAAACTACCACCTTTTATAATTCATATTATCAATTTTCTTTTGGGTGGAGCAATGTTATTTATTTAAATTTTTGTGTGTGGATGAGACATCTTATACTATTATATATAGAGTTTTAGTTTTGCACTTTTTTCATGTTAAATTGTTACGGACGTGCACACCGACGACACATCGTGGCGGGTCCACATGCTTAGGAAGACGTCGGATACCAGCGCACCGAGAGTGGAATAGACCGCGGACTCCGTCCTTATTTTGGTTTTACTCTTTGCACGCTGGATTCTTGCTATTCGCACACCGCTGTTCGTTTGTTGTTTTTTTATTAGATGAGTGTGTTTTATAACTTCTCCCACCGCTGGCCCTCTCCCTTGTCGGTTTCTTCTCTGAGTTCATACTATGAATCAACCTTTTGCATGCAATGAACTCCAATCTCAAAGGGTAGTGCTTGGTTTCAATTTTCTACTTGATTTTGATTGTGGTTGAGAAGCAGCGGCTGGAAAGTGGATGCTGTTTGGATGAAAAATCAGTGCAATGTTATAGGCTCCGTTTGGCACAGTGGTGGCGGTCATGAACATGAGGGTAAAATTGTCATTCGTTTATGCTCACCTAAGAAACTTTATCCACTTTTATGTTCAGACGAATGATGTTTGTTAGGTGATCCGTAACGAATGACAGTTTAACCCATGTGTTTACGAGCGCCACCACCACGTCAAACGGAGCCTTAGGTGGCGTTTGGTTCGGCTTATCGCCTGCGGTGCGGTGCAAACTCACCGCCATTTTTGTCATAAGTCGCGTTTGGTTCGGCTTATTTTAAAAACTCCCTTTTTGGCATCCACTTTTTATTACCTAATTCCAGCCGCTATTTTATTTCGCGTTCCTCCGCAATCGCCAAATCCCGTAACCCTTCTTCCCGAATCCTTCCCAGCGGCGACCACCTATTCTTCCCTACTCTTCCTGATTCCTTCCCAGCGGCGATCACCGGCCCTTCTTCCCGATTCCTTCCCAGCGGCGACCACCAGCCCTTCTTCCCGATTCCTTCCCTGCGGCGACCGGCGGCCCTTCTTCCCGCTTCCTTCCCTGCGCCGATCTACAAGGTATCCTCCCCAACCCGCGCCTCTTCCATTTCTTTTTACGCATCGCAAAAATCTCGTAACCCTAATCCTCCTCTTCTTCTCTTCTTCCCGATTCCTTCCCAGCGGCGACCACCGGCTCCTGCCGTTCCTTCCCTGCGGCGACCACCAGATCCGACAGGCATCACACTGTCGTTCCTTCCAGGACCTGCAAGGTATCCTCCACCGATTCTTTTTGCTTTCTGCTCTCTTGCATTTTGAGTTTTTGATATATGTGTATGTGATTGTGTGTGTGTGAGTTGTATGTGTGTGTGTGTATATATATGTGTGTGTGTATGTGTGTGTGTGTGTATATGTATGTGTGTGTGTGTGTGTGTGTGTTGTATGTGTGTGTGTGTGTTTGTGTATGTGTGTGTGTGAGTTATATGTTTGTGTGCATGTGTGTGTGAGTTATATGTGTGTGTGTGTGTGTGTGTGTGTGTGTGTGTGTGTGTGTGTGTGTGTGTGTGTATATGTGTGTGTGTGTATGTGTGTGTGTGTATATGTGTATGTGAGGCCGTGGTAGTCCAACTCAAAATGTCATGACAGCTTGTGATTTTAATATGTGCTTTACTTTTGTTATGGTTGGTTGAGAAGGATCAGCACACGATAGCCGTATATTCAATTTTGCCCTAAGTAATCCACATTATAATTTCCCTCATCCACCTCTGGGTAACTATTAAATTTATTTTATCTATTTATTTCCTAATAATATTTGGACAACTAAATAATTATTATTAATGTGCAGCAAAATATTACTTGGTTGACTCTGGCTATCCACTGCAAAAGGGTTACTTAAAACTTTATCAGGCACGCGATATCATCTACCAGACTTTGCTCGTGGTGGTCGTCGAACAAAAGGACATCAGGAGATGTTCAATCATGCGCACTCATCGCTTAGAAGTGTGATAGAGCGCTCATTCAGTGTTTGGAAGTAGAAGTGGGTCATACTACGAGACATGTCAATCTATAGCTTCGACAAACAAACACGTATAGTGATCGCCACGATGACACTGCATAATTTCATTCGTCGTCACCCTTCGCGTGTAGATATAGATTTCATTGAGTCTAAGCAAAGAGATCCATATCTTGGGATGACCTCTCAAAGGCGGCAAGAAGATTGCTCTGACACTGCGGCTGGTGTAGAGGAGATGATCGCACTGCGTGATATTATAGCAGATCAGGTGTTTGAAGCTAAAGCATAGACATAAAAATTGTCTGGATGAAAAAAAAGATTTTTTGCGTTGGGTGTTACGTTATGTAAAAGATGTTAATATTTGAAAAATATATGTTATGATTGAAAAAAAAATTATTTGAAAAAAATGTATGAATGAAATTTTATTTTGTGTTATATTTGAAAAAAAAAATTTATTCAAAACTCCGTTTTGTATCCAAACAATTTTTTAAAAACTCCGTTTTGTAAACTCTGTTTCACCCAAATAGTTTTTTAACAAAACTCTGTTTTTCAGAATCAGCACTTTTTCTATCAGCAACAGTTCATCAGCATCTTTCCATCAGCAACAGCCCAACCAAACAGAGCCTTAGTAAAAAAACGTTCTTATTTGCCTTGCAAAATTATTTGGGATTTTTTGCCATGTCAGCGTAAATATTCCTCCTTTGAAGCAATTTTATTTCTCATGCGTGCTGCAAAAACTTATTTGGCATGAGTGGATCATGGCTCTAAAATATGTTATATGGGCTTCTCAGCCTTGATTCAGATTTCGTTTCGTGCGGCGGTGGCAGTCGCGAACATTGTGGTTATGAACCGTCATTTGTGAACGTCCAATCTTACTTAAGGAACTTCATCCACTTTTATGTTCAAAATCTGTTTTTTTTACGGTGGTCGTAATTTTTGTTATGCCAAACAAACATTTATGATGGTGATGTTTTTGTCCATATTTACTGGAGCAAAAAAGTTATGCCAAACATGACCTCAACTAGATAGAGTTGAGCCGTTAAATAGAAGCACAAAGAGAGATAAAAATCTTTCTATTGAGCACGAGTCAAATTTGAGTCAAACTTTCAATTTCAATCAGGTCAAAGTCAAAGGTGTTGTGAATTGCTCGAGGTTTCTGGTAGGTCGGGCCTTCTAATGCGTCTTAGCCCGCTGAGCGGTCGAGCGTGCTTTCAGTCTATGAACCACAAAGCAGTGAGATGAAGACTTGATTATGTGGAAAACCTAAAATCGGGGTGAAAAACCATGCGGCCGGAACTGTGTCGGCCTAACTTCCACTATCACAGAGATTATTACATGGCTTCTTTGAGTGAAGGCGAGGGAAACAAGCCACTGCTCATTACACTTGGGGGAATGAGAGTGAGACAGTTCAAGATTTGGTGGGCCTTTGTGCCCTCCTGGAGGTGCTCTTTCCCTCGCTCCTTGGGGAGCGGAGGATAAATGGCCGTACGGGCTGTATCGACGCGGAGGTGGCGAGCGGTCTTGCCTCTGACTTCCCGGCCTTGCCAACGGCGAGTGATTCTATGTGTCGATCGTGAGCCTGCGCGCCTCTGAGTGCCCATCGCGTCACCCATCAAACTTCACTTCACCGGTCTCCTTGGGCTGTGAAAGATGAGATTTTGGCGGAGGTTCATAAAGTTAAAGCAGATTGCATGGATGACCTAGATTTCCTGAAGGGTGATTTTGCACATACAAATGCACAAATCACTAAGTGGTTTGATAAAGCTGCTAGCACAGTGCACCAGAATGTCAAGATCCTAACTTCAATAGATGAAAGCTTGATGCTGACTACACAAGATATTACTAGTATAACAAATTATGTTAGACAAACTGATGAAGTTATCTGGCAAGTTGTAGATCGTATTGAGGAATATGTGTATTCTACTCAAGTTCAAGCTATGCAGCTAGCTGAAGAATCAAGAGATGTTCTACTGGAAGATAATGAGAACATATTTCAGACTTTGTCTAGCAGATTTGAGGTCAACACCTCTCATCTGGATAGCAGAATTATTGAAGAAGCCATAAAGGGAAGAATATTAATACAGAGCAAGCTCTATAGGTTCTGCAAGGAATCAGGATTACTCTTCACTTGCCTCTATTGGATGCTATCAGGCCAACTGATTTTGATTTTAAAGCTCAAGAGAGGATAGCTCAGGATGCTCAACTTGCAAAGAGAAGGAAGAGAGAAGGAGCTATGCTACATGAAGAATTTATAGCCTTGAGCAGAGCTGGGCAGGCAGATGATCCTGATTATGAATATTGGAGTGATGATTCTCAGACAATCATCATCAATGCTTGGATACGTCGTGAAGAACTCCTGAAGAACATTGACAGTGTTTATCCTTCAGAACATTGACAGTCTCTAAGGGAAAGAGTTTTCAAGGAAAATCTAGTGAGGAAAAACAATCCAAGGAGGATGCCATCCAAGTATATTCCAAAACTCTTTCTCTACTTCAAGAGACGAGAGATTAAGGTCATGACTGCTGAAAGAAGAACAACTGAAAAAGATGAAGGTTCTCAAACTCAAGCACACAAGAGGAAAAGTTTAGATTCAACTGATATGACAAACCAGCCAATTGACAAGCACCCAGTGCTATGAGATTTCTTGAGATGTATCTGTGTTGAATTATAAACGGACTTATGTTCAAACAATCACTACTAGAAAAATGACTTTTAGCCACGGTTTTTTTTGCCACGGCAAAAAACCGTGGCTAATAATAAGTATTAGCAACAACACTTGAACCGTGGCAAATACGTTAGTATTATCCACGGATGACTGAACCGTGGCAAAAAAAAACACTTTTTGCCACGGTTTGCCTATTTTGTGACTAATAAGCTAGTATTAGCCGCGGAAGCCTGAACCGTGGCAAAAAGTCATGACATTTTTAGTCCCACACAGCCAATTTCGATAAAATTCGGGTTTATATAGCACATTCCACAATGAATGTTTGAATTATCTGGGCTCGCGCGGCGGCGGCGGCGGCGGCCGGCGGCCGGCGACGGAGGCCGGCGCGGCGGCCGCCGGCGACGGCGGAATCTTTTTCGTTTGTTACAACCCCTTTAGCCACGGAAATTCAACCGTGGCAAATAAGGAGCTTTAGCCACGACAATGAGACCGTGGCTAATAATCGCTGAAAAGAGACCCTTTAGTCACGGTTCTAAACCGTGGCTAAAATTCGTGGCTAAAACTCTTTTTGCCACGGATTCAGCGTGGCTAATACTATTAGCCACGCTCGTATTGTTCACGCCCATTTGTCGTGGGTAAGCCGTGGCTAAAAAGTATTAGCCACGGTTTTTGACTTTTAGCCACGACAATCTGCCGTGGCTAAAAGTCTGTTTTTTAGTAGTGAATCAAATACTTCGGCTGATTATATATATATATATATATATATATATATATATATATATATATATATATATATATATATATATATATATATATATATATATATATATATATATATATATATATATATATATATATATTTGAAGAAAGAGTATTATAATGTTAAGTGTATATTATATTTGATGACATATCTATTTCATGATTATGCAGGTTATATGATGTTAACTCTAAAAAACATGTTTAAAGCAGAGAAGAATAGATACCGTTAAGATCAGTATATGATTCTCCAGGGTATCGACATGAACGTGGAGAAGACTCAGAAAAAAGCAAGCTCCGACAATAAAATATTATACCGTTGAGATCGTGGAACGCTTTGAGATGATATCGTGGAGAATATGCAGAAAGGAGCAGTTCTCAGTGCCAAGGTCGTTACCGTTGAGAAAGAAGATTCTGCTCAACGATATCGTGAAGATATGATTAAATGTTACCGTTGAGCCCGTACTGTTTGGCGAAATTCAAATTTGGCGCTCACACATAAAGAATGGATAAAGTATTTTATTCTCATCCATACCATTGACAAGACATATTTTCCTGAAGTCGTTGATGAAAGTCAAGGGTGTGAAAAAATCTAAATAACATGCTCTTCATTTCACAAAAAAAGTTAAGTTATACGGGTATGACCCCCTATTTATAGGGAGAAGTGGAAAAAAGAAAATACAATAGACGATGTGGAACTAAAATACTACATGCGGATAGACGGGCAAAAAATTTCTTACCGCCACAACTTAAGCGGTTAGACATGATGTCCACTCCACACAAGTATCAACTGGTCTCTACTCAGTCCGCCACTGATGATCAGAACAAAACATAAGCGGACTGCTGCTCCTATTCGCCAATCCCCAAGAACTTAGCTTCCTTGATCATCAGGCCACAATAGAAGCCTCTAACCGTAGCTTTAACTCTGCCTTTAACCACAACTTTAGTTGTTTAGACTATGGCCTCTAACTGTAGCGACTTTAGTCTCCTGTCTGCTAACCCGCAATAGCGGAAAGAACAAGTCATCTTGAACTATCAAGGAGGCGGCCTCAATGAACACCAGGCCGGCTAGACTCTCTGATCAGTCTGCCGGAGGCATACCATAACATTACTGGAATCAATCCGTCAACACAACTGCCAAGCCTCCAGAACCACTCTGCTAGAAGACAGTCAGACCGCTAAGACCAGTCTGGCAGTCTGCTAGTCGCCAGACCATCATGCTTCACAACCAGACCGTCAAACCACCATACTGCCTGGACCAAGCCGCCAGTCTGCAAATCGCCAGTCCTCCATGCTTAACCGCCAGTTCGTCAAACCAACAAACCACCTGTACCAATCTGCAAGTCCGCTGAACTCCATAAAATCTAACACTCTCCCTCAAGCTGGAGCATATACGTCGACCATACCCAGTTTGTCATAAACATCTGAAAGAGAACTGGACACTAGTTTGGTAAAGATGTCTGCAAGTTCTTTGTCAGAAATGATGAACGGAGTACATATTTGATTCTTTAATATTTCTTCTCTAACGAAGTGGCAGTCGACTTCAATGTATTTGTCCTTTCATGAAAAACTAGATTCTTTGATATATATAGCAGTCTGGTTGTCACAAAACATAGGTAAAGGACGACCATATATCTCTCCTAAGTTAAGCATAAGGGCACACAACCATTTCAACTCACAAGCGGTCGATGTCATACTTCGGTACTCAACTTCAGCACTTGATCGTGACATAACATACTCTTTCAAGATTATTCGGGTTCCAGTTTGAATTTTGGAACCGTGAACAACAATGGTTCGGGTGTAGTTCTTTCATTTTAATATCCGGACTGGAACGGTAACCGGAACCGCAACATACAAGTCTCAAGCAGTTCCAAGATTTTTAGACCCGATCCAAATCGGACCAAAGTAGAACCGAACCGCAACTCGTTTATTATTATTATTATTTATTATTAATAATATTATCACATTGTTAGTTTTTATAATCTATCTATAATATTATGAGTGAAACTGACGCAAATTGACCCAAACCGCAACGCACTAAAAGAAGTCGGTTTTGGACCGAACAAAACCGCACCACACCAAAACCGTGCGATGTGATTTGACATTGGTGCGGTGTGGAGTCGATTTTTGCGGTGCAATTTCGGTTTTTATTTTATTATATAATGTACTTTCAATTTTACTCATACATTTTTCTGAAATAATTAATGTAACTTGTACTCATTAACAATGATTGAAATATCAGGCCCTCTCGAAGAAGACGGTGTGACGCGGTTTTGTCGATTTTACATCGCCAAAAACAACACTACAAACTATTTTGTTTTGCAACCAACGAAGCTGCTCTACAACCAAATCATTCAATGCGGTTTAAAATCAACGCGGTTTAAAATCGGTGCAGTTTAAAATAGGCGTTGTCTTGTGCAATTTTGGGGTTTGTGATTTCAGTTTTTAACTTTCAGCGTTATTTATTATATTATATAAAAAAAACACCCTTGGAGTAATGCAAAAATCCTACGTCCGGGCCCCGGACTTCGAAGTCCTGACAAAAAAAAGAACGGATTTATATTTTCCCTCCGGTTTTTATTTTTGACCTCCTCTATTCATGATTTCGCAAGATTTGGTTTTGGTTCTACTTGTAATTGATTGGAATCGGATCGAACCGCATAGAACCGGACCGAACCGTTAGTGACCGGTTCGATTTTGGTTCTTGTTGAACAGGAACTGGAACCGTTGACATGACGGTTTTAAAAATTATTCTAGAATCAGAACCAGAACTGGAACTGGTCAAACCAAATAAGCTTTTGGTTCAAATTTAAAGAACCATTACCTTAATAGTTCGGTTCACGGTTTTAGTAGAACCAGAATCGAATCGAAACTGAACCGAAACCGTGACAGCTCTAGATGTAAAGTGTCAAACATGAGTAAATGATCAGGTGCCAAAAAACCATTTTCATTATATATAATTATATTGTTGCGGATCACCCGAAACTCTTGGTAGTTCAGACTAAATTGAACCGTCTTAGCCCGCGGAGTGGTCGAGCGCGCACACAGTCACAAAAAGAAAGAAAGTACACAATATTTTTAGCGTGAAAAATCTCTCAACTGGGTAAAAAGCCACGTGACCGGATCTGTGCCGGTCAAACTCCACTATCAGCTTTGGGTTACAACTTGCTTGAAGAATCGAGGGCGACATGTCGCTCCTTATTACACTTTGGAGGCGAGAGAGTGAGTAAGGCTCGGAGGATGACAGACCATCACTCACATAGCTAATTATTTCTTCGTCAGTTGCTGGGAGAGATGTGCTCATTATATTCTGAAGTCCTCTGATAGTTCTTGGAGGAGGGAGCAACTACTGCACTCATTCTGATGTCTGAGGCTTGAAGCTCGGGGGCGCGTTCAGTGCGCCTTATCCTCCGTGTCTTGTTTCCGATTGTCTTTTGGAGAAGTCCGGTGTGGTTGTCTCATCGGTGGTTGGAGCGATTGATCTCGAGCGCATGAGGTGCTTGTTCTCGAGCGCGTGTGGCGCTTGTTCTCGAGCGCGTAAGGCGCTTATTCTCGAGCGCGTGGGGAGCTTGTTGGCGGAGAGCGCGCAGAGCACTTGCTGGCGGAGAGCGCGTGGAACGCTTCCTGGAGGAGGGTGCGCGGAGGCGCGCAAGGAGGAGGCGCGCGCGATAGCGCGCAAGGAAGACAAGAGGAGAAAGAAATTTCGTAGGAGGAGAAAGAAATTTCGTAGGAGGGTGTGAGAGAAATTCCGTAGGAAGAGGAGAGAGAAATTCTGTAGGAGAATTTTTCGGGCGGAGGAGAGATGAAAATGAAGGAGGGACTGATGCTCTATTTATAGGCCCCAGAGATGATTATTATGGTTACGCGGCTATCCGCAGAGTGTAACCACCTAATTTAGTATTTGCAAACCGAATTCGTGCATATTATTATATTAATTATATTAAACGTAGACCAATTCATTTTTGGCCACGAACTTTCTCCACTGTTGGCGGTTACATGAATGATTACCCACGTAATCGATGACGGCGATTGCGGTAGTGTGATCGGACGGTGGAGGATTAGCGGCGGCCAAGAATCCGGCCGGCGGGGGGCCGGACGGTGACGGACTCTGGCCGGCGGCGAAGGCCGGACGGTGGAGGTCGGCCGAACGGTGAGGAAGAGGCCGGCGACGATGGCAGAGGTCGACAAGTGGCGGGCGAGGTCGGCGATGATGGCGGAGGCCGACGACGATGGCGACGTCCGTGGCGTTGTGATACGGCTGCGGCGACGGCCGTGGTGTTGGGAGACGACTGTGACGACGTCCACGATGTTGGGAAACGACGGCAGCGACGGCCGTGGTGTTGAGAGGCGATGGTAGCGGCGGCCATAGCGTTGGGAAACGACGGTGGCGGCGGCCCGCGGCCGTGGTGTTGAGTGTCGATGGCGGCGTCGGCCATGGCGTTGGGAAACGACGGCGGCGGCGATTGTGTAGTTTGGAAACAACGGCTGCGGAGGCCATGGTGTTGAGAGGCGATGACGGCGGCGGCCATGGCGTTGGAAAACGACGGCGGCGACGGTCGCGGTGTTGAGTGGCGATGGCGGCCTTGGCGTTGGGTGGCGATGGCGGCCTTGGCGTTGGGAAACGACGGCGGCGGCTGCCGTAGTATTGAGAGGCGATGATGGCGGCGGCCGTGGAAGGGAGGGACATGCGGCTGTCGCATGACCGGGGTCTCCTCGGCAGCAGCCGCACCAACCTATCGGGGGAGGGGCGACAGTTAGTCCCCATGACTCTCTGATGGGGAGTGCACAACACTCCCCAAAAGGAGATCCTGCAAGGCGCTGACCAAGTCAGTGCCTAAAGCGCCCCTACCAGCCAATGGGGGAAATCCCGCGCGACATTTATTGCCGCGCGGGATGGCCTTGGGAAATCCCATGCGCGCGGCACAGGAAGATTCTCGCGCGCGCGGCGCGGGATAATCTTCCCGCGCGCATGCCGCGCGGGATAATCTTTCCGCACGTGCATGCCGCGTAGGAGGATTTCCTCGCACGCCTTGCTCGGGCCTCGCGCTAACCCCGAGCTGCCGCGCCGCGCAGATATGCCCCTTGCGGCGGCACGCCCAGCGTGCAGCACTTGTGCGACGCGGGTCTTGCACACGGTGGTTTGTCTGCGCCCTTGACGGTTGCGCTGGTTGGATCAGGGTCGCCCTTCGGTTTGACTGAACAACTCTTAGGGGAACCCCATCATATATATTAGTTAAAATTTAAAATATTAAGAAAATATGGTGGCCATTTCCTACAACGGAGAGTTGCTGTAATGATTGGGGTGCCTTTTATAAAGGTGATTGTTATTACCACTATAATTTTGGCAAATCGTACTATGTTTTCTCCTAATTTCTCGCGTCTTTTGAAAATACGTCTTGTACATGCATTTTTATGAAAAGTGTTCAACACGAAAGTTGTAGATCTACAACTTTTGTGTTGAACACTTTTCCTAAAAATACATGTATAAGACGTACTTTGAAAATACACCCAGATTTCGCGTATTTTAGAAATACACCTTGTGCATGCATTTTTAGGAAAAATGTTCAACACGAAAGTTGTAGATCTACAAGATGTATTTTCAAAAATACACGAGATCTACAACTTTCGTGTTGAACAATTTTTCTAAAAATATATGTACAAAATATATTTTCAAAAAAATACAAAAAATTAGAAAAAAAAAACACCATACAACTAGCCAAAACTATAGTGCAAATAACAATCACCTTTACAAATTCAAAGCGAAACAAAGAATTTCCTCATGGAGTTCTACTAATGAGTGAGCTCGAATTTCTAGTCTTAACATTCAGCTTCCACACTTTTTTCGCCGCCGGGCGGTGCAGAAAGTGAGCAGGGCTAGCCGGCGGCAGCCTCTCCGCTTTCCCGGCAGTCAGGGTCGAGTGGGTTGAGGTTTCCACATTGTGCCATCGAGGATGCTATTGTTTCATCAACCACGAGCTAACATGTCGAAGACAAACAAGAAAAAAAGTAGCTTTGCACCGTTGAATCTTGAATGCCCTAGATCCAACGACTGAAATTGAACGCCTGGAGGGGCCAAAAAGGAGCCGAAAATGGGCATTCCGGTAAGGTTTCTACTTTCTAATAACTGGAACCAAATGAACTACATCACTGTTATGAAGTTTGAGTATCAGGGTTTTTGGCACTATGCAACCCCCAAATTACCCAGTTTGCACCCCCCATTTACATATATTTTGGCACTTTGCACCCAAGTTATTGAAATGAGGGGTATTTTCATCCAGCTTCCTTATCAATAGACATGCATGCTTGATTCCTTCCCAGCGCCCCCAAATCCCGAAATACTTTTCAGGAGTTCTCGAGCTTAAAACCAAATTACCCCTGAATTTTAAGTGTAAGGTGCAAAATGTCAAAATATATGCAAATGGGGAGTGCAAAGTGCCATATTTGAACTTTTGGGGGTGCAAAGTGCCAAACTGAGTAATTGGGGGGTGCATAATGCCAAAAAGCCTGTGTATCATCCTTGTTTTGGAATTTGGGAAGAAACTATATTTAGTAGTAGTGGGATGGTGATGAAACCCCTTAGCAGCAGTGTCGATTAGCACCAGGCTGATCACAGCAGAGTAAAGAAGAACACCTATGCTAAACCAAATCAATGAAACAGAATCACAGTAGCTTGATATAACTGGATATCCACCCACAGGATTACACAAGCACAAGATTTGATCACTCCTAAGAGGATGATGCCTCTGAACAGACGATATCGACACGCGGTAGCAGCTCCTCCGGCTGGCAGGCCGCCGCTCCCCTCCAAGACAAAACACAAAGCATAACATAAAAACATACTACCCCTCCAACGGCCCTAATAACATCCAAGCTTAGGAGATTACAACATTACCCCCTCCTGACTAATTACAACATTACCCCTCCAAACTTAACTATTGATGGAGGCGACACGTGGTGATCCGGAAGCTTGCCCTTATGCTCACGGAGTTGGGAGACATGAAAGGTGTGGTGAATCTTGTAGGAGTCCGACAATGCCAGACGATAGGCTACTGTGTGCACCTTCTCGATTACTTGGAAGGGCCCTAAGAATTTCAGAGATAGCTTGTGGAACCCATTATTGCAGAGGCTCACTTGTTTGTTGGGTTGAATCCTGACATATGTCCACAAACCAATCTTTAGATGTCGCTCTCACAGTTTATTATCGACTAGTACCTTCATCCGATTTTGCGCTTGTGATAGGGTAAACTTTAGGAGGGAAATGACCCTCTCTCGAGAAACCAATGAGCGGTTGACTTCTTCAACCTTGGCAACTCCTTAAACGTACGAGCAATGTACAACAGGTTCTTGCCCATAGACGACCTCATAAAGTGTCATTTTGATGGCACTATGGAAGGTAGTGTTATACCACCATTCCGCTAAGGGAATCCTTGTAGTACAACTTTGCGTACGTTCACAACGTATGCATGGTGGGCAGCTTTTCAAGCAGCGGATCACCACTTTTGTTTGGCCGTCCGTTTGGGGATGGTACGAGGTGGAAAATTTCAGTTGAACTTGTAGGATTCGGAATAATTCCCGTCAAAATGGTTTAGGAAAACAGTGTTCCGATCACTCACAATTGATTGGGGTTCATGTAAGCAAAATATGGAGTCTAAAAATGTCTGTCTGACGCCATCCGCTGTTTATGGGTGATTACTAGTGACGAAGTGCGCTTGTTTGCTGAGACGATCAAGCACCACCAAAATAGTGGTTTTGTTGTTACTTTTTAGAAGTCCCTTTATAAAATCCGTTGATTTGTCTTGTCATATTCTCTCCAGAATCAGTAATGGATGCAGTAGTCCCATCGGCTTTTGAGCATCCTCGTTGCCTTTTTGACACACGTGCCATTCCTGGACATATTTGTAGACTTCCAGTTTCATGCGCTTCCAAAAGAACACCATCTTCAGTCGTTGGTAAGTCACAATTATGATAGAATTCCACCCGACAACCCATCATGATACAACTGTAGGAGCTTGGTTTTCACGGTTTCGACATTACCAACCACTAATTTCCCCTTTCGATTTAGCTGCCCATGAACCCATTGGTATTTGGGTTTGTGGGCATTATCATTCTCCTTCTCCTTGATAAGCTTCTGGATCCGCTCACCCGACTTCCAAGAGGCTTTAATTTGGACCAAAATGACAGATGTTACCATCACCATCCCCTTCATTTCTATAACATTCAACTATGTTCTCCGTGATAGTGCGTTTGTGATACGTTGTCCTTTCCCTTACGGTATTTTATCTGATAGTCATACCTCAATAACTTCAGGATGTATTTTTGTTGGTTTGGAGTGTCAAATTTTTGCTCCAAATAAAAACATTAGGATATGATGGTCGGTTTGGATGATGAAATGACCTCCAGGCTCCAATCAAATAGTGTCTCCATTTTTACGCGGCTATGACTATCGCTAGCAACTCCTTCTCGTATGTGGACAAGAGCATGTTTTTGTTACTCAAAGGCTTGCTGAAGAAAGCCACATGGTGGTCGTCTTGCATCAACTTTGCTCCGACCCCGGTATCCTCCGCATCTGTTTCCAACCCAAATGTTTTGTTGAAATCCAGTATTTGTAAAATTGGCTGGCAGGAGACGACCTTCTTCAATTGGCGGAAGGCCTTTTCAACAAGCATGCTTCACTGGAAGGTTTTGTTTTTCAACAGCTCGGTTAACGGTTTTTCCATCATCCCATAAACTTGGATGAATCTTTGGTAGTACCCCGTCAACACGAGAAATCCCTTTAGTTGCTTCAATGATGTCGGCACTTGTCATTCCAGCATAGTCATAATTTTGCTAGAATCGGTGTCCACCCCGTGTTGATAGATTATGTGCTCTAAGTAGTGAACTTTTCTACACCCGAAGCTGCACTTGATCTTCTTGAGGAAAAGTTGATGTGCTCGCAATACCATGAAGGTAAAGGGTAAGTGCTCTGTGTGCTCCTGCCATGAACAACTAAAGATGAGGATGCCGTCGAAGAACTCTAAAATTAATTTCCGCAACTGCTCTTGGAGCAACTTGTTCATCAAGCATTTGAACGTTGATGGTGCGTTAGTCAACCCAAAAGGCATGAATAGAAATTCATAGTGGCCTTGATGAGTTTGAAATGCTGTTTTGTGGACATCATTTTCATCCATTCCCACTTGATTGTATCCTGCTCGAAGGTCCAGTTTGGAGAATAAAACTGCTCCATGTAATTCTTCGATTATACACAACTGCCACATCCCATCATATTTCTTCACTAGGACTATAGATGGTGTGTAGAGCCTGCAGCTATCCCAAATAATTTATGTACTTGACATCTTCCTAATTAACCTTTTGATTTCAGTTTTTTGCAGGGGTGGGTAGTGGTACGTCCTCAAATTGATTTTTACCTTCTCACCCTTAAGTCTGGTATGCTGCCCACTGTCTCTGTTGGGAGGTAAGAGTGCAGGTTCTTGAAAAATATCATGGAACTCCTCCATTATGGCTTGCAAATCCGCTTGCTCCATGTCCAACCACGAGCCCTCTCTTAGCTGGCACGGCTTGTACAACCTAAAGACTTTGCCTTCCTCCTCATGTTAGCCTTCCTCCAACGATGTGTAACGGCCTCCCCATCACACAGCTAGAAAGGACGATTGCCGGCACCCCAACATCCAGCTCGAAAGAGTTAAGCATCAACCGATCTGCATACTGTTGAAGCCAAAATTGACCTTTGTGAAGTTCGGGGTCCCAAAAGAGGGGTGACCTCATACCTACTACACTCGGGGGAACGCCACGGACCAAAGACTTGGGAAACTAGGAACAGTCCCTCGGCTCTAGCGCGGAGGTCCCACCTCACACCCGGAAGACCTTTGAAGTCTCCCCCTCCCTAGCCAATGCTGAGTTAGGTGCCTTGGAGGAAGAAAGCAAAGAGATTTTTGTGGCTCAAAATGTCATGCCTCCAAGGAACCCCTAAGGGTCTATTTATAGTTTTCTCAATCACATGCACCAAAATGTCAACAATACCCCTACGCCAAATAGGCCTTGGGCCAATAGAGAACACCTACACCGGGGGGCAAAGAGGTAATTCCACCCCCAGGGGTACAACGGTAAAAACATGACCAAAAGAGGTCCGGGGGAAAAGGAGGTTAAACTATCCCCCTCACCTTCCCCGAACGCCTGAGGTGAGTGGGGGTTAAACCACCCCACTCCTCCTCCACCCTGGGGCCGAGCGAGCGGGCGAATCACGAAGAACTGGGGAGCAGGGGGCAGGGGCGAGACCCCGGCCCCCGGCCGGTCTCACCCCGCCAGACCGCGGGGCAGGGGTGAGACCCTGGACCCCGGCCGGTCTCGCCCCGCTAGGCCGCGGGGCAGGGGAGAGACCGCGACCCCCAGCCGGTCTCGGCCTGCCAGGCCGCGGGGCAGGGGCGAGACCCCGGCCTCCCGGCCGGTCTCGCCACGCCTGGTCGCGGGGCAGGGGTGAGACCCCGGCCTCCCGACCGGTCTCGCCCCGCCACGCCGCGGGGCATGGGCGAGACCCCGGCCTCCCGGCCGGTCTCGCCCCGCCAGGCCGCGGGGCAGGGCGAGACCCCGGCCCCCGACCGGTCCCACTGCTGCCACGTCGCACTTAGCCAGCCGGGGGCGGCTGCCGGCCAACTTGCCGCACCCGCCCCTCCTAGACGAAAGAAGGGGGGAAGCAGATTTTTCCCCCTACTAGTATATTCCAAGGGCTAGGCCTAAATCGGCCACCAAGAGTGCAAACCACTCCAAAAGCTTAAAAATACAAAGTTGGTCTTGCGCCTGCCGAGGGGACCCTACTCTGCGAATACGGGGTTGTACACAATCCCCGCTTTTTGCGAGATTGGCACAAGCTCGAAAAGAAACATCCAACCCAACGTATTAGCTGAGTGTAATTTTCTTGTGCGGTCAAAAAGATACTTAGCCTCTCCGGGGAGTCAACCTGCCATGTCAGCTGATGGGAGCCTGGGTGGCGAGACCCCCGCCGGGAAAAAAACACTTAATCTCCCGGAGGGGTCAACTTGCCATGCCAGCTGATGGGAGCTTGGGTGGCGAGACCCCCTCCGGGTAAAAAACACTAAACCTCACGGAGAGGTCAACCTGTCATGCCAGCTAATGGGAGCCTGGGTGGCGAGATCCCATCTGGGTAAAAAAACACTTAACCTCCCGGAGGGGTCAACCTGCCATGCCAGCTGATGAGAGCCTGGGTGGCGAGACCCCCTCGTGGTAAAAACACTTAACCTCCCGGAGGGGTCAACCTGCCATGCCAGCTGATGAGAGCCTGGGTGGCGAGACCCCCTCCGGGTAAAAAGAACTGGGCATCGACGAGAGGCACGACTGCCCTGCCAGCTAGTGAGAGCCTAGCAGCGGAATCCATCTCGAGGTGAGACCTACCCCACCCTCTGAGAGATCAATCTGCCCTGCCAGCTAGTGAGAGCCTGACAGCAGAATTCATCTCGAGGTGAGACCTACCCCACCCTCCGAGAGATCAACCTGCCCTGCCAGCTAGTGAGAGTCTGGCAGCGGAATCCATCTTGAGGTAAGACCTACCCCACCCTCTGAGAGATCAACCTGCACTGCCAGCTAATGAGAGTCTGGCAGCAGAATCTATCTTGAGGTGAGACCTACCCCACCCTCCGAGAGATCAACCTGCGCTGCCAGCAAGTAAGAGCCTGTCAGCGGAATCTATCTCAAGCTGAGACCTACCCCACCCTCCGAGAGATCAATCTGCCCTGTCAGCTAGTGAGAGCCTGACAGCGGAATCCATCTCGAGGTGAGACCTACCCCACCCTCTGAGAGATCAACCTGCCCTGTCAGCTAGTGAGAGCCTGACAGCGGAATCCATCTCGAGGTGAGACCTCCCCTACCCTCCGAGAGATCAACCTGCCCTGCCAGCTAGTGAGAGTCTGACAGCGGAATCTATCTCGAGGTGAGACCTACTCCCCCTCCGAGAGAACAACCTGCCCTGCCAGCTAGTGAGAGCCTGACAGCGGAATCCATCTCGAGGTGAGACCTACCCCACCCTCCGAGAGATCAACCTGCCCTGTCAGCTAGTGAGTGCCTGACAGCGGAATCCATCTCGAGGTGAGACCTCCCCTACCCTCCAAGAGATCAACCTGCCCTACCAGCTAGTGAGAGCCTGACAGCGGAATCTATCTCGAGGTGAGACCTACTCCCCCTCCGAGAGATCAACCTGCCCTGCCAGCTAGTGAGAGCCTGATAGCAGAATCTATCTCGAGGTGAAACCTACTCCCCCTCCGAGAGATCAACCTGCTCTGCCAGCTAGTGAGAGCCTGACAACGGAATCCATCTCGAGGTGATACCTACCCCACTCTCTGAGAGATCAACCTGCCCTGTCAGCTAGTGAGCGCCTGGCAGCGGAATCCATCTCGAGGTGAGATCTATCCCACCCTCCGAGAGATCAACCTGCCCTGTCAGCTAGTGAGAGCCTGACAGCGGAATCCATCTCGAGGTGAGACCTCCCCCACCCTCCGAGAGATCAACCTGCCCTGCCAGCTAGTGAAAACCTGGCAGCGGAATCTATCTCGAGGTGAGACCTACTCCCCCTCCGAGAGATCAAACTGCCTTGCCAGCTAGTGAGAGCCTAGCAGTGGAATCCATCTCGAGGTGAGACCTACTCCACCCTCTGAGAGATCAACCTGCCCTATCAGCTAGTGAGAACCTGACAGCGAATTCCATCTCGAGGTGAGACCTCCCCCACCCTCCGAGAGATCAACCTGCCCTGCCAGCTAGTGAGAGCCTGACAGCGGAATCTATTTCAAGGTGAGACATACTCCCCCTCTGAGAGATCAACCCGCCCTGCCAGCTAGTGAGAGCCTGGCAGCAGAATCTATCTCGAGGTGAGACCTACTCCCCCCCACCCCCCGAGAGATCAACCTGCCCTGCCAGCTAGTGAGAGCCTGACAGCGGAATCCATCTCGATGTGAGACCTCCCCCACCCTCCGAGAGATCAACCTGCCCTGTCAGCTAGTGAGAGCCTGACAGCGAAATCCATCTCGAGGTGAGACCTCCCCCACCCTCCGAGAGATCAACCATCCCTGCCAGCTAGTGAGAGCCTGACAGCGAAATCTATCTTGAGGTGAGACCTACCCCACCCTCCGAGAGATCAACCTGCCCTGTCAGCTAGTGAGAGCCTGACAGCGTAATCTATCTCGAGGTGAGATCTTTCATGGATCACAAACATTTTTCGGTGGTTCCTGTCATTAATCATAGTTGATACAACTGCAAGCGAAATTCAATACAAATAGATGATTCACTTCTTTCCTACCTCCCTCTTCCCTCGTGAATCATCGGATCCCTCCCCGGGTGCCCACATCAACCCTGTCCTCACATCTCTCCTCTGCCGTCCCAGGTTGGACTTCTTCAATCCGCACCGGATCTTGCGCTTGTTGAGGCTGATGAGGCTGAGGTGCTGAAGCTCTTGTCCTTCTCAACACCAGAAATTCAAGGCAAGTAGATGTTGCATGGCCTTCCTCCTGGTGGAACTCATAGTAGGGTAACTCTACTCTGACTCTTCTCCTTCCCGTGCGGTTCCTCCTCTCCCTTCGACCAATTTCCATCGCTTGCTGCGGTGGGGGTAGGAGCTGCCTAGGGGCTTGCCTTTGGAAGTTGAACCTCCCTCGACCTTCATGAAAATCCCCCCACCTTGGATGTGACCTCTTCCTGGACCCTGAACGGGTCCATGTTGCCTCCAACCTGGCTCCTGACCTTCTTGAGGTCCCTGGAGCCCCTGAGCTCTCTGCTCCTCTCTCCTTCTCCCCTCCTGATGTCTCGAGCCCCCTTTCTCTTTTGACTCTGACTCTGTCAATCTTGTCGACTTCTTGACAAATTCTGGGTTAGCCGCCTCGGTTGCTATCTCCTCTGCCGCCCTTTCCATTAGCTCCTCGAAGGAAAGGGGGGCCCTTCGGGTCAGGCTTATCTTGAAGAACCCTCCGCGCAACCCCACTGTGAACGCCATCTGGAGGGCATACCCCGACATCTCCCGGACCTCCAGGATGTCTTCTTGGAACCTGTCAACGTAATGGGCCAGCAACTTCTCGCCCCCCTGCCTTATCAGGAAGATGAACCCAGGGCTCTTCTTCCTCTTCTTGGAGGTGGAGAAGGGGAGCTGAAAGCTCCGGCTCAAGTCCTCGAACCCATAGATCGACCTTGGTGGGAGCTGGTAGAACCAGTCCCTTGCCTTGTCCTTCAACGTGATCGCGAAGATGCGACACTTGAAGACATTCGTCATCGGCCTGATGGAGACGACATCCTCAAACTACTGCAGGTGCTGGACGGGGTCATCTTTCCCGGTATAGTAAGTCATGTCTGGCTCTCGAAACCCCTCGAGAACGGGAGCTGAGATGATCAACTCGCTGAAGGGTGACCCCGTGAGGGGTGGTCTCGCAACCTCTACTCGCGCGACCTGCTCGCCTGGGAGGCTGGCACTCGTCGGGCTGGAGAACAACTCTCGGCCGGTAAGGTCTCGCTCGACCCCACCTCCCATCCGCTCCTTCCCGGGCCTTCTTCCTGGTGCGCTTCCTTCTCCCCCTGCTGAGGTCATCTCACCTAGACCCCTGGGAGTCAACTCGTCGAGAGGGGGGAGCTAGCTCCTGGGGGGTTGGGGTGGAGCTGCCACCCTGAGGAGCAATGTTTCGTAGCATCTCCATGATGCCTTGGATGAATGTCATGAACTCTTGCCTCCCCACAAAGGGTCCTGGGCTGGGGTGCTCGCCGAGATCATCACTACCTCCCTGACCTCCAGTCATGACACTCTCCCGAGATCTTCTGTGTTGGTCACTCTCCCCGCTCACCGCACCAAAAGTGTTGAATCCAAAATTGACCTATGTGGAGTTCGGGGTCCCAAAAGAGGGGTGACCTCACACCTACTACACTCGGGGGAACGTCACGGACCAAAGACTTGGGAAACTAGGAACAGACCCTCGGCTCTAGCGCGGAGGTCCCACCTCACACCCGGAAGACCTTTGAAGTCTTCCCCTCCCTAGCCAATGCTGAGCTAGGTGCCTTGGAGGAAGAAAGCAAAGAGATTTCTGTGGCTCAAAATGTCATGCCTCTAAGGCACCCCTAAGGGTCTATTTATAGTTTTCCCAATCACATGGACCAAAATGTCAACAATACCCCTACGCCAAATAGGCCTTGGGACAATAGAGAACACCCACATCGGGGGGAAAAGAGGTAATTCCACCCCCAGTGGTACAACGGTAAAAGCATGGCCAAAAGTGGTCCGGGGGAAAAGGAGGTTAAACCATCCCCCTCACCTTCCCCGGACGCCTAAGGTGAGTGGGGGTTAAACCACCCCACTCCTCCTCCACCCTGGGGCCGAGCGAGCGGGAGAATCCCGAAGAACTGGGGAGCAGGGGGCAGGGGCGAGACCCCGTCCCCTGGCCGGTCTCGCCCTGCCAGGCTGCGGGGCAGGGGAGAGACCCCGGCCCCGGGCCGGTCTCGCCCCGCCAGGCCGCGGGGCAGGGGCGAGACCCCGGCCCCGGGCCGGTCTCGCCCCGCCAGGCCCCGGGCAGGGGCGAGACCCCGACCCCTGGCCGGTCTCACCCCGCCAGGCCGCGGGGCAGGGGCGAGACCCCGGCCTCCCGGCCGGTCTCGCCACGCCTGGCCGCGGGGCAGGGGCGAGACCCCGGCCTCCCGGCCGATCTCCCCCCGCCAGGCCGTGGGGCAGGGGCGAGACCCCGGCCTCCCGGCCGGTCTTGCCCCGCCAGGCCGCGGGGCAGGGGCGAGACCCCGGCCCCCGACCAACCCGCTGCTGCCACGTCGCACTTAGCCAGCCGGGGGCGGGTGTCGGCCAACTTGCCGCACCCGCCCCTCCTAGAAGAAAGAAGGGGGGAGGCAGATTCCCCCTACTAGTATATTCTAAGGGCTAGGCCTAAATCGGCCACCAAGGGTGCAAACCACTCCAAAAGCTTAAAAATAGAAAGTTGGTCCTGCGCCTGTCGAGGGGACCCTACTCTGCAAATACGGGGTTGCACATATACCATGCACCCCAACCCCTCTCCATGCCCATCGACGAGTTGTTGGAGGCTGCAGCTTCCCTTTTGATGACAAGTGATCCAGTTAAAGCTCAATTGGTGATGAGAACTGAAATAACTTTATAATTTAGTGTGTTTGGGCTAGAGTAGTCCTGGGATGGGTAACCTCATGGGAAGTCCTCGTAGGGGCGCTTAACTGGATCACTTCTCATAAAAAGGGAGGTTGCGGCCTCCAACAACCCGCTGATGGGAATGGAGAGGGGTTGGGGGTGCATGGTCTGCAGATCGGTTGAGGCTTGACCCTTTCGAGCTGGTTGTTGGGGGTGGCGACAATCGTCCTTTCGAGCTGTGTGTTGGGAAGGCCGTTACAAAAAAAGTGAGCTTGTAATGGCCTCCCTAGCCCACGGCTCGAAAGGACGACCGTCGGCACCCCCAACATCCAGCTCGAAATGGTTCAGCCTCAACAGGTCTCCAAACCATGCACCACAACCCTCTCTCCATTCACAGGCAGGTTGTTGGAGGTCATAGCCCTTCGTTTGCAGCTCAATTGGTGATTAGAAGTGAAAGAAATTTATAGTTAAGCGTGCTCAGATGAGAGTAGTTCCGGGATGGGTGATCTCCACGGAAGTCCCCGTATGGGCGCTTAACTGGATCATTTCTCATCAAAGGGAGGACTGTGACCTCCAACAACCCATATGTAAATGGAGAGAGGGTTGGGGTGCATGGTATGCAGACCTGTTGAGGCTGAACCCTTTCGAGCTGAATGCTGGAGGTGCCGACGGTCGTTCTTTTGAGTCGTGGGATGAGGAGGCCGTTGCACGATGAGCCCTCCTGAATACCACAAAGGTCCATCTTATTAATCTAACCATGTTTTCCACCAATTTCTCCATCTGCCACTACTTCATCCACGCGCACGCTATGTTTTTGAAACCCCTTAGTGAAATTTTCTTTCCTTGATTTTGAAATTCCATTTTCAGATTGTGTAAGTCTCACCAAACCGTCCTGAGTGTGACTAACCATTGGACGCCCAAAACTACTTCACATCCGCCTAGTTGTAGAATCAGCATATCAGAGTCAAACATCACTCCTTGCATCTGCCACCGAAAATCTACCACCTTATGGGAACTTGAAAGACTCTTCCCTTCCGCAATTGCGACGCTGAAGGTGGGAATATGAGTGAGTTTATATTGCAATAGAAGGGCTATTTCTTACAACCAATTTTGTATAATTATTTCACACAATTTTTTTTATTTCATATTACAAAAAATATGGAAAAGTTTTAACACATTTATTAGTTGATTATCTTCATAGCTTTAATATAAATATATAAACTTGAAAAGACTTATAATCAATCAAATATAGTTTTTGAATCTTGCTTATTTGTTATAAATTAAGTGTTAATAAATTAGGGTTATTGTATAATATTAAATATATTTTACAATGTATAATTTTGTACTAGTTTAAAAATCCCATTACATCCCCTCTTCTTGCAGGGTAGGCCGTGTGACTCGGGCGTGCTGACTCTAATGCGAACCCAAGCGGATGTGATACAAAAATGGGTCCACTACCTCCTTCCCAAACACTAATTTTGCACTAGCAATGACGTTCGTCGGAGGTAACCACCACCGTACATCCGAAAACTTCATTCTCCAAGCTTCTGTTCAAACCACTCTTCTACCTTTTCTAAGTTCAATTTGTGGATTTGAATTACTTTGTTGAATCTTGTATGAGTTACCACTTCTTATGGATACTTCCTTATGACATTTGTATCAAGTTATGTTTTATGATTTGCTAATCTTGCTTAAGCATTTGTAATTCTATGCTCTCTAAACATCATGCCTTTACTTTGTTCCCTCCCTTAAAAGTTCTAGTCTCTTGTGAGTTGTGATATTTATGATTTGATTTATTAATTTCTTAATATTGCAAACATAGTTGTCGCCAATCTTTTATATTTCATCTAGATATTCCCCGCAATCATCTTATATCCCACTAGACCCTATCCTGTCACATTACATTCTACCTTCCACATTTTACTTAGTTACATCATCTCGAGGTTAGTGTACTGTGGCCAATCAGATACGTGGATATGGGTTGGGGTCACTGGTCTGCAGACCTGTAGCACGCCCGCAGTAGACCGGGACGTTACGCCTTTTACATAGGTTTTCTCCAAAAAATTTCAGTGCATGGTAATTTGTGATATTCATCAGTATTGCGAAGGAAGATGTGAACTCAATTTACCGTTAAAGTTTGGATGTGCCAAACACATAACTACCTATGAATGCTTCTTTTTGCAACGTTATTCTCGGCAGTGAAAATTTATCATCGCGTGTGGATGAATCATGCCATTTCTTATGTTGTGTTTGATCCCGTGTTTCTAATTTTTTTTCTTTACTTGATAATAAGTAACTCACGTTTAACTGTAAAATTATAGGGGTAGGTGAAATATGTATACATGAAAAAATAGTCATCTTTACATTGCTCGCACAATCTTATGTAACAAACATGATACTTCTTTAGTTCTTCCTTAGCAGTCCCCTTTACAAGTATGTTTCTCCAATTGTTTGCATTCGTGATTTCAATCGTGATCAAGAACTAATGAGTACATCAATGCAACAGGTATTGCTAAGAACATGCCAACAATCACCCTACAAGAAAGAACAAACTACAACATCTCAGTCCATACTAGGAATATTTAGAAACTAAGCATTGAAGCAAGAACAATTATTACCCCGTGCTCAAAATGTCAGGGTAGACATCATAGTCTTTAGCAAAGACAAATGGGACTATTCCTTGGGGTAAAGCCGCCTGCACATAGCGGACTATTATTGTTTACTCCTCATATAATCAACATATGTTTACAAGAATATTGCCAAAGAATGTTACATTTTGCAATTTTAGTAGGGATAATATTATCAATTATCAACTATCAACCAATATGATTAGAAAATGAAGCGGCACAGATGTTGTAGGCTAAGTATATTTAATATGTTATACAAAAACATATGAATGTGTATGAAGATATGACTTCTAGAGTTAAAGGTTAAGTAGTTAAAATGAAAAATATCTCTGAAATATTATGTGATAAGACGATACCATATAGACTTGGGCTCGGTTTGGCACAATGTTTTTGCTCCGGAGAGTTTGGACAAAAATGACATCACCATAGAATGTATGTTTGACATGACAACAATTATTACCGCCACCAAGAAAAGAATGCTAGTTTTGAACATAAAAGTGAATGAAGTTCCTTAAGTGAGGTTGGGTGTTCACGAACAATGATTCATAACCACCGCATTCTCGACCGCTACCTTTGTGCCAAACGGAGCCTTAGTGTAAACTTTACATTCTTGCACTGTTGATGATATGAATATGACTGTCGGGAAATTTTAACGAAGTGCTAACTGCTAGGAAAAGATACCTTGTCCGATAGCCCAGTCGATCCTCCACTAGAATGCACCGAGAAGCCTCCAAAAGCCATATCTGGTTGTCTCTAAAGAGTGCCCTAACTGTCGTACAAATGTTGAAACTGAAAACTCGGTCTCTTGTGGAGTTCACCCTTGGGGAAGGAAGCAAAGAAGAACTGACCCAAGGGCTCGTCGTGGAGGACCCATCACACACCCGGAAGATCTTAGAGCGCTTCCCCTCCTTCGCCAAAGGCCGAGCTAAGCTGACCTCAGAAAGCGCTTAAAAGATCAGGCAACAAGCGGGCACAAGAAGCATGCTTTCTGAGATACCCATTGGGTCCTATTTATAGATTTCTGAAATCGGCCTGCAAATAGCCAACCTCCACTGTCCTGAACGGCTATGTGCAGTCCAGGCTGGCCTGCCAACAGCGTAACTCCGCTGTTCTGAGAGGTTATGGGCAGACCAGCAGGGGCAAAATGGTAAAAATATACCACAGATCAATGAGCTAGTAGCCCTCGGCAGTCTCTACTCGGCAAGGGCGGCGAGCACGGGCACGGACTGCCCTGCTCGCGAGCCCGCTAAGCTATCTGGACTCGGCGAGCCATCTGGAGGTCGACAAAAAAGGTCGAGAGAGCGACGAACGTTGAGCTCCGGTCGACGAACGCCGAGCTCAGTTCGTCGAACGTCGAGCTCGCGAGGTTGACCGAACTCGCGTGGCATGCGCCGGGCTCGCCTGGGCGAGCTAGAGGTTGCCGATCCCCGTCCCCCCTTGGTGTTCGCCCGTCTCAGAAAAAGGGGGGCCGGCTGGTCTGGTTTCTGGCGGGCCCACTCGCCGGATATGAGGTTGTACACAATCCCCGCTCTTTTTGAGCTTGACAAAGCTCAGAAAGAAACATTCAACCCCAAGTGTTCGGCGAGTGCAGGGGGAGCCAGAGAGAATCTTGGGGTGGGGTCCACCTGTGGCTATATATATACGCCTGCATACCTGGCTGACTCTTGCCATTCCCTTTGCTCTAGCCCTGCCGAGATGCCGATCCCAAAGGAGATCCAAGAGCGGCTCGCCCGGGTTTGCCAGACCTCGGCTGCTCGTGTAGCTGCCCTGACTGCGGTTCCACTCGCCGTTGCGCAGGGTGGCTCGACCGAGCCCAACTCCGCCAAGAGTGCGAAGCCGTTTCCTCCGATGGTCGAGCCCATCTTTACCGACCTGAAGACAGCCCTGGAGCATGGGGCTGGCTCGTCCAATCTGCCTGCCCTTGATAAGGGCAAAAATATTGTTGACTTCTGCGACGGCCCGGACAGCCAGCTGGATGGCATTGAGGGCACCACGTCGCGAGACTCAACCCCGCGAGCCAAGAACGTACTTGGCGACTCGCGATTCAGATCTCCGGAGAATCGTCCCCGGGACCCGTCACCCCCCTTTGGGACCTTGGGGGTGGACTCGCAGAAGCCGAACTCGCTGGTCCGCACCCCTTTCCCTCAGCGACCTGTCGGGACCATGGGGGCAAGTGTGGAAACCATCCCTATTCCGGGATTCGACCTCCTCTCACCGGGAACGCGCCGCCCAGGCCGTGGGAAGGACCTGAGATTCGTCCCTCCCTGCACCTTCTTGGAGATGTCGAGCTCGTCAGGTAAGCTTGGACTTGGATTCTTGTCATGTGGTTTTCCGGGACACCTCCCTTTGCTGATGTTTCTGCCTTCACAGCTCTCCCCAGCCAATCCGCAGTCGAGGAGTCTTCGCGGACAACCCACTACTCTCCCCTCCCTTCCCGAGCTCGCTGGACTCTTATCTAGGCACTGAAGTGGAGAACGACGAGCTGACGAGGAGGGAGATCAAGCTCTTCAAGAAGCTCGTGCGTGGCCTGCGCGAGGTGCAAGAGGTCAACGAGGCACAACAGCGCGACCACGTGCAGCTTGCTGATGAGTTGAGGGGCAACCCGGTTGGCGAGGTGATGTCTCCTTCCCGGCTTCTGAACGAGATTGGCGACGGCCTTTCGGTGACACAGAGGAATTCGGGCGGATCCGCGAGCTTCTCTGCTCGCGGATCTGTAGCACGCCCGCAGTAGACCGGAACGTTACGCCTTTTACATAGGTTTTCTCCAAAAAATTTCAGTGCAGGGTATTTTGTGATATTCATCAGTATTGCGAAGGAAGATGTGAACTCAATTTACCGTTAATGTTTGGATGTGCCAAACACATAACTACCTATGAATGCTTCTTTTTGCAACGTTATTCTCGGCAGTGAAAATTTATCATCGCGTGTGGATGAATCATGCCATTTCTTATGTTGTGTTTGATCCCGTGTTTCTAATTTTTTTTCTTTACTTGATAATAAGTAACTCACGTTTAACTGTAAAATTATAGGGGTAGGTGAAATATGCATACATGAAAAAATAGTCATCTTTACATTGCTCGCACAATCTTATGTAACAAACATGATACTTCTTTAGTTCTTCCTTAGCAGTCCCCTTTACAAGTATGTTTCTCCGATTGTTTGCATTCGTGATTTCAATTGTGATCGAGAACTAATGAGTACATCAATGCAACAGGTATTGCTAAGAACATGCCAACAATCACCCTACAAGAAAGAACAAACTACAACATCTCAGTCCATACTAGGAATATTTAGAAACTAAGCATTGAAGCAAGAACAATTATTACCCCGTGCTCAAAATGTCAGGGTAGACATCATAGTCTTTAGCAAAGACAAATGGGACTATTCCTTGGGGTAAAGCCGCCTGCACATAGCTGACTATTATTGTTTACTCCTCATATAATCAACATATGTTTTCAAGAATATTGCCAAAGAATGTTACATTTTGCAATTTTAGTAGGGATAATATTATCAATGATCAACTATCAACCAATATGATTAGAAGATGAAGTGACACAGATGTTCTAGGCTAAGTATATTTAATATGTTATACAAAAACATATGAATGTGTATGAAGATATGACTTCTAGAGTTAAAGGTTAAGTAGTTAAAATGAAAAATATCTCTGAAATATTATGTGATAAGACGATACCATATAGACTTAGGCTCGGTTTGGCACAATGTTTTTGCTCCGGAGAGTTTGGACAAAAATGACATCACCATAGAATGTATGTTTGGCATGACAACAATTATAACCGCCACCAAGAAAAGAATGCTAGTTTTGAACATAAAAGTGAATGAAGTTCCTTAAGTGAGGTTGGGTGTTCACGAACAATGATTCATAAACACCGCATTCTCGACCACTACCTCTGTGCCAAACGGAGCCTTAGTGTAAACTTTACATTCTTGCACTGTTGATGATATGAATATGACTGTCAGGAAATTTTAACAAAGTGCTAACTGCTAGGAAAATATACCTTTCCGATAGCCCAGTCGATCCTCCAGTAGAATGCACCGAGAAGCCTCCAAAAGCCATATCTGGTTGTCTCTAAAGAGTGCCCTAACTGTTGTACAAATGTTGAAACCGAAAACTCGGTCTCTTGTGGAGTTCACCCTTGGGGAAGGAAGCAAAGAAGAACTGACCCAATGGCTCGTCGTGGAGGACTCACCACACACCCGGAAGATCTTAGAGCGCTTCCCCTCCTTCGCCAAAGGCCGAGCTAAGGTGACCTCAGAAAGCGCTTAAAAGATCAGGCAACAAGTGGGCACAAGAAGCATGCTTTCTAAGATACCCATTGGGTCCTATTTATAGATTTCTGAAATCGGCCTGCAAATAGACAACCTCCGCTGTCCTGAACGGCTATATGCAGTCCAGGCTGGCCTGCCAACAGCGTAACTCCGCTGTTCTGAGAGGTTATGGGCAAACCAGTGGGGGCAAAATTGTAAAAATATCCCACAGATCAATGAGCTAGTAGCCCTCGGCAGTCTCTACTCGGCAAGGGCGGCGAGCACGGGCACGGACTGCCCTGCTCGCGAGTTTGCTAAGCTGTCTGGACTCGGCGAGCCATCTGGAGGTCGGCAAAAAAGGTCGAGAGAGCGACGAACGTTGAGCTTTGGTCGACGAACGCCAAGCTCAGTTCGTCGAACGTCGAGCTCGCGAGGTTGACCGAACTCGCGTGGCATGCGCCGAGCTCGCCTGGGCGAGCTGGAGGTTGCCGAGCCCAGTCCCCCCTTGGTGTTCGCCCGTCTCAGAAAAAAGGGGGGCCGGCCGGTCTGGTTACTGGCGGGCCCACTCGCCGGATACGGAGTTGTACACAATCCCCGCTCTTTTTGAGCTTGGCAAAACTCAGAAAGAAACATCCAACCCCAAGTGTTCGGCGAGTGCAGGGGGAGCCAGAGAGAATCTTGGGGTGGGGTTCACCTGTGGCTATATATATACGCCTGCATACCTGGCTGACTCTTGCCATTCCCTTTGCTCTAGCCCTGCCGAGATGCCGATCCCAAAGGAGATCCAAGAGCGGCTCGCCCGGGTTTGCCAGACCTCGGCTGCTCGTGTAGCTGCCCTGACTGCGGTTCCACTCGCCGTTGCGCAGGGTGGCTCGACCGAGCCCAACTCCGCCAAGAGGGAGAAGCCGTTTCCTCCGGCGGCCGAGCCCATCTTTGACGACCTGAAGACAACCCTGGAGCATGGGGCTGGCTCATCCAATCTGCCTGCCCTTGACAAGGGCAAAAATATTGTTGACTTCTGCGATGTCCCAGACAGCCAGCTGGATGGCATTGAGTGCACCACGCCGCGAGACTCCACCCCGCGAGCCAAGAACGTACTTGGCGACTCACGATTCAGAACTCCGGAGAATCATCCCCGGGACCCGTCACCCCCCTTTGGGACCTTGGGGGTGGACTCGCAGAAGCCGAACTCGCTGGTCCGCGCCCCTTCCCCTCAGCGACCTGTCGGGACCATGGGGGCAAGTGTGGAAACCATCCATATTCCGGGATTCGACCTCCTCTCACCGGGAACGCGCCTCCCAGGCCGTGGGAAGGACCTGAGATTCGTCCCTCCCCGCACCTTCTTGGAGATGTCGAGCTCGTCAGGTAAGCTTGGACTTGGATTCTTGTCATGTGGTTTTCCGGGACACCTCCCTTTGCTGATGTTTCTGCTTTCACAGCTCTCCCCAGCCAATCCGCAGTCGAGGAGTCTTCGCGGACAACCCACTACTCTCCCCTCCCTTCCCCGAGCTCGCTGGACTCTTATCTGGGCCCTGAAGTGGAGAACGACGAGCTAACGAGGAGGGAGATCAAGCTCTTCAAGAAGCTCGTGCGTGGCCCGCGCGAGGTGCAAGAGGTCAACGAGGCGCAACAGCGCGACCACGTGCAGCTTGCTGATGAGTTGAGGGGCAACCCGGTTGGCGAGGTGATGTCTCCTTCCCGGCTTCTGAACGAGATTGACGACGGCCTTTCGGTGGCACAGAGGAATTCGGGGCGGATCCGCGAGCTTCTCTGCTCGCGGCAGCCTGGGGGGCGAGGGATGCGAGGCCGGGGTAGATAGAAGGCGGCTCCATTGCCGAGCCGACCGACACTCGCCTCCTAGCCCCCCTTTGCTTGCGCTCCTTGCATTTTTTATTTCTGTCTGATTTCTGTAATAACTTTGAACATTTTTTAGACCAGTGCCTCGTATTCGAATAATGGTATATGCATTACTTCATATCTAACTCGGCATAGGATGGGACGCGTCAGACGTCGTCGAGCTAGGGTTGGCGACCTGCGATGGCGAGCTGGTCTGATTGGACAGTTTGGACTCAGATTTCTTTTT
This sequence comes from Platanthera guangdongensis, assembly GCA_039583875.1. Classification (NCBI taxonomy): domain Eukaryota; kingdom Viridiplantae; phylum Streptophyta; class Magnoliopsida; order Asparagales; family Orchidaceae; genus Platanthera; species Platanthera guangdongensis. The sequence continues at coordinate 237,420,579 of CM077158.1, forward strand.
CTATAAATAGCCTCCCCCTCACCAACCCCGTACCACCGTCTTAATTGCTTACTTTCTCTCTCTTCCCGCGCTTTTTCTTCGCGCATTCGCGCCCCAACCCCTTCTGCGAGCATGGGCAAAACTAACCCTGATGCCGACGGTCGCTCCAAATACGCCCAGCACTTCAGGGATTACTGCTTCTTTGATGGAAACACGACCGAGATGGAGCTCGCTAAATTCATCGGCGACCATGTTCCGCCCGGCTTCGAGGCGCGTCGACCGAGGGAAGGGGAGGCGGTCAACACCTTTTACGATGACAAGCTCGCCTTCCCCATCTCGCATTTCGAGGTGGGGTTGCGCCTACCCCTCTGGCCGGAAGTCCGCCAGATCCTGAAGTATTACGGCGCGGTACCCGCGCAGCTCAACTCAAACGACATCACCATGATGGTGGTGTTCGCCTGCTACCTCTGCCGAGAGCGGATAGAGTTCAACCTGACTATGTTCAGGAAGCTCTTCTCTTACAAGGCGACTCCGGATGGGGTCGCCTATTTCGGGGGCTCGCTCATCAAGGTTCGCGAGATCGCGAACAAACACCACAACTGGATGACCAAGATCGCCTTTATCAAGGGCAATCTCGGCAACATCCCCTACTAGCCCCAGCAGAAAGACGAGGATGTCTACCACCCGCTGACCGTGTCCGGCAACGATGCCGAGCTCCACAAGTTCTTCCTCCATAAAGACTTCGAGGTCGCCTTCTTGCGAAGGGGCCTCGACTCGCTCCGCCCTGTTTTGCCCGGCGAAGGTATTGTCCTCTTTCCCATTGCCCAGTTCGCCATATCATTATGAAAATTTTCTAAGTCATTCTATGCAGGAGAACGACTGATCCCCGTGAACCCGCCATTCGCGGACTCGGGGTTATACGCGGACCCTCTTGCTCGCGAGAAGGTGGCGGCGACGGCCTACCGAGACGAGGCGGCTTCCTCCAAACCCTCCTCCAGCAAGAGGCGACCTGAGGATGCGGGGTCGAGCCCCCCCCGAGAAGACAATGGTGATCCCTCGGGCGAGACATCAACAACATCAACAAAGCCCCAAATACATGGGCTCGCCCGAGGTCATTTCAGATGCGTCGCCGGAGAGCCCGCTCAAGGAGATCACGATCAAGGGGCAGAGGGGTGGCGAGACCTCTGCTCCACCTGCCATGAAGAAGGTGGCTCGCGAGCACACCACGCCGAAGGAACACCCCCTCTTCGGCTTTGGGGGGAGGTGGAAGGACTCGGCTGGCGAGCCCATGGTTCAGTGGGACGCGCTGGCCTACCGAGTCTCCATTTCCACCCTCCACCCCTCTTGGGCTGACCGCGAGCTCTCCACCGGTCACGCCTACGCACTCGGCTTCGGCCTCTATGGCCGCGAGGACGCCGAGGCCTACAATGGCATGACCCTGCGGCAGCTCGACCATGAGGGTATGCAGGCCCACATGCGGGCCACGGAGCTCCACCATATGATGGTCCGCCGCAGCTTCAATCTTAGCAACCATCTCCAAAAAGCCGAGCAGGCACGCGACGTCGCCAAGGATAAGGCCGTCGACCTGGCGAGGCAGCTCAGCATTGCTGAGAACCTTCTCTCCCAAGCCGCCGGCGGACTGGTAAGCATCGGGCTGCTTCCTTTCCTTTGTACTTAGAAATTTCCGCCCTCCTAAATGTGTTTCTTTGTTCTTCAGGATGTCGAGGCTGCCGGGGAGTTGCGGACTCGCACTGCCGGGCTAGAGGACGAGAATGGCTAGCTGCGCGCCCGTCTTGCCGAGCTGGAGGGGGCGAACGCGAAGCTGAAGGAGGAGAACGCGATCCTTAGCCGCGAGGTCCGCCGCCAAGCGGAGATCTTCTTCCCAGCTCGCGACGTCGAGCCCACCTTCCCGTACAAGAGCCCGAGGATCTTCGGCGAGGCTGACGTTGCTGAGAGGCTGCGGGTCAACTCGATCCAAACCACTGAATGTACCCTCCAGATGATGAAGGATACATGAGTGCTGGTGGAGGGCTGCGAGGAGATCTTAGTCCGGGACCTCATGCCGAGCCTGTTCCCGGCGACGCTGCCCAGCGAAAAGGAAGATAGGCTCGACGCGCTCTTCGGGAAGGGCTTCCAGGACTTGTCCGGTGAAGGGGGGAGGATCGCCAGTCCGGAAAGGGGGGTAAATGCTGATCTTGTATTTTCTTTTTGTTTTGTACTCTCGTCGAGGCGAGCTCCCGCTGTAATTAATGTTATACAATTGAAGAATTTTGGATATGGATTCCTGTATAGTTTTTCTATCTTTTTTTTCTGGGTTTTTGCTGTGACATGCTTGCTCGCGAGTTCTTCCCCTGGCGACCTCGCGAAGATAGATTTTGTGATTAGGATGGTTGTTAGGACTCGATCCCGAGAGTGGACCTTGAGGGCTCGCCAATCTTCAGACGATCCAGGGGTGGACTACCCGCCGCACTAGGTGCTCCAGCCCCCCAGCTTGCTCGCGAGCTGCCTGTCTTTTCATCAGTATAAGACCAAAATCGAGAAAATTTCATAAGTAAAACTGGGAAGGGGTGAAGCGTCCTGCCAGAGCCCGCCTCCCTTCAGCGAGATCCAAGGGCCTGGCTCGCCACCCTTCTACCGAGGCCGAGCTGAGCTGTCTAGCCTCGACTCGCCCGTGAAGAGTTTTTCTCCCATGTTTTTAGGAAAACTGTCACACTCCTTGGACAACGTCTGGAGAGTATAGGACTTCCCTGAGTGACATCTAGCCCTGCCAGCTAAGTGAGAGTCTGGCAGCGGGATCTGCTCGGGGTCCGGGTAGACACCATCGAGTGACATCCAGCCCTACCAGCTGGGTAAGAGCCTGACAGCGGGATCTGCTTGGGGCCCGGGTAGACACCATCGAGTGACATCCAGCCCTGCCAGCTAGGTGAGAGCCTGACAGCGGGATCTGCTCGGGGTCCGGGTAGACACCATCGAGTGACATCCAGCCCTGCCAGCTGGGTAAGAGCCTGACAGCGGGATCTGCTCGGGGTCCGGGTAGACGCCATCGAGTGACATCCAGCCCTGCCAGCTGGGTAAGAACCTGACAGCGGGATCTGCTCGGGGTCCGGGTAGACACCATCGAGTGACATCCAGCCTGTCAGTTAGGTAAGAGCCTGGCAGCGGGATCTGCTCGGGGTCTGGGTAGACACCATCGAGTGACATCCAGCCCTGCCAGCTAGGTGAGAGCCTGGCAGCGGAATCTGCTCGGGGTCCGGGTAGACACCATCGAGTGACATCCAGCCCTGCCAGCTAGGTGAGAGCCTGGCAGCGGGATCTGCTCGGGGTCTATCAAATGAATACATCCTATCGTACGAGTTACTGTAGCAGAATTGGCACATCAAGAGACTTTATTAAGAACAAAACACCACTTACATGTCTCAAGGATAAAAACGCTTCAAGTCGTCACCGGTCCAAGTGAGACTTAGGGTCTCGCCCTCCACATTTCGGAGTCGATACCCTCCTGATCTCAAGGCTTCTTTTACAATGAACGGACCCTCCCAGCTGGGTTTGAGCTTCCCCACGGTTGTCGACCTTCTCGCTGCATCCACCGTTTTCAACACTAAGTCCCCTTCTGTAAACTGTTTGACTCTGACATGCTTGTCAAAGTACTTAGTCATTTTCCTCTTCACCTCTTCTTGTCGGATGGCGGAAAGATCATGCAGCTCCTCTACCATATCCAGGGAGAGTCGTAGCTCTTTCTCGTTCTCGGCCTGCCATTCTTCCCTGCCTTCACCGGCTGCGACCACTCAAGGTATTTGAATTTCAAATTCCACGGGGAGTGCTGCCTCACACTCATGTGAGAGCTTGAAAGGGGTCTCGCCTGTGGCTGTGTTGGGGGTGGTCCTCAGGGCCCAGAGAACCGAGGAAAGTTGCTCCACCCAGCTCCCTTTCAGGTTTTCTACTTTCTTCTTTAGGAGGTTTACAATCATTTTATTCGCGGCCTCCACCTGCCCGTTGCTCCTGGGGTGGTGAACTGAGGCGAACCTGAGGTCGATCCCGAGCTGCCTGCAGAAGCTGGTGAATTCTGCGCTGGCGAACTGATGCACGTTGTCCGTGACAATGGCCTGGGGCAGCCCATGACGGCAGATGATCTCCCCCCAAACAAAGTTCCTGATGATCTGGGAAGTCACCTTGGCCAGCGCCTTCACCTCCAACCACTTAGAGAAATAATCAATCATCACCAACAAGAACCTTCTTCGCCCACTGGCTTGGGGGAACGACCCAACCAAATCCATTCCCCAAATTGCAAAGGGCCAGGGGGCTGTGATGCTCTTGAGGCGCTGGGCCGGCTGTAGCTGGAGGGGGCAAACAGTTGGCACTTATGACATCTCCTTGCGAACTCTGCAGCATTGCGGACTAGGGTGGGCTAGAAATACCCTTGCCTGACGATCCTTCCTTCCAGGGTCCGACTCCCGGAGTGACTCCCACACTCCCCGGAGTGGATTTCTTCCAAGATTCTTTGTGCTTCCCCCTCGGCTACGCAGCGGGCCAGCATTCCCGAGAGAGTCTTCCTATATAGCCGCCCATCCCGGAGGAGATAGTATGCTGATTTGTGTCTGAGCCTCTTCTTATCCATCCCCTCCAGATACTCTCCTGAGGAGAAGAAAGTCGTGATCGGGTCCATCCACGAGGGGTGTCGTTCTATTTCCATCAGCTCTCCTTCTTCGATGGAAGGGCGGAATAGATCGGTGATGGTATCCCCCACCCGGGGACCATGTTTTGCTAGCTGATCGACCTGCTCATTTTCCTCCCGTGGCACGTGTCGGATGGAGAAGGTTTGGAATGTGCCGACGACCCCCTTCACTTTGACCAAGTATAACCGTAGGGTAGGCTCCCTCGCCTCAAACTCCCCGTTGAGCTGGGAAGCTACCACCATTGAGTCAGTGAGGACCTCCACGTCCAACACTCTCAGCTTCTTGGTCAGGCGCAGCCCTGCTATCACGGCCTCATACTCGGTCTGATTGTTGGTGATGGGGAAATGCACCACCACTGTTTGCTCAATTCTAGTCCCTTGGGGGCTCTCCAAGATCACTCCACTCCCAAGGAATGCCTCCCCGAGGCTCCATCTACCTTCACCTTTCATGGAGTCAAACGAGTGAGCTCTTCCTCCGCCACCTCGATTATGTAGTCGGCCAAAAAGTCGGTCATCGCTTGGGCCTTGATCGAGAGGCGGGGAATGAAGGAGATGTCAAACTAGCTCAATTCTACCGACCACTTGGCCAACCTGCCTGAATGCTCCACCCCCTCGAAGATGTTGCGGAGGGGATGGTCAGTCACCACTCAGATGGAGTGTGCTTGGAAGTAGGGCCGCAACCTTTGGGCCGAGATGATCAGGGCGAAGGCGAGCTTCTCCAAGATTGGATATCGGAGCTCGGCCTTTCTCAGGGCCCGACTCACGTAGTATATGAGGAGCTGCTTCTTCCCCTCTTCACGCATCAGGATAGAGCTTAAGGCCTCCGCTCCGACCCCGAGATACAAAATAGGTCCTCCCCCTCCTTTGGCCCTTGGAGCAACAGAGCCCGCGTCAACTGCATTTTAAGAGCTTGGAATGCCTCCTTGCACTCCTTGATCAACTCGAATTTTTGCCCCCCCAGTGTTTTGAAGAAGAGGGAGCACTTCTCCCCGACCCGGGAGCGGAACCTGCTTAACCCTGCCAGCTTCCCTATCAATCGTTGCACCTCCTCAGTATTCCGTGGCCACCCTCGCTCCATGATAACTTTGACCTTATCAGGATTTGGCTCGACCCCTGCGGGGGTGAGGAGATGCCGCAAGAACTTTCCCATGCTGGCCCCGAAGACACACTTCAGGGGGTTCAGCCGCATCTTGTACTTACACCGGGTGGCGAAGGTCTCTTCTAAGTCCTGTAGGTGAGAGTCCATATCCTGACTCTTGATCATGAGGTCATCCACGTACACCTCCAGGTTCCTTCCCTTCTGTTCCCTGAAGACCCTGTCCATCATCTTTTGGTAGGTTGCCCCTGCGTTCTTCAGCCCAAAGGGCATCATTTTATAGCGGTAGCATGCATCCCCCGTGATGAATGAGACGTCCTTGACATCCGGGGGGTGCATCCTGATTTGGTGATAACCTGAAAACGCATCTAAAAAGCTCATTACAGAAAAACCGACGGCTGAGTCAACCAGCGCATCGATCCGAGGCAAGAGATAACAATCCTTAGGGCACGATTTATTAAGCAAAGAAAAGTCGATACACATACGCCACCGATCGTCTACTTTTTTAACCATGACTACATTGAAGACCCAGCCGGGGTATTGGATCTCAGATACGAAGCCGGCCTTGAGAAGTTTTGCCACCTCCTCCCTGATGGGCTCGGCCAGCTTGTCTGCGGTGGATCTCTTCTTCTGTTGGACGGGGCGTGTTCCCGGGTCCAGGTTGAGGCGGTGGCAAGCCACATCCGCGTCAACCCTTGGCATCTCCGCGGCCCTCCATGCGAAGATGTCGACATTCTTCTGGATGCATGCCAGCATCCTGACCTGAGCTTCCGGGGTCAGCGCCCCGCTGACGCTAACCTTCTCCACCCTGCCTCCTAGGGTGAGAACCTCCATCTCCACCACCTCTTCCATAGCCTCCAGCCTGGACTGCTCCCCCCATTCTCCGACGTCCCTCTCCTCCGGGACAAGAGCCTCCGCCTCCACCTCTTCCTTCACGACCATTGCCTTGGCCAGCTCCTCCTGACCTCCTCCTGCCACCTCTACCTCGGTGCAACTCTCCACCTCCATCTCCCCCTGCCTCCTGTTCCGCCTTCTCCATCCTCCGCTCCATCTCCTCGGATCCTTCCTGCCAAGAGATAGAGTTCACGGCGGTGACGTAGCACTCCCTTGCTACTTTGGGGTCGCCCCAGACCGGGACCTGGATCCCCTCGACATTAAACTTCAAGCATTGGTGGAATGATGAGGGGACGCAACGGAAGGCGCTGATGAGGGGCCTCCCGAAGATGCCGTTGTAGCTGCTGGGGGCATCCCCGATAACAAACCTGCAGTTCCGAGACTGCCCCCCAGGGTGACATGGAGCCCCACTCCTCCTTCTACCTCCTTCCTCTCCCCCGAAAACCCAAACAAGGGCCCATCCGAGGCCAACACCCTCTTCGCCTCCACCTTCATTGCATCGAACGCCTTCTTAAAGACGACGTTGACGGAGCTTCCGTTGTCGATGAGGATCCGGGAGACGGAGAAATTTTCGATGGCTGTCTGGATGACCAGCGCATCGCAAAAGGGATCCTCATGATCCAGCATATCACTCCTTGAGAAGGTAATCCTCTCTTCTGGGGGTGGGGTCTGGGATGTGGAGCTGACGCTCCGGCGATATATTGTATGGAGGCTTGCCCTCCAAGAAGCCTCAACCCCCACCCCCCCATGGATCACTCTGATCCCTCCCCGAGTCCCGACATCTGCCCAGTCTTCGCACCGATCCTCCTCCGCCCAAGGCAGGACCTCCTCAATCCTCACCTCCTGGCGCCCCTGTTGTTGTTGCTGCTCCCTGTTTACTCTGATCTCGAGGAATTCCGGGCACGTGGCTGTGGTGTGCCCTTCTTCTTGATGGAAATCACAGTAGGGAAACTCCACCCTTAATTCTCTCCTCCTCCTCCGTGCTGCTCTCCTCCTCTCTCCCATGGCTATGAACATAGCCTGGTCTTGATTGGGGAGTGGAGGTCTCTGCGCCTGCCTCCATCTTGGGGGGTGGAACTTATCCTGGCCCCCCTGGTGGTGGTCCCTTCCTTGGTACCCTCTCTGTGGCCCCTGGTATTGCCACTCGGGCCTCCAGCCCAACTGACGGTCCGTCTCCTAACGCCCCCACCTGAGCTGCTGCTGCCCCTGGAGCTGCCTCTGCTCCCTCTGCCGGGGCTCAGCTCTCCTCTCCTCCTGCCCTCTTCCGCCTCTCGGCTCCTTCTCTTCCTCTGTGGCCCACCTGGACAGCTTCCGCGCAAACTCCGGATTCGACGCTTCCCCGTCGACTTCCCTCGCTGCCCTATCCATCAGCTCCTTGTAGGAGGGGGGGGGGGGGGTATTCTCTTCAGATCCATCCTGAAGAAACCCTGCTGCAGCCCCAGGGTGAAAGCCATCTTCAGACTATGGCCCGACATCTCCTGGACCTGGGTGACTTCCTCCTGTAACCGGTCAACATAGCTCCCCAGGGTCTCATTCACTCCCTGCTTGATGTGGAAGAGAGACTACGACTCCTTCCTCCTCTTTGAGGTGGTGAACCTCAGCATGAACCCCTGGCGCAGGTCCTCGAAGCAGTAGATGGAGCTGGCCGGCAACTGGTGAAACCACTCCCTCGCCTTCTCCTTGAGTGTGATGGCGAATAGTCGACACTTGAAGCCATCCGACATCTGCCGTATCGAAACCACGTCCCCGAACCATTGGATGTGCTGGACCGGGTCCCCCTTCCCGGTGTAGTAGGACATTGCAGATTCCCTGAACGCCTCTGGAACCAGGGCAGAAGAAACCAACTTGCTAAAGGGGCTTTCCCCCCTACTGGGCAAGCTGGCACATCTCGCGGCCCCAACTCGCTGATCCGGCCTCCGCTTGCCGAGCTGGGGAAGAGCACGCGCCCGGGGAGCTCGCATCCCCTTCCTTCCTCGGCGACCTCCTTCCCAGCTCGCGTGTCGGGGGTGTCCTAGCCCAGAGATGGGGCGACTGTGATCTGGGCAGCCTGGGTCGAGCACTCGGCCCGCGCGCCGAGTGCGAACTTGACGAGGTCGAGCACCTCGTTCCTGAAGTCCTCGAACATTCCCACCGTGGCCAGAGGTGGGGGGGGGGGGTGAGTCTGACCTGTCAGATCCTTGTCCTCCTGTCATCGAGCTCGCTGAAGATTTTCTGTACTGACCACGCTCCACGCTCACCGCACCAAAATGTTGAAACCAAAAACTCGGTCTCTTGTGGAGTTCACCCTTGGGGAAGGGGTGATCGCGCACTTACTTCTCTCCTGCAAGCAAAACAACAAAGGAAGCAAAGAAGAACTGACCCAAGGGCTCGGAGTGGAGGACCCACCACACACCCGGAAGATCTTAGAGCGCTTCCCCTCCTTAGCCAAAGGCCGAGCTAAGGTGACCTCAGAAAGCGCTTAGAAGATCAGGGAACAAGTGGACACAAGAAGCATGCTTTCTGAGGTACCCCTTGGGTCCTATTTATAGATTTCTGAAATCGGCCTGCAAATAGCCAACCTTTGCTATCCTGAATGGCTATGTGCAGTCCAGGTTGGCCTGCCAACAGCATAACTCCGCTGTTCTGAGAGGTTATGAGCAGGACAACGGGGGCAAAATGGTAATAATACCCCACAGATCAATGAGCGAGTACCCCTCGGCAGTCTCTACTCGGCAAGGGATGCGAGCACGGGCACGGACTGCCCTGCTCGCGAGCCGCGATCCCGCTAAGCTGTCTGGACTCGGCGAGCCATCTGGAGGTTGGCAAAAAAGGTCGAGAGTGCAACGAACGTTGAGCTCCGTTCGACAAACGCCGAGCTCAGTTCGTCGAACGCCGAGCTCACGAGGTTGACAGAACTAGCATGGCATGCGCCGGGCTCGCCTGGGCGAGCTGGAGGTTGCCGAGCCCATCCCCCCTTGGTGTTCGCCCGTCTCAGAAAAAAGGGGGGTCGGCCGGTCTGGTTTCTGGCGGGCCCACTCGCCGGATATGTGGTTGTACAACAAACACAGTCAAAGGCGATATATACTTATATATGGAAGAATGGTGTGCATCTAACACCCCCCATCAAATTCACGGGGGATCATACACCGATAATTTGGAGAGAAGAAACTCATGATGAGCACAAGTTAGAGGCTTGGTGAGCAAATCGGCAAGCTGGTGCTCAGTGGGAACATAATGAGGAACAAGAGTGCCTTGAGTGTGCTGATCACGAAGGAAGAATACGTCAACATCAATATGCTTGGAGAGCGAGTGATTGGTTGGATTCAGGGTAATCTGGATAGCATCGATGTTATCACAATAGAGAGTGGTAGGACCAGAAGGAGCAACACCAAGTTCAACAAGCAGCCAACGAAGCCAAACAATATCCTCAGCAGTAGTGGCCATGGCACGGAGCTTTGCCTCTGTGCTAGAACAAGAAACTCCGGTATGCTTCTTGGATTTCCAGGCAATGAGTGAAGAGCCCAAAAATAGACAGAAACCGTGACAGAACGACAATCAACAGGATCACTAGCCCATGTAACATCAGAATATGCATGTAACTGGAGAGAGCTGCTATGGGGATATAATAGTCCACGAGACATAGTAGCATGATGATATCGAACAACACACAGCAGATGAGCATAATGAACTGTTGTGAGAGCAGTCACAAACTGACTCAGCCCATGGACCGCAAAGGCAATGTCATGTCTAGTGATGGTGAGGTAAACCAGGATCCAAAGTAGATGTTGGTACCGAGTCAGATCGGAGAGAGGAGAGCCCTCATTAGGACGCAGCTGAAGGTGGAGCTCCATGGGAGTAGTAGCAGTACGAGTATTAGACAGATCAACGCGAGCTAGTACATCATAGGTCTAGCATTGGTGAGATAACTGGTAGCCAGTGGGAGTGGCTGAGAACTCGATTCCCAAGAAGTAACTTAGTGTATCAAGATCAGTCATCTGAAACTGTTGCTGAAGGTGATGCTTGACAAACTCAACATGAGAGGGATCATCACCAGTGATAATCATGTCGTCCACGTATAATAGGAGAAAAGTCCGACCCCGTGCGGAAGAGTAGACAAATAGAGCTGGATCATAACGACTAGGCTGAAAATCAGCTATAAGGACTGCAAAAATAAAACGCTCAAACCAGGCTCGTGGAGCCTGTTTGAGACCATAAAGAGCTCGATGAAGAGGACAAACAAGACCAGGAGTAATAGAGAGGCATGGGGGAGGAAGCATGTACACATCTTATTGCAAATCACCGTAAAGAAAAACATTCTTCACATCCATCTGAAACAAGAACCACTGACCTACAGCGGCAACGACAATGGGGGTCCTAATGGGCCACAAGAAAGAAAGTTTCATCATAGTTCTGATCGCGCTTCTGCTGAAAACTAAGGTCCTTCAACCGGGCCTTGTATCTCTCCACCGTGCCTTATGAGCGAGTCTTCACTTTAAATACCCACTTGCAGGTGATAGGGGTTGCCCCAGTGGGTAATGGAACAAGATCCTAAGTAGAAGTGCGCTTCAAAGAACTCAACTTGTCAGACATGACAACCTGCCACTCAGGAATCAAGGCAGCCTCCCTGTAAGTACTTGGATTTAAAACACCACAATTAGTCACTGGAAGAGCTGGAAGGTCAAGGACTGGTAGATCAAGCAGCTGAGAAGCAAGGTTGAGATGATCGAGTGGGTGTCGATCACGAGTGGGGTAGCATTGTGCTGGAGGATCATCCACAGGTAATTCACTGGAAGAGACCGGATGCAAAGGGGCAGATGTCACATCTGTTGGACAAGGCCGCCGAACATAGTGCCAAGCATAATGCTGAGGAGGAGTAGGAGCACGAACCGGAACAGGAAGGTCAGGAGGCTGTGAGGAAGACTCAGGAAGTGCAGGAGAACAAACCTCGACAGGAAGGTCAGGAGACTGCGAAGAAGACTCAAGAAGAAGAACAAGAGACGAAGTGTGAGGTGATTCAAAGGAAGGTGACACTGGAGGATGTATGGAGAGAAAGAGAATGTCATCAGCTATAGTGAAAATGCGAGTAAGAAAGGAGACGAAGGAGAGGATGGAACAAAGAAAGGGCGGTCCTCAACAAAAGTAACGTCTCGAGAGATACGAACACGACGAGCTACAGGATCCTAGCATCTATATCCCTTATGCTCAGGACTATAACTATTGAAAACACAAGCGGTGGACTGAGTAGATAACTTTGTGTGCTCACGAGGAGGAGGAAGAACGTAACATAAACAACCAAACACACATAGGTGGTCATAACGAGGAGGACAATCAAACAGACGCTCACTAGGACTGCTACCCTGTAAGAAAGAGGATGGCTGGAGGTTGATAAGATGGACAACATTGGATATGGCCTCAGCCCAGAAGTGTGGAGGCTCATGAGATTCTATAAGGAGAGTACGAGCCGTCTCAATGATATGACGATGCTTCCTTTCTACAGTGTCATTCTGAGAATGAGCACCGGGACATGAGAGCTAAGGTAGAGTAACATGAGAGGCCAAAAGGTCACGAAAACCATGTGACAAGTAGTCCCCCTGAATCGAAGCAAAATGTGTCGATAGACGTGGAGAACTGAGTATGCTGGAGACAAACTCAACATAAATGCAAAAAAATCTGTGCGAGAACGCATCATGTAAACTCATGTATAACGAGAGAAATCATCAACAAAAATAACATAGTAACGATGACCACCTTTTGAAGTAAATGAGGCAAGACCCCAAACATCAGATGAACTAAAGCAAAAAGAAAAGATGAGCGAGACTCGCTGGACCGATATGGGAGTTGTAGCTATCTGCCAAGCTTACAACCTGTATATGAGTATGAGCGATCAACAGACACACAACCTAAGATACCCTGACGAACAAGATAGGATAGACGAGCTCCACTGGGATGACCGAGGCGGTGATTCCACTGTGGAAAGCTGACTGATGAAAAACAAATGGGAGATGCAACAAGGATGACATCAGGGAGAGGTGATAGTAAGATGGGTGAAGGAAGCCAGAGATAGTCGAGCATATAAACCCCATTACAACGACGGTCAGTTCCAATGATCTTCATGGTGTGATGATCCTGCGCATGACACAAAAGAGCATCAAAAGTAACAAGACAACCTCGAGAATCAAGTTGAGTAACGGATATGAGGTTCATGAAGAGCTTAGGGATATATGCAACATCAGGAATGTGAAAATGAGCGGTGTGCAGGGTACCACGACTAGTAACAGGCAAGGTGATTCCATTAGCAATGATGACATGTAGGTCAGAAGAAGGCTGGCAGGAATATAAGGGAGTTGCATCAAAATTCATATGAAAAGATGCACCACAATCAAGTAACCAAGAGGCCTTACTGATACCTGTAGAGGCAGATGCAACTGCTGAGTCGGTCAGTGAAACGGAGGCATGACTGTCAACAGAAGCAAAGGACGAGGGGGTACAAATCTGAGAGAGTTGTTGTACAAGCTGCATGATCTGATCTGGAACAGAGGTGGGACTGCTAGGAGCAACTTGATGTGGTGAGCGCAGCTGACTTAGGATATGTTGTAACTTGCGACACTCCGAGTGAATGTGTCCTAAGTTGTGACAGTAGTGACAGTGGTGAATGCGCCGCTGGGATGAGGCCATGCAGACAAAACAACAAAAAAAGGACGCAACAATAAGGACACCAGAGAAAACATTGCCAACAGAATGAAGAAAACAACTGGCAGCAGGCTTCGATCGACAGGATCTGCAGACCAGATGGAAACAATCGGCAGACGGCTTCAACGATTGTCGAAAGAAGCAGATCGGCGGAAACAACAATCTTCTGGAGGAAGGAACAACGAAAGCAGTCGGCAGTTGCAGTAATTAGTGAAGCAATCAGTGGTTGTAGTAATCAGCGAAGCAATCAGTGGCTGGAAGCAGAGAAATAGTGAGAAGCATCGATCGATGACAAAAGCAGGGTGCCACGGGAGAAGCTCCCGCTATCTGCGAGTCAATGGCGGGAACGATTCAGAAGCAGCGACGAATCGACAACAGGAAGCGACGGGATCGAGCAACCTAGGATCGGAACCTCACTATGATAGCATGCTAGGAAAAGATACCTTGTCCGATAGCCCAGTCCATCCTCATCTAGAATGCACCGAGAAGCCTCCAAAAGCCCTATCTGGTTGTCTTCGAAGAATACCATAACTGTCGTACAAACACAGTCGAAGGAGGTATATACTTATATATGAAAGAATGGTGTGCATCTAACACTAGTAGCTAAGCTGTGTGCAGCAGATATGAGAATTTTAAGATGGATTTGTGACAAAAACTTGGAGAGAAAAAATGATGAATGATTATATCGAATGGTCAGTTAGAGTTGGGACCCATTCCAAGTTTTTTAGCACGCTACTACGATGGTCTAAGGAGTTGCGATCCATTTCGAGTATCTTGGTGTGCCCATCAGACCCATGGATTTCCCATTTTCTATTTGTGGATGATACTCTGGTCTTTTCTTGTGCTACGAGGCGGGCGGTCAGTGCCATTTCAGAGCTGTTGCAGGTCTCCGCGGAGGCTTCGGGCTTGGTGGTAAACTTCTCAAAGTCTTCTTTGGTGTTTAGTCATTCAACGCCATCCCATACCGCGGCGGTCAAGGTTGTCAGGATCGCAATCCGGATCATAGGATCTTACGATCCTACGATTCAAATTTTGTAAATCGATCCTAATTTTGTAAAACGATCCTCGATCCGACCCAACTATCCGATCTGATCCTACCTCGACAGGTTCTCATCTAGGATCTCGATCCTGACAACCTTGGCGGCGGTGATTGCTGGACATACGTGACGAGACATGATTTTGCCAGTATACAAGCTACAAAAACAGAAAGTCCAAAACAAGCCGAGCGAACAGAAATGCAGACCGCCGAGACCGCCGAGTCCGCCTAGTCGCTGACACCGCCCGAACTCTAGCTGCTACACGTCGAATAGAACACCGAGTCCGCCTGAGACCGCAAGGCCGTGCGGATACTCCATTATTCGCGTACTGCTGATGAACTGATGAACAGACCGCCTACCCGCCTGCGACCGGCGGACAGGTTATTGGAACTTGGCAAAGCTGAAGCAGAGAACTGACTAGCCGCAGAGCGACCTGTTGAGACCGCAGAGACCGCACACTTCCAAGTACTTGACCGAAGTCAAAGCCAAACTCCTGGCTCCTTGAAGCTAGCCGCGCGACCTGCACACAACAACAGTTAACTCCGATTCAATCCGCGCGGACAGAAAAACTGAGACCGCAGCACTTTGATCGAGCCCCCACTTACTGTTCACTCAGTTACTGTAGACGTGCCGGGGGGGTTCTATTTATAGGCGAGGTGAGGAGTGTGGTCACCGCCCTAGTGGATAGAGACACCGCCCCAGCCCGCGCGTTAACTAAACACCCGTCCGCTGAGTCCGCAAGGACTTAGCCGGATTCCAAAGAACAAACCGCTAGGAGCAATAGCGACCACCTTTAGGCGAACTCTCATCAGTCCGCCCAAGCTATGCGGACAAGGCACCAGCCCGCAGAGCCCGCAACACCGCAGGACAACATCCCCCCTTTAGTGACTGTCCGCACATACAAGAGGCAGTCCGCACACCACCAGCGCAACACCTCTATACGCCACAAGTCCACGACCAAGGGCAGTCCGCCCGGTCAACAACGGACTTGGCGAATACAGCGGACACACTGGTCTTGTCACAGAATGTGACCAAGTCTAGTAAAACACCAAAGGACCTAGCGCGAGCTCGGCGGACATAGCTTCATCCGCCAATCATCCAAAACACAGACCGCCAACACCTCGCCAGAGTAAGGCAGTCCGCAAGCTACTCGCACGTCTGCCCAACGCAACGGCCATCTGCCGGACTCCAAAAACCAGTCTGCCACAGCAACAACACTGCTGTACTACCAGAGCTCGGCAAGGCCACAACCAAACTCTAAGGCCAGTCCGCAATAGCGAACACCGCGGACACGTCAGTCCGCAAGCCTCCTCTATCCGCTCAGGCCGCTCCTTAATCAGCCAAGCCAGTAAGACGGTCAACGCCCTATCTGCAGACAACGATCCGCCCAGGCCGCAGACTTAGTCCGCACAGGCCGCTCAGAAAAACAGCCAGGTCCAACCAGGCCTATCACCAGGCCGCATAACAGCAGTCCGCCCAGTCCGCGGACCCTGTCCGCTCAGGCCGCCCGGCCTGCCCATCAACCACTTTCACTTCACAAATTTTAACACTCCCCCTTGAAGTGAGAAGTGGTGATCAAGCCCAGCAAGCTCCGCAACCGCTCAAAAGGCCCCTTCGACAGTGGCTTCGTGAAGATGTCAGCAAGATTATCTTCACTCCGAACATGCCCGACCAGAAAAGATCCCTCCAACACCTTCTCTCTTATGAAGTGGTGATTGATCTCAATATGCTTAGTCCTAGCGTGACACACTGGATTGTTTACCAGCTTGAGAGCACTCTCATTGTCACCCCGGAGTAAAGTTGGCCCTTGCACTTCTTCATGCACATCCTCTATAAGCCTCCTCAACCAGATGGCTTTCCGAGCAGCCAAGGCCGAATCCTTATACTCTGCCTCCGTAGTTGAGACGGACACTGAGTCCTGCTTCTTGCTACACCATGAGATGCTAGCTGATCCGCAAGTGAACACATAACCTGAAGTTGACCTTCGATCATCCGAATCACCGCCATAGTCAGCATCCGTGTACCCAAGCAAGGAAAATCCGAGTCCCTTTTATAGAGAAGTCCCATGTCAGAAGTTGCCTTGACATACTTCAGAATGTTCTTTGCCGCCACTAGATGAGACTTCCTTGGTTCAGCCATAAACCGACTTACTCGGCCAACAACGTAAGCAATGTCTGGCCTTGTAATCGTCAGGTAGATCAAGCTTCCAACAAGAGCTCTGAACACCAAGGGGTCAGGAAGAATCCTTCCCTCATCTCGTCGAAGCTTCAGCCCATGTTCCAGTGGAGTAGAACAACTCTTTCCCTCGCCCATGCCGAATCGCTTCACAATGCGATCTGCATATCCTCTTTGACAAATGAGTATACCGCTCTTCTTCCTCTCCACTTCAAGACCGAGAAAGTGATGAAGCTCTCCCAAGTCTTTCATCTCGAAGCGTATAGCAAGCTCAGCCCTGAGCCTTGCTACTTCCTCCTTCGAATTCCCTGTGATGATCATGTCATCCACATACAGCATGACCAAGACTTGAAGCTCCCCCTTCTTCTTGATGAACAAGATAGAATCTGAGTTGGAAGCAAGATAACCGCAGAATTGCAAATACTCTGCTATCTTTTCATACCAAGCTCTAGGAGCTTGCTTCAACCCATAGAGAGCCTTCCTGAGCTTGCAGACATAGTCCGGATGAACTTCAGAGACAAAACCAAGTGGCTGATTCATGAAGATGTCCTTGTCAATCTCTCCGTAAAGAAAAACATTCTTCACATCAAGCTGCCACATTCTCCATCCCTTACTAGCAGCCAAGACAATCACCACTCTAACTGAAGTCATCTTTGCAACCGGACTGAAAGTCTCCTCATAGTCTTCTCTATACTGCTGTGAGAATCCACGAGCAACCAGACGAGCTTTGTATCTATCAATGCTCCCATCAGCCTTCTTCTTCAACTTAAACACCCACTTGCAAGTCACTGGAGTAATGCCATCAACTTTGGGCACAAGATCCCATGTTTCATTCTTCTTGAGAGCAGCAATCTCTTCCTTCATGACATCTTCCCACTCCTTGACTCCAGTGGGCTCATTGAAGTTTGCAGGCTCTCGCTCATCCAGAGGACCTGCAAAGAAGTAAGAGACAAAGCTCACTGCATTTCCATCACAGTAACGAGCCGGTGACTTAATAACCCTCTTCGATCTCCGAAGGGTATGCTCCTTGCTTACTACCTACGTTGCTTCTTCAGGCTCAACTCCTACTTGGGGCAAGCTTTGAGCAGTGCTCCCCCTACTTCCTGAGCCAGAAGGCTCAGCCTCGGAGTTTGAAGCAACAGGAGCTGCTGGTGAAACAACAAGCTCCTATTCCAAGCCTTCAGCAGCCACCATTGGTTCTTCATCAACCTTGCTTCCGGTTAGCTCAACCGAGCCACCTCCATACGACGTCAGCTCGTCAAAGACAACATCTCTTGACACAACAAACTTCTTCGTCGCAGGATCCATGCATTTCCATCCCTTCTTCCGTTCATCGTAGCCAACAAAGACAAGCTTCCTTACCTTTGCATCCAGCTTAGTCCGTGAAGCATCCGGGACATGCACATAGCAAGTTGAACCGAACACCCGAAGGTGTTCCACACTAGGCTTCTCCTTTAGCAAAAACTCAAAAGCAGTCTTCATGTTGATCGGGCTAAGCGGCATCCAGTTGATGACATAAGAAGCACAAGACATCCCCTCCGCCCAAAAGGACCTTGGAACGTCTTTCGCATGAAGCCAGCATTTGCAAGTCTCCCTCAAATGACGGATCTTCCGCTCCGCTACTCCATTTTGTTGTGGAGTGTGAGCACAAGTAAGCTCTCTCTGAATTCCGTGCTTCCTGCAGAAGTTAGAAAACTCGGAGGAAACAAACTCACCCCCGTTATCTGTTCTAAGCTTCTTGATCCGCAAGCCAAGCCGTCCCTCTACTAGCTCCTTGAACTCCACAAACTATCGGAAGGCTTCAGACTTCTCCTTCAAGAAATAAACCCAAGTATATCTTGAGTAGTCATCAATCAGAACAAGCATG
The DNA here is from genome assembly GCA_039583875.1 of Platanthera guangdongensis. Lineage (NCBI taxonomy): Eukaryota > Viridiplantae > Streptophyta > Magnoliopsida > Asparagales > Orchidaceae > Platanthera > Platanthera guangdongensis. The sequence continues at coordinate 237,438,968 of CM077158.1, forward strand.
TATCTGCTTCCATCGAGGCTGGCAGTGACAGTTGGTCCCATCAAGTCGCCATGAATGCATTCCAATGATTGCTTGCTCCTTGTTTGTGATTTATCAAACGGAAGGCGATGCGCCTTACCGTATTGACATCCCGCGCAAACATGCCCGTCACCAAAGAAGGACAACTTAGGCAAGCCTCTCACAAACTTCTACTAGCCATAACCTTCAGCTTGTCCATTCCTACATGCCCCAGCCTCTCATGCCAGATAGCAGCGCTATCGTTGGCTCTCATTCGATCAACATAAGAATTAGTTGCAAGAACAAATAAGTTCTTAACTCTCCTTCCTACATGAGCAACATCAGCCTTAACCGCTGATATGTTGTGAAGGAACTTCACGTCTGTTGGCCCAAACAGAACGTGATAACCAGCATCTACTACATTGGTCACAAAGATGAGGTTCTTCTTCATGCCCGGTACGTGATACACACTCATTAATGTGAGTGGCCCCTGATCACTGCCCAAAGACACAAGCCTCTCTTTATCTACTGCATAAACAGTATTATCAGCAGTTATGATAGCTTCGTTACCTGAGTATGCTTGCAAGGAAGAGAACTTCGACTTGTCTCCGGTGAGGTGATGACCACACCCGGAATCCACGATCCATTTGCCGTTGAAGTCCTCAGCTGACAAGGCACGAACACAAGTGCCCGTCATGAAAGCTCCACTCCATTCAGCTTCCTCACTCTTATAGCAACCTTCCTCCTTCCCTGCAGCATGCCCAGGCTGCAGCTTGACCTTGCAGTCCCGCTTGAAGTGCCCTCGCTGATGACACCTGTAGTACTTCAAGTTCTTCTTCCAGTCCTTCTTTGGAGCAGCGCTCCTTTCTACCTGATAAGAAGTTGAAGGCTCATTCTCAGCAGCGACTTGCTTCTTCTTTCCTTCCCACCTCTTCTTCTTCTTGCCCATGAAGAGTGCTTCACTGCTCTCCTCAGAAATAGTGACTCCAGTCATCTGCCTTGCCAGACTTTCCTGCGAAGCAAGCAGATTTTCAATCTCCAGCAAAGATGGCTGAGTGACCCAGCCTTGAACTGACGTAACAAAAGCAACATATTCCTTTCGCAAGCCGCGGATTATGTGTCTCTTTAATTTAGCCTCAGAAATAGGCTCATCAGGATCAAGAGCTGACAGCTCAGCACACAAGCTCTTCATCTTCAGAAAGAACTTTGAGATGGTCAGGCCTCCTTGATTTTCCCTTGCCAACTCATTTTCCAAGAACTGGAGCCTCGCCATGTTCTTCCTATTGAACAACTCATTGATTGTTGTCCAAATATCAGCAGCTGATTCACATCCAATGATGTGATCAAACAGCTCTGGTGACACAGTTCTCTTGAGAACAAACTCCGCCTTAGCATTGGTTTTTCTCCAGAGCCTCACCTGCTCAGCAGTTCCGAAAGCAGCAGTTACTTCCTGTCTGTCGTCACCACCGACGACCTCCCATAGCTTCTCACCAAGAAGGTAACTCTTCATGCACAACTTCCACTTTTTGTAGTTAGTCGTGGTCAAGAGTTCAATGCCAAGACCCCTTGCATAGCTTCCTTCCATTGCAACAAACAAAAGGTTAAGCCTTCAGAAGCACAGAGCACCAACACAGGTTGATCACCACTCAAGCACAGAGCAACAACACTGGTTGAACACCGCTCAAGCAACTGAACCTCCCTCTGATACCATGTTGAATTTACTCAAAATGGTCAGCAAGATAGCCCAAAGCCAAATTAATATTCTCGGCACTACCCAGTTCACACTTTGATCTAGCGGAAATCTCAAGGAGCCACACTTAACACAACATGCACATGGAAAAACAAGCAGATCTTATTCATTAACTTCTTTACAAGGCGAGACATACGTGGCGAGACATGATTTCGCCAGTACACAAGCTACAAAAACAGAAAGTCCAAAACAAGCCGAGCGAACAGAAATGCAGACCGCCGAGACCGCCGAGTCCGCCTAGTCGCTGACACCGCCCGAACTCTAGCTGCTACACGCCGAATAGAACACGGAGTCCGCCTGATACCGCAAGGCCGTGCGGACACTCCGTTATTCGCGTACTGCTGATGAACTGATGAACAGACCGCCTACCCGCCTGAGACCGGCGGACAGGTTATTGGAACTTGGCAAAGCTGAAGCAGAGAACTGACTAGCCGCAGAGCGACCTGTTGAGACCGCAGAGACCGCACACTTCCAAGTACTTGACCGAAGTCAAAGCCAAACTCCTGGCTCCTTGAAGCTAGCCGCGCGACCTGCACACAACAACAGTTAACTCCGATTCAATCCATGCGGACAGAAAAACTGAGACGACAGCACTTTGATCGAGCCCCCACTTACTGTTCACTCAGTTACTGTAGACGTGCCGGGGGGTTCTATTTATAGGCGAGGTGAGGAGTGTGGTCACCGCCCTAGTGGATAGAGACACCGCCCCAGCCCGCGCGCTAACTAAACACCCGTCCGCTGAGTCCGCAAGGACTTAGCCGGATTCCAAGGAACAAACCGCCAGGAGCAATAGCGACCACCTTTAGGCGAACTCTCATCAGTCCGCCCAAGCTATGCGGAAAAGGCACCAGCCCGCAAAGACCGCAACACCGCAGGACAACATCCCCCCTTTAGTGACTGTCCGCACATACAAGAGGCAGTCCGCACACCACCAACGCAACGCCTCTATACGCCACAAGTCCACGACCAAGGGCAGTCCGCCCGGTCAACAACGGACTTGACGAATACAGCGGACACACTGGTCTTGTCACAGAATGTGACCAAGTACAGTAAAACACCAAAGGACCTAGCGCGAGCTCGGCGGACATAGCTCCATCCGCCAATCATCCAAAATACAGACCGCCAACACCTCGCCAGAGTAAGGCATTCCGCAAGCTACTCGCACGTCCGCCCAACGCAACGGCCATCTGCCGGACTCCAAAAACCAGTCCGCCACAGCAACAACACTGTTGTACTACTATTGCTCGGCAAGGCCACAGCCAAACTCTAAGGCCAGTTCGCAACAGCGAACACCGCGGACACGTCAGTCCGCAAGCCTCCTCTATCCGCTCAGGCCGCTCCTTAATCAGCCAAGCCAGCAAGACGGCCAACGCCCTATCCGCAGACAACAATCCGCCCCGGCCGCGGACTTAGTCCCCACAGGCCGCTCAGAAGAACAGCCAGGTCCAACCAGGCCTATCACCAGGCCGCATAACAGCAGTCCGCACAGTCCGCACAGTCCGCGGACCCTGTCCACTCAGGCCGCCCGGCCTGCCCATCAACCACTTTCACTTCACAAATTTCAACATGGGGTTGGTGCTCAAAATTGATTTACTCTTGGCTGGTTTCTGGTGGAATGGTTGTGTCCGGAATGGATTACAGTGGAAATCTTGGCGGCATCCATGCTTGCCTAAGTGGAATGTTCGGGTCACTTTGCCCCAGCCAGCGGGAACCCCTTTATTCGTGGCGGAGAACTTGTTCCAGCGGGACTTGTGTGCTTGGAATGTGTTGGAAACGTGTATGGGTCCCGCACAACCTCCTCCACAAACCGATTCCGCTAACACCAAATACCACAAAAATGCAACCTGTGAGACCGCCCTCTCAAACCGCCTACCCGCGCGATTAGATGCCCGGCCCGGTCCCTACTCCATGGCGAGATCAACCCAGGCGACCTGCGCCCCTTCACTCGCGAGCTGCTGTGGGCTGCTCACCTCCACGCGAGCTGCAACTAGGCGAGCGGGCACCGCAGGTTCAACCCGGCGAGACCGACTGGCGAGACCGTCCCTTGCTTGCGGCTAGTCCACCACACTTGAGCACGCAACCCGCGACCTACTTGGTGAGATCACAACCCGCGAGCTGCTCCCTCCGCGAGCTGGCACTGCGAGATCAACACCCAAACGCGAGCGCACAAGCCACGAGCTCCCTCTCTCGCGGCGAGATCACCAAGTCGCTCGGCAAGTCTAGTCGCTCGGCTAGTCTTCCTGCGGGCTGCCCCAAACAATACACTCTAGCGCTGCGGCGCTCCTCTCTCAAACAAAAACCGGAAGTGGGGAGGAATTTCACTATCTCATCAACTTGTAAAGTTCTACATCCAAGCCTTTATACAGGCAAACAAAACCAATGAAAATAAGGCACATGGAAATGCAATAAATGTCACTCCTAACCACTATCTACTTACATTAAATATAAACCATGTTTTAAAAAATTCCAAAACCTGTTGACCCGGTCAACGAAGTCAAAGTCCAACAGAATGTTGATCTTGTCTGCTCGCTCTTCTCATCTGTGGAGGCGGATACTATTTAATCTATTCCTCTTAGGTGCCATATTGAGCATGATGGCTGGGTTTGACATTTTTTCACAGAATGGCTGCTTCTCAGTTCGCAATGCTTACCATTTGGCACACCACCTATCTTTATCTGATGCTCCTTCGGCTTCATCTTCATGGTCATTTGTGTGGCGGTTGGCGGTTCCTCTAAAGGTTAGGCTCTTCCTTTGGCGGTTGGCATATGATATCCTTCCTACGGCCGTGAGTCTGCAACGGTGACATTTGTTGGGTTCATTGGCACACCCTATGTGGGGTGTTTTGGGAAAGGATGTTTTCCTTGCTGTGTGGGATTGTGTCGAGGTTTCCCCTATTTGGCGGCTTCTGGAGCTCCCTCGTCTTGCCTCCAACCCGGGGTGACTCTCCTGAGGAGTGGATTCGGGACGTTCATTGGGGACTGTCTCCCGCTCAATTCTCCATCTTCTCTAGAGCGTGTTGGGCGCTCTGGTGGCGCCAGAATCACTTGTTAAGGGAGGGTGTCTTGCAGCCCGGAGAAGTTACCACGTCTTTTATTCAGTCCTGTTTCTGTGCGTTTACCGTGACACCTGGTCCCGACTCCCTCAACAAATGTTCTTTACCTATTTCAGGTATCTCATGGGAGCCTCCTCTTGTGGGCTTGGTCAAGATAAATTTTGATGGTGCAGTGCAGCGTGATCCTTCTCGCACGTGCGATTGCTTGTTCATCATTCTCTAGGCCGATGGCCCTCTCGTCTGATGTACTCGAACTTCTCTGGTTGGAGGCGTTAAATTAATGAAATATGTGCCACTGCTTTCAAAAATGTATCATGTCTTTCCTTATAGTTTCATTCCAAGTTTTTTTTGTCTACACCTCCCCCGTTTAACATGTCTAGTGGCTAAACTCTCACAACGCCTAAAAAGTGTCTCTAATGGCCTTCTTTGTACATGTCTAAACCATTTTAATCGAGCTTCTCACATCTTCTCTACAATGGGTGTCACTCCCTTCTTATCACTGATACAATCATTTGTAATTTTATCCAGTATCGTGTGTCCACACATCTACCTAAATATTCTCATCTCCACATCTCCCATTTTTTCTTATGTACACAATTCACTGCCCAACACTCAGAATTGTAGCAATGCTAGTCTAATTGCAGTACGACAAATCTTGATTTTATGTTTTAATGGTACTTTACGATCACATAAGAACTCAGACGTGCTTCTCCACTTTAACCAACCTGTTTGGATTCTATGTTTCACATCTTTATCTACTCCATCTTTTTGAACTATTGATCCTAGAATCCTAGATATTTGAAGTATTCACTGCAAGAAATATCTTGGTCACACAATTTAATGACAGTCATCTATCTCTCTTGCATTATTAAATTTAAGCTTCATATACTCCGTCTTTGTTTTGCTCAACTTAAAACCCTTCTTTTTTAAAGTGTCTCACCAAGATTCAAGTTTCGCATTTACACCCTCACACGCCTTATCGACCAAAATAATATCTGCAAACAATAAACACAAAAGTATTGCCTGTTGGATTTGTCCGGTGAGCTCATCTAAGACAAGGGTAAAGAGATAAGGACTCAAAACTGACCCTTGATGTAAGCCAACAGTGATAAAGAATTCCTGTGTTAATCCTCCAGATGTCCTCACCCTCGTCATTGAATTTGTATACATATTTTTGATTACGTCAGCGTATGATATATTTTCATCTTTTTTTTCTAAGACTCTGTAAGACCTCTCTTGGAACCCTATCATAAGCCTTCTCAAAATCGATAAACAACATATGCAAATCTTGTTTTTTCCCTATGGTTGTCGGTGAGTTTCCTCAAATGGTGTATAGCTTTCATGTTTCGATATGCACAACAAAGGATAAAAATGAAGTCATTAAGGTCCGGTTCATGCGGTCGTGACCGCTTGACCGCTGAAAATAAGTCCCCCCAAACGCAGCCAAAATTAGGGTCAAGGATTATACAGAATAATTGTTAGACTATGGCAATATGAGTAGAGGTCATTCAATAATGATTTGAGAAGAATATGTTGAACATCTAAGGCAGTGCTCAAGAGCAATGAATGAAAATAAAGATATATAAATCCTATCCCAACCAGTTGGGACAAGACTAATAACAATCACACGACGATGAATCAACAAAAAATTGGTCATATGAGGTGTTTGTGTTCATATCTTCTGAAATGAGCAAAATATATTATCAGCACCTGTATAATTGCAACATTTAAAAGTGTTCCTCTCATTTGCATGGTGTAAGAAGGCATCGCCATAAGTGCTGGCCCAATAATGAATCTTAAAACCAACGAAAAAATCATCATTCGAAAGCCACATGCTATGATCCTGGACTGGGTTGCCATGAAGAGCCCTGCCATTTGGGAAAGAAAGTATTACTGAGGAGCAAATTCATAGTCTTGAGCTTATTTTGGTGAAAGCTTCGAAGGAGGAATCACCTACCTAAGCTGAACATTGCCATGCCAAGACCACCATTTGCTAATATGGATATGGAGTTTTGGACTATAGTTGGAAGCATAATCCCCCACCTGCAGACAGTGGCGGAGTTAGAAATATTGGAGCGTGGGGGCACAAGATACTTAGAATCAGGAGTCGGGAGAAAATGACGCGGCCCGCGGGGTCGACTCCAGGCTTAGGGTTTTGGGAACTCGGCTGCGGACCTGCGGTTCACTGAACTGGACCAAAAAATGCGTGGGGCACGGGCCCCCACATGTCCCTAGATAGCTCCGCCCCTGCCTACAGAGTATTGAATCTGATATGATTCTATGTTCTTCCATGGTTAGATGTAATTGCATGCATATTTTGTACGATTAATTACAAAGAACTATCCTACGATTTTGCAAAATAGCATGAATGATACGATCTCGGAGAGGAACCCGGCGAGGGGAAGGGCCGGCGGAGGTGAGGAAGAAGAGGGGGATTAGGATTGAGAGGAAAACCTTACGGAGCAGCCCTAATTTTCATTCATCCAAGCATAATGAAAAAGCAGTACAACACCACCCCTTATAAGCGCACGGTGCGAATAACAAATGTGAGTAAAATAAAAGTGTACACAACATAATATGAAATAACATAGCATAATATGAAATAATCATGTCGGCGTCACATCTTCGGTCTCTCCTCGTTCAGACGGGCCCTTCGTTGTCTTTCTCCACGTGTAGACCCGCCAAGGCGTCTCATCAATGTGCAAGTCCGTAACAATGCCACAGTCTGAAAAATGTGCCTTGTCCTCAAGGCAGTAGTCAGCAAACTGGGGGCAGAAGTGATCCCGAGGGAGCCATGTAGCATCAGAGTCTGGGTGACTTGCCCAAGCGACCAAAATTTCCTCCGAAGTGGGGTCTCCCGGCAGAAGGCAACGACGATCGAGTATCTTGGCCGGGTAGTGAAGTGCCTCTCCGGCGAGATCAACGTCGGTCGGAATGTGGTCCGTGGTGGCGTGGTTGCCCACCACACGGGGTGGCTGAGAAACGTGGAAGACCGGGTATATGCGACTCTCGGCGGGGAGGCATAAGCAATAGACGACTGCACCGATACACGCTACTATCTCAAATGGGAGAACCGTGGGGCTGGCTTCGGGTAAGGCCTTCGGGCCATAGACAACTGGCGGTATGGGTGCAATTTGATGAACACCTTCTCCCACACTTGAAAGGAGAGCTCGCGCCGCTTCCTGTTCACAAAGGAGGACATCTTCTATTGGGCCCATAAGAGGTGATGCTTTAGGTGATTCAGGATGGTGTCGCGGTCGTGCAGGGCGGTGGCCAAACTCTCGACCCAAGACTCTCCCGGCAGATGGCGAATAATGGAGGACGGTGGCCAACCAAAGACAACCTTAACCGGGGTGGTACCTGATGTATTGTGGTAGGCAATGTTGTAGGAGTACTCGGCCCAACAGAGCCACTTGGCCCACCTGCGAGGTTGATCTCCCACAAAACAGCAGAGGTACGTCTCCAAACAGTGGTTGAGGACCTCAGACTGGTCATTTGTCTGCGGGTGATAAGCAGTGCTCATGCAGAGGCGAGTACCCTGTGGCCGGAAAAGTATGGTCCAGAAGGTGCTCAAGAAGAGCGGATCACGATTGCTAACGATTGATCGAGGAAACCCATGAAGGCGTATGACGCCGCTGATGAAGCTGTCTGCGACTGTGGCAGTGGTGTAGGGGTGATGAAGGGGAATGCAATGGCCGTATTTGGACAATTTGTCCACCACGACCAAGATACAATCAAATACCTGGGAGCCTGGTAGCCGAGTAATGAAGCCACGTCCTCCCAAACGCGGTCTAGGATGGGAAAGGTTGAAGGAGGCCGGCTGGAAACGCTGCCTCGTACTTGGCCTTCAGGCAGACCAAACAGGCGGCCACGAATGCCTTGACTTGTAGAAACATATGGGGCCGGTAGAGAGAGTTCGCTAAACAATGGTAGGTATGGAAGGCCTCGACGTCCTCTACGGAGGGTGAAGCGTGAAACTCTGCGAGTAGGCGGGGAATGCTCAGACACAAGGGTGCTAGAGCAAGGCGGCCCTTGAAGAATAGGCGACCCTCAACAAAAGAGTACAGTGGATGGGCGGAGGCGTCCGCGATGAGCGTCGTATGGATCCTGGATAAAACAGGGTCGACCTTGACCTCGTTCTAGACGGTCGCCGCATCTTCTCACACCGGTCGAGAGATAGCCGCGAGCGCTGGTGACTGGCTCTGCCGAGAGAGGGCATCGACCGTTCGGTTTGGCCTCCCTAGGCGGAACTCGATGGTGAAGTCATAGCCCAAGAGTTTGGCCACCCACACATGCTAGGCGGGCATTGTGATCTTCTGCTAAAGGAGGTAGCGGAGGCTGTTGTGATCGGTACGGACCACGAAGGGGCGGCCCAGTAGATATGAGCGCCAATGCTGAACGACGAGAACTAGGCCCATAAGCTCGTTCTCATACGCGGAGCGGCTGTGGACAGTGCTAGAGAAAGTGCGACTGAAGTAGGCGATCGACCGTCCGACCTGCATGAGTACGAATCCCACCCCAGAGCCCGATGCATCACACTCCACTAGGAATGACAGAGAAATATGGCATGGCAAGCACATACCCACGGACTAGGGACTGTTGAAGGGCGACAAAAGCGACGACGGCCGTCCACTAAAAAAGCCCCTCCTTTGACTTCTTCAGGAGCTGTGTAAGTGGCCGAGCTAGAACCTCTTACCCTTGGATGAAGCGGCGATAATATTCCGTGAAGCCGAGGAATCCCCGAACGTCCCGCAGAGATGTTGGAGTCAGCCAATGAAGGACCGTCACATTCTTCTCCTCATCCATGGAGACCCTCCGGGCCAAGATGGTGTGACCGAGGTAGCTCACTTTTGATGCCCCAAAGGAGCACTTCTTTATGTGGAGATTGAGGTGGTGGCGTCGGATGGTAGTTAGAGTGAGGCGGACGTGCTGAAGATGATCCTTCCAGGAAGAACTATATACTAAAATGTCATTAAAAACGTGAATGTATTGACAAAATACTGCCCGAAAAATGTCGTTCATCATGACCTGGAAGGTGGCTGGTGTGTTGGTCAGGCCGAAGGACATGACCAAGAACTCGTAGTGACCGTTGTGCGTCCGGATGGCGGTTTTGACGATGTCCTCGGGTCGTACCTGGATCTGGTGATAACATGCTCGGAGGTCCAGCTTGGTGAAGAATATGCTGCCGTGGAGCTCATTCAGAATCTCCTGTATAACTGGGATCGGGTACCTGTCTGAAATAGTGACATTGTTGAGCTCTCGGTAGTCCACACAGAACTGCCAACTACCGTCCTTCTTCCGGACCAGGAGGACCGGACTGGATAAAGGGCTCGCACTGGTCAGGATGATGCCCCTAGCAACATCTCATGGACGAGCCACTCGATCTCGCCCTTTTACACATGGCTGTAACGGTAAGGGAGGACCGACACTGCCACAACACCGGGCTGGAGGGGAATATCGTGATCCGTTGGGCGAGCCGGAGGGAGGCCGGTCAGGGCCTTAATAATGTCCTCGAATTTGGCAAGTAATGTCTGATGGTCGTCCGTGTGTGAAGGAGGCGGCAGTGCCAGAGCAGAGAGTGGACAAAGCCATGCAGAAAAGTCAGCGTTGACGGTCCGCTGAATCGCACGAGCGAGGACCGGGGAGCAAAGCAGAGCGGAGTCGCCTACCAGGCGGCACATTTGGCCCTCATGGAAGAACTACATAGTCATACTCTCCTAGTTGACCCGCACTTCGCCTAGCGTTCGGAGCCAAGCCTCTCCCAGAATGGCGCCAATACCTCCGAGCCTGAAGGTGCAGAAGTCTGTTGTCATCGGGTAGGACCCCACCGTCAGGGAGAGAGCGGTGCAACACCTGTGGGTTGGCCGGTGAAGCCCATCACCCAGACAGACTGTAAAGTTAGAAGAGGGGACCAAGGAAAGGTGATGCTGGTGCGCCAACTGGGCTGAGAGGATGTTGTGGCTCGCGCCACTGTCCACCATGACCACAATGGAATAATCACGCAACGTGCCTGTAACTTTCATGATCTGCAACGCCAAAATGCCGCCCACCGAGAAACAGGGTAGCTCCAAGCGGTGAAAAGTGGGTGAAGCGGTGTCCATCAAGCCATCACCCTCAGATAGCTTGAGGGCCTCAAAGTCCTCCAAGGTGACCTCGGGGTCGAAGTCGTCGATGATGGCGTGAAACTCTTTGATGGAGCACACATGCGTAGGGGAGTATGGCTGATGACACCGGATACATAGGCCCTTGCTGCGACATTCGTTGTAGGTACTGTTGGAGATGCTCTGGGGAACCACCGGTCGGCTGGGTCGGTCTCCCCCAGGGGGCGGCCGCTGCGGGGCTGTCGACGGAGGTGTCCTCCAGGGCAGCCGAGGAGGGTGGTGATTGGCTGCGGGCGCAGGCATCCTGGGAACGAGATCGGCCTCCACAAGACGCGTCATGTCAAAGGCATCTGAGACTGTGTAGGGATGGTGCGTGCGGAGCGGGAAGATATATGGGGTAGTAGCCCCTGCATGAAAAAGCCCGAGTAATGGTCGGGTGGCAAGTCGGGGACATTAGATGCTACAAACTCGTCAATGTAGTCGTCCAGACCTGCAGTCTGGCGGACGCCCCATAGCCGCTCGATAGCGGAAGAGTCAGAGTAGCGAGTGTCATATCGCCGGATCATGCCATGTTTGAGCTCGAACCAGGAGAGGCTCAGGTAGGATTGGCGCTTGACGGAGCCACCTAGCCCAGTGGACGGCCGAGTCGTACAGGACAACCACAGCCGTAGACACCTTGTCGTGCTCTAATGTGTAGTTGTGGTCGAAGTATTGTTCCTCCTTGGCAATCCACCCCATCAGGTCTACGCCGACAAAAGAGAGAATATCCATGGCGAGTGCGGGCCGGCCCTGCATGGCCGAAGGAGGATGTCCGAAGGAAACGGGCGACAGCCCGGCGCCGAGGAGAGAGCCACCGTCTTGCGGGCAAGCCGGCGCCGGACGCGGCAGACACGGCTGTGGAGGACGCCTGGAGGGAGTCAATCATGGAGTGGAGGGCGAGGAGGGAGGCGTGCATGGAGGCGACAAGTTATTCCTGAGCCTCAACGCGACGGCTAAGACCTTCGGAGGCGGAATTTGGAGCGGGGTCGCCGGAGAAGCGAGTGGTGGGAGCCATGGGGCTGGAGATGTCGAACGACGGCCAAAAGAAGCGGATCTAGCAGAGATCGGCGGAACCTGCGCCTGGCGGCTTGGCTGCGTCAAATCGGGCTAGATCCAGTGGATCGATGGACGACCAGGCGCAAGAAACGTCGGGACGGCCCTGGCGCTGGCGCTAGGTTCGATCGGCGGTGGTAGAGGGGCGGAAAACAGAAGACCCGACGCGAAAACGGAGGAAAATGGCGGTTCGGCGCGGTATCAGAGAAATGTCACTGTAGCCGCGTCGAAACAGGTGGATCGACGCGGGATCGGGCGAATCGGCCTGTAGCAGAAATCACACGGACGATCTCGAGCATTGGCGGCGAGATGCGGGTGGTCCGGCAAGTCAGACCAAATTGATTCATTCTCGGAGAGGAACCCGGCGTGGGGAATGGCCGGCGGAGGTGAGGAAGAAGAGGGGGATTAAGGTTCAGAGGAAAACTTAGGTAGCAACCCTAATTTCCATGCATCCAAGCATAACAAAAAAAGAGTACAACACCACCCCTTTAAGGCGCGGGTTGCGAATAGCAAATGCAAGTAAAATAAATGCGTATACAATATAATATGAAATAACACAACATAATATGAATTAATCACGCCGGCGTCTCGTCAACATGCAAGTCTGTAACAATGAACCTCCCCTCTAGACTTACATTGTTAATATACCTATAAGGGCAGCCTGGTCCACAACGGTGTAATGTAAGCAAACCTTACCCTGCATTTTTGCATGAGGCTGCTTCCAGGACTCGAACTTGTGACCACAAGGTCACACAAAAACACCATAACCTGTGCGCCAAGGCTCCTCTTCCTACATTGTTAATATACCTGTACCCAAAAAATAAATCTCTGCAGTTTTTTTTGTATATGTATGCTAATAACGTAAGCTTATAGGGAAGGTTTTGGTAATTTTAGAAGTTATAGGGGAGGTCCTATAATTCTGTAAAATTGGAGGGGCGGTCCCAGTAAATGACCCAAAGTAGTTTCTTCTGTTAGGATTGGTATAATGGCTATCAAGTCATACCTAAAGCTGATAAGTGCCCAGAACAGGCCCGCGACACAGGCGTATGTGTTTGGATTTACAATCAGCTTCCTTCCTACCATGGACAATATTAGCCATGATTTGTGCTTCCTCATGTTTAAGACTTCCTTTTCTTCTTCTGCTACTTTTTCTTCTTCTTCTTCTTCATTTACTGGCACTTCATGAATAAATTCAGCATTTGTTGTACTCACTAGAAAGACAATGGGAGAGGAAGGTTAAGTAAATGTGTCATTCAAGTTCATGTCAGCTCATTGGAAAAAGGAAATCAGTCTATCAGCATGCCAATATTAGCCATATCCTTGATTCCTATGTAATTGGGATCAAATTAATGATTTTTTTTACACATTTCACCATTTTGTTGTGTGAGGTTTTTAACCTATTCTGCAAGAATCTTCTTAAACGACTCCCTATTCATGTTTCCGTTGGTCTGCTATTTTCCAGTCATCTTTGACATCAGTGTTATCTACTCGTCTAATTGCTACATTTTCTACCCTTAATTGTGCATCCCCAAACTATTTAAGTCTACCCCATTTTCAATAGATATAAATATTTTATGACACTTCTTTGTTTTATCACTTAATCTTTAACCCTAGAGGTTAGGTCTGTGGAAAATGTTGAAGTGGAAGTGGACAGTTTGACGTGTGCAGGCCGTACAGACCGCGGAGGCCACACGGGTAGCGCGGCTAGGCTCTGGCGAACTGGCTTGTTCCTTGACCATCCTTCTTCTTGCGATCTGTCTCAGTAAGTGATGCTAAAGATCACGGCAGTGAACCGGTCGCACAAGTAATATAAAATGGGCGAGTTTTCCCAAGTATCGATCTTTCAAGGAACACAGTAAGGTGGAGTTAATTTCGAGGAGGACTTGAGATTGAAGTCCTTAGGTCGGAGTTAACTAAGGGGGGTTTTGATATTTGTAGAAAAAGAAAATAAAAGGCTAACAACTACTCCTATGCAACACCGCTATGCGATGCTTCGCCAGGCGGAATGGAAGACTAGTCGGGCCGCTATGCACCGAATCGCTGGGCGGATGGACGAGTAGGCTTGCAGATGAGGTGGTTAGAACGGCGGAATGAGGGTCGTGAGCACCTCTTCGCTACGCACGCCACTAGCAATTGCTAGTGCTGGTGGATGGTGGTGGATGGAATATGGCGCACCTCAAGCAAATATACGAAATTACAAATCACAAAGACATGATTGTATAAAAACGTTTTACAAATAAGCACACATCATCTATAAATAAAGTTTACAAAAACACATAAACAACAATAAAGGAGAACAAGGCAAGAGATCGACCGAATCCGAAGTCTTGCTGAGGATTCACGGTTGGAATCGTCGGATTGTCAATCCGCGTCCAAGCTCGGTCCTCAACTGCATCCGGGGTAGAGAAGGGCTGTCACCACCTTCCAATGGCCCGTCTTCTTCGTGTCATGATAGTGGACGAAAGTTGCAAGCTTCCCTTTGCTTGATGGCTATGGCGTTGAAGCTTGAAATGAGCCCAAGAGATGATGGAGGAGGCCGAGAGGAAGCTCCGGCTTGGATTTGGCTGTGAAAGCTTGCCCGGAGCACCTCCCTACGATGGAAGATGAAGGGGAACGGCGGAACCCTTTCTCAGAGACGAAAACGGCGGAGAAATGTCGAGCGATCCGGAATTAGGGCGGAACCTGCATATTTATAGAAAGCAGAATTGAACAATGCGCACGATCACGGGCGCACGACCAGTGGTCGTGCGCACTATATCCAGTGATCGTGCGCACTGACATGGCAGATTAGGAAGAAGAACTGGGGTATTGCGCACGAGCAATGGCGCACGACCGGTGGTCGTGCGCACTATGTCCAATGGTCGTGCGATTACCCCAGACGGAACTCCCGAAAAAGAGGAATCAATGCACACAATCAGTGGCGCACGACCGGTGGTCGTGCGCACTGTGTCCAGTGGTTGTGCGATCACCCCGGACAGATTCTGGAAATCAAGGTACATTGCACACGATCATCGGCGCACGACCGGTGGTCGTGCGCACTATATCCGATGATCGTGCGTAGTATTCCTGCTTCCAAATGTCCCCGGAACACGCACACGACCCCTAAACCCAGCATTGATATGTGCAGACATTCCAGACGAGCACAATAAGGAGTACAAACATTAAAAGTACAAAAATACACAACCACGAGCCTAAGTGCGCACTTCCTATGGAAATAAAGATAAGATGAAATATATACGATAACGAAATAAAAGTGAAGTGCAAGCGAAGGAAAACAAGCCCAGATGAGTCCGAAAATAGGTATAAAAAATGGACTCATCACACCCCCAGACTTAACTGTTTGCGCATCCCGAGCAAACAAAATCTAAGCAGATAGGAAAAATTACTAGCTAACAAAGAAATTGAAAACAAAGTACCATGCGAAGTCGCATGCTCGCGTGCGTAAAAATACAATAGAGAAAATTTCTAAGTATGCAGAATAGTTTATATTTTTCACAATGCGTATCAAAATTTTATTACTACTCAAAAATAAAATCACGGTGAATCAACCGGTCACGCATAGGAATAAAGTAGGCAGACCACTAAGGTGAGCTTTGCCAATGATCGGGGCTCAGGATCACCTCCAAAGGAATCCACCAATGTCGGGGACCATACGCTTGCCCGTTCACACTCTCTCCACGGCACTAGTTAGACTCAAGTGCAAATCCGTAGGAATTTAGGATAATCACGAGGCTTGGGTTACGGTGAGGTAAACAATGATAAAAAGAAAGGCTATGCACCTAACCCAAATGAGCTAGCCTAAAAAGAATTCAACCGCTAACCACAATATATGCAGGTACACCACACCTGCAGACTTAACTTTTAACATATGGGTGTGTGCACCGCCTACTCCAAATATAATCACATTTCCAAAAAGATTTTCAATTTAAACTTTTTCTTTTTACTTTTTTTTTGTCTTTACAAATATTTTTCTTTTTTTTTTCTTTTTCTTCATTTTATTTTCACAATTCAGCAGATATAAACTTGAGAGCACTTCCACATTTTCACAAATAATAACATCACATCACATCCTAACATGAAAATATAAAACACTAAACTCGACTTGGGTGTGCGACTAGAATAGGCTATGGGGCTTTGGTGAATGAAGGTGGAGCTGAATCAAAAGAAGGGTAGACACAACGGGGCTAGCGAGAATATGACGTTATGAATGGTACAAAGCTCAACGTGGCCAAAATGATGGCCTACATCACGCTTACGCTAGACTAACCAAGTACCCATGCTTCGAGAGTAACTTGGGGCAAGTTCTTAGCCACCGAGAAAGATGATCCTTCCTCCCGACTCGAGCAAAACGAGTCTAGTGACGGCTACACACATTCCTATACTACCGTTTGATTCACACCGGATCCACCAACTTTTGAGTGGAATAAAAAGATCTTTACGCAAATAGAAAAGTATAAAACCATAAGCATACAAAAAAATTAAATCTACTCGAATTTCTACATGAGACGAGAGCAGTTGACTAGAAACACAAGAAGGTCAACAGTTTACTCTGTCTCACAATCCTAAGCCAGCACAATAATTTTCCCAAATCATACAAAAGAAACGAATTTAACTCGCAGCACGCAAAAAGCTAACCACGCGCTCATGTGAGTGCAGTGGTGTGTGATGCAATGAACTAATCATAATAAATCTATAAAAGCTTCTAGTATGCACATGAAATGTGCGCGTGCAAAAGGTAACAAAACTAGCTCTCCACTAGACTTAAACTAAACTACACAGCATATGATAGAGAAATTAAAATCATAAAGAGCTAAGGGAAGAGGTTACCCAATGTTCAGCCAGTGAGCATACCAGAAGACGCGTGGAAACCTGAAGCAGGCCCACCATACGAAGAATCACAACCCCGCCAACATGAAGTTGTCAAGAATACCTGCAGGGGTGAGCTCCGCAAAAAGCAAAACAAAAATATACAAACTACAAAGAAATACTACAACTAAATAGACATGAAAAACAAATACAGAAAATGAAAGATAAGTACTGAGGTTATTGTCATCCCAGCACGACTTATTCGGCTACGAAAAGGTTCTAGCTAATGGGCCTATGAAAAGAAAAATGCACAGGTAACTGTCCCAATATCCGTTTCGGCAATGAGTACCGATACGGCGATAGAACAGTTACCCCTCTGCCTAAATAATCATACCTGCTCCTCGCAGGCAGAGGAAATAGGAAGTAAGAAGAGAAGGAGCGTTGGTCCTCACTCTTCTCACCACAAAATGAATCCTTGCCCAGCAAGGTATCGTCTACTACAGGGAGAAGGCAGGAGGAGAAAGCAATCAATGAAGCTTCCTCATTAGAGGAGGAATCAACCTCCTCGCGAGAGAGGATGCTATCATCGATGACTCCAGCTGAAAGCTCCAAGTCCTCCTGAAGCTCCTGCGGAGACTCAACCCGCCCAGGCTCAGATAAAGAAGGGGCATCAAGAAATAAAGGAGACGAAGAACATAAAGAAATAATCGGGGGAGTGATCCCGGTTTCACTCCACAAAGGCTGAGGTAGAAAAATATCGTCAGCAATGTCGATAATGCTACAAGGCTCGGCCGGATCCATAGAGGCCTCCACCAAGACTTGGACTTCCTCCTTTGGTATCGAGGGAGAAACCTCGACACCAGGAAGGTTGTCCTCCTCCATGGGAGTGGAGACAATCCATGTATCACAAGACTCAACTTGTGTTGCATCGTCGAAAATGTCGTCAGAGACGACTGAAGTAGAATGTACAAAAGGCGGAAGAACTTTGCTTGGATAAAAGTCAAGCACAGGTTCCTCACAAAGAATCGGCTCCACGCTTGGAGATGTATGCACAGGAGAGATGGGCTCAGCCACGTCGAAGCCTAGATCAGCCACACATCTGGCGGTTGTGTCCACATCATTCCCTTTAACAAATGAAGGTGACAGGGATACATAACCAGATAATGAAGGTGTGCCACCAAGGGTAGGAGTCGGGATGATCCGGATGTCCGGCTCATCATCCTCTTCCATAACACGGAGGTACTCGGCACAATCCTTCAGGACATGATCTGTTCTACGACAATAGAAACACTTTCTCCCATTACTCTGCGGTCCTTGTGGGGCCAGAGAGGAATAAGAGAACGGTGTATGTGGCGAGGACGATTGACCATAAGCTCGGGGCACAGTGTTTGAAGGGATGTACGAATACAACATCTCATGCATTGTGCGCTGAGGCTTATGCTCAATATCTCTCGTAGGGCATTCATGACTAGCGTGGGAAGGCTTTCCACACCAACGACATTGGACATACGAATATCCCCACATGGTGTCGAAACAGCAGATTCAAAATAAATTGTGCAAATTACTAAATCCAATAATATATTACTACAATTGCCTAAACAAACAAGAAAAAGGCAGGCAAAACAGAAATAGAACAAAACAAAAGCGATTTACAAAGGAAAAGGAAAGCAATCTCACGTCTCCCTCTCCAGAAACTCACACGACTGTGTTCTCCGGCAACGGCGCCAAAAACTTGATGCTAAAGATCACGGTAGTGAACCAGTCGCACAAGTAATATAAAATGGGCGAGTTTTCTCAAGTATCGATCTCTCAATGAACACAGTAAGGTGAAGTTAATTTCGAGGAGGACTTGAGATTGAAGTCCTTAGGTCGGAGTTAACTAAGGGGGGTTTTGATATTTGCGGAAAAAGAAAATAAAAGACTAACAACTACTCCTATGCAACGCCGTTATGCGATGCTTCGTCAGGCGGAATGTAAGACTAGTCGGGTCGCTATGCACTGAATCGCTGGGCGGATGGACGAGTAGGCTTGCGGATGAGGTGTTTAGAACGGCGGAATGAGGGTCGTGAGCACCTCTTCGCTACACACGCCACTAGCAATTGCTAGTGCGGCAAGGGTGGATGGTGGTGGATGGAATATGGCGCACCTCAAGCAAATATACGAAATTACAAATCACAAAGACATGATTGTATAAAAATGTTTTACAAATAAGCACACATCATCTATAAATAAAGTTTACAACAACACATAAACAACAATAAAGGAAGAACAAGCCAAGAGATCGACCGAATCCGAAGTCTTGCTGATGATTCACGGTTAGAATCGTCGGGTTGTCAATCCGCATCCAAGCTCGGTCCTCAATTGCGTCCGGGGTAGAGAAGGGCTGTCACCACCTTCCAATGGCCCGTCTTCTTCGTGTCACGATAGCGGACGAAAGTTGCAAGCTTCCCTTTGCTTGATGGCTATGGCGTTGAAGCTTGAAATGAGCCCAAGAGATGATGGAGGAGGCCGAGAGGAAGCTCCGACTTGGATTTGACGGTGAAAGCTTGCCCGGAGCACCTCCCTACGATGGAAGATGAAGGGGAACGGCGGAACCCTTCCTCGGAGACGAAAACGGCGGAGAAATGTCGAGCGATCCGGAATTAGGGCGGAACCTGCATATTTATAGAAAGCAGAATTGAACAATGCGCACGATCACGGGCGCACGACCAGTGGTCGTGCGCACTATGTCCAGTGATCGTGCGCACTGGCATGGCAGATTAGGAAGAAGAATTAGGGTACTGCGCACGAGCAATGGCGCACGACTGGTGGTCGTGCGCACTATGTCCAATGGTCGTGCGATTACCCCAGACGGAACTCCAGGAAAAGAGGAATCAATGCACACGATCAGTGGCGCACGACCGGTGGTCGTGCGCACTGTGTCCAGTGGTCGTGCGATTACCCCGGGCAGATTCTGGAAATCAAGGTACATTGCGCACGATCATCGGCGCACGACCGGTGGTCGTGCGCACTATATCCGATGATCGTGCGCAGTATTCCTTCTTCCAAATGTCCCCGGAACACGCACACGACCCCTAAACCCAGCACTGATATGTGCAGACATTCCAGACGAGCACAATAAGGAGTACAAACATTAAAAGTACAAAAATACACAACCACGGGCCTAAGTGTGCACTTCCTATGGAAATAAAGATAAGATGAAATATATACGATAACGAACTAAAAGTGAAGTGCAAGCGAAGGAAAACAAGCCCAGATGAGTCCAAAAATAGGTATAAAAATGGACTCATCAGTAAGCACCCTGGGGTGTTAATCACGCGGTTAGATTCGAGCTAACTATGGACTGCGTGGTATGGATTAGGAGACCGCGAAGACCGGCAGACCGCCGCTGTCGCGGTTGGGTTTCAGGTCGCGTGGCTGTCTGCTTGGCTACTTAAGTCCACGCAGACTGAGGTTGCTGTCCGCATAGCTGTGTTGACTAGTGCTGTTAACCGCACGTGGTCTGGTGTTGGAAGTCCATATGTTGGGCAGACTGCTGTTGTATGGACTGTTGCTGCTAGCTGCCACGTCACTGGCGGTTACTCTATCCCCCTGGGCGGTGACGATATCTGCTTGCTCGCTTATAAATAGGGGTGTTGGTGTCGCCATAAATATCTGGAACTGTACGAACTGTAGCTTGGGTTAAACTTGCGGTTAAGGTTTTTGTAACCACACGACAAGGAGCAGTGACCGGTTTATTGATATGTTTGCAGATTGTACGGCTAACACTTGACGGCTAGGAAACTGGTTCTGACTGTGATGTCAGAGGAGGCAGTGCAGATAGCTCGTAACAATCAGCGACGGTTAGCAGCAGGTCACGGGTTCGACGACCAGGTGGTTTTCTTCCTTCGCAGTTTCCCAGCTTGGATAAATCAGTTCGCATTTGGCAGATTGAGTAGCAGTTCAAATAAGTTGTTCTTCCAACTCTGCGGTTAGATAACTTCGGCGGTCAGGTAATCAAGAGTTGCGGACATGTTGTAGCTTAGTTTCAATTCAGCTGTTCACGGTGGACTTCTGCGGTCAGGAGACCGAGAAGTGTGGGCGAGGTTGTTTTTCCTCAACAGTTAATAAGCAGCAGTTCGCGCGGCTAAGAGAAGCGGTCTGACAGTTCAGCGGTTTGGCGATCTGAACTGTTCGCGCGGCCTTGGTGGTTAGCCGTCTGATTTGCGGCTTGGGGGGTTACAGTTTCTGTTCACTGATTTTGCTCTTGTCTATTTTTTGTGGTTTCCATCGCGTGCATTGCGAAATCATGTCTCGCAATGTATGTCTCGCTTTGTAAAGAAGATGGTTAATTTAATTTCAGCTCTTGTTCTTATATCCGATATTATTTTTTTGGCTTGGTTGGTTGAGTGTTCTTGTGACCTCCGTTTTATAAAATTTTGTATGCTATCAAAGAGACAGAGATTTTAGCATTGATCAACCACAGATGTTTGCTAAGTACCTTTGGAAGTTCAAGTGAATCAGGAATCTAACAATGGAAGGTGGTTACACAAGAGGCCTTGGAATTGTGCTCCCGACACAGACTAACTACAAAAAGTGGAAGTCTTGCATGAAGAGTTATCTTCTGGGCGAGGATCTCTAGAAGGTCGTTGGTGGAGACGAGAGAGAAGAGGTGATTACTACTGGAGGAAATAATCAGGCGATGAGGGCTTGGAGGAGAACAAATGCAAAGGAAAAGTTCACAATCAAGCGGGCGATCTCACCGGAGTTGTTCGACCACATCATTGGATGTAGGTCGGCTGCTGAGATTTGGATAGCCTTAGATGGCTTGTTCAATAAGAAGAACGTAGCTCGACTACGGTTTCTTGAGAATGAGTTGGCGAGAGCAACTCAGGGGGACCTGTCGATATCATCTTTCTTCTTAAAGATGAAGAACCTTTGTACTGATATTTCAGCATTGGACCCGGATGAGCACATCTCAGAGGCGAAGCTGAAAAGACACATCAATAGCAGGTTGTGGAACGAGTATGCGACCTTTGTTACTTATGTGCAGGGCTGGGCTGGGCCAATTAGCCATCTTTGCTAGAGCTGGAGAATCTGCTGGCTTCATAGGAGAGCTTGACAAGACAAATGACTGATGGTTCTATCTCAGGGGGAGATATTGAGGTTCTTTATTTAGGAAAGAAAAATAGATGAGACATGAAGAAGTATTCATCTGTAGAATATGGTCCTTCAACTTCATCACAGTAGGAGAGGAGCAAAGCTCCTACTCTGGATGAAAGGAAGAAAGGAGGACCCAGGTATTACAAATACAA
The DNA here is from genome assembly GCA_039583875.1 of Platanthera guangdongensis. NCBI lineage: Eukaryota > Viridiplantae > Streptophyta > Magnoliopsida > Asparagales > Orchidaceae > Platanthera > Platanthera guangdongensis. The sequence continues at coordinate 237,461,060 of CM077158.1, forward strand.
CAAGCCTGATCACTTCAGAAAAGACTGTAGTGTCAATCTTCAGCCAGGTCATGTTGCTGATAAAGGAGCCGAATCCAGGAAGGAAGATGGCGGATGGGGGAACTGCTTTATGACAGATATGACGACAATATTTGTCCGTGTCTTGGCCTCCATCAACTACCAGGAGGACTAGATTGTGGACTCGGGGTGTGGTCATCACCTCACCGGAGACGAGTCGAAGTTTTCTTCTCTGCAAACATATACAGATAATGATGCTGTCATTACTGCTAATGATACTGTCCATGCAGTCGAGAAGGAGGGAACGGTTTCTTTAGGCAATGATAAGGGGCCACTCACTTTGAGTGTTTATCATGTGTCGGGGATGGAGAAGAACCTGTTCTCGGTGACCAACGCTGTGGACACTGACTATCACATTTTGTTCGGCCTGACAATAGTGAAGTTTCTTCAGAACGTTTCAACGGTGAAGGCTGACGTGACTTAAGACTGGGGTATGTTGGGATGGAAAGCTAAAGCATGTGGCTGCAAGAGGCCTGGTGAAAGGCCTGCTGAGTCTTTCATCTCTGAGTGACGGTTATGTCTGTGCAAGGTGTTAGTATGGAAAAGCTCGTCATCTTCCATTTGATAAATCTCTGTCCAGGTGAAAGGCACCATTGGAGTGCATCCACGATGATCTGATGAGACCGACCGTCACCCCCTGTTTTGGAGCAAGCAGATACATGCTGGTCTTGATTGATGATTTCACCAGATATACTTGAGTATATTTCATGAAAAAGAAGTCAGAGGTTTTCTAAAAGTTTGTAGAGTTCAAGGAGCTCATGGAAGGCCGACTGAATCTACAGATAAAGAGGTTGAGAACAAATAAGGGAGGAGTTCACTTCAAATGAGTTCTTTAACTTCTACAGAACGCGTGGAATCCAGAGAGAGCTTTCATGTGCGCATACTCCACAACAAAACGGAGTTGCAGGGAGCAAGATCCACCACCTGGTGGAGACCTGCAAGTGTTGGCTTCACTCCAAAGAAATTTTCAGGGATTTTTGGGCGGAAGGAATGACTTGCAGAGCTTATGTCATCAACCAGATGTCATTGAGTCCCAATAATATGAAGTCTCCGCATGAAATGATGTTCAAGGAGAAGCCCAACGTGACACATCTTCGGGTGTTCGGGTCTGCCTGTTACGTGCACATCCTAGACGCTCTCAGGACGAAGCTGGATGCGAAAGCAAAGAAGCTTGTCTTCATTGGTTATGATGAGTGGAAGAGGAGCTGGAAGTGCATAGACCCTGAGATATTTATCGTCTCAAGTGATGTGATATTTGACGAGCTGACGTCATACCAAGGTAGTTCCTCTGTAGAACTATAGGAGAGCAGGGTAGACAGAAGACAAAAAAAGTTGTTGGTGATCTTTTGGTGGAGCTGCTTGTGTCTCCAGGAGCTCCTGTTACATTTAGCTCAAGGGCAGGTGCTTCTGGTTCTGGAAGCAGGGGGAGCGATGCTCTTAATGCGCCCGAAAGAAGAGTTGATGCAGAAGAAGAAGCTGGTGTGGTGGATGATGGTCAGGCTTTGCGGAGGTCGAAAAGGGTCATTATTCCACCAACTCGGTACAAGGACGGGAACATAGTGAGTTTTGTGTCATGTTTCTTTGCAGGTCCTCTAGACGAGCAGGAGTCGGCATGCTATGAGAATGTCGTTGGAGTAAAGGAGTGAGAAGATGTCATGGATGAGAAGATGACCGCCCTTAGGAAAAATCAAACTTGGGATTTTATGCCCAAGGTCGATGATATAACTCATGTTACTTGCAAATGAATGTATAAGCTCAAGAAGAAGGCTGATAACAGTATCAAGCGATACAAGGCTCGCCTTGTAGCTCGAGGGTTCTCTCGGCAGTATGGATAAAATTATGAGGAAACGTTCAGTCATGTGGCCAAGATGACTTTAATACAGGTGGTGATTGCTTTGGCGGCCTGCCGATGCTGGAAGATTTGGCAGCTCGACGTAAAGAATGCTTTTCTTTACGGGGAGATTGATAAGAACATCTTCATGGTTCAACCACCCGGTTATGTGCCTGAAAATCATCCAGGATACGTCTGCAAGCTCAAGAAATCCCATTATGGTTTGAAGCAGGTGTCTCGGACGTGGTACGAGAAGATAACATAATACCTCCAGTTCGTGGATATTTTGCTTCTGATTCTGATTCAAGCATGTTCGTAAAGAAGAGGGGAGGACTTTAGGTCTTGGTGCTGTTGCACGTTGACGATATGATCATCACGGGAAACTCGGAAGAGGAGGTAGCTAAACTCAGGGCAGAGCTAGCTATCCTGTTCGAGATGAAGGATCTTGAGTAGCTCCACCATTTCCTTGGTCTCGAAGTGGAGAGGAAAAAGAGCAGTGTGCTCGTCTTCCAGAAAGGGTATGCATAGCGGATCGTGAAGCGATTCGGCATGCAGGAGGGAAAGTGCAGCTCTACTCCACTGGAAGTCGGCCTGAATCTTCGACGTGATGAGGGAAGGGTTCTTCCAGATTCTTTGGTCTTCTGGGCTCTGGTTGAGAGCCTAAAATACCTGACGATTACGAGTCCGGATATTGCTTATGTTGTGTGCTGAGTAAGTCGGTATATGCAGGAACCGCGGAAGCCTCATCTGGTGGCAGCAAAGAATATCTTGAATTACGTGAAGTCCACCGAAGATATGAGTCTCTTTTATGAGAGGGATACGAGCTTCAACCTGCACGATTACACAGATGCTCACTATGGGAGAGATACCGACGATCGTAAGTCGACGTCTGGTTACGTCTTCATGTGCGGATCAACAACTATCTCGTGGTGCAGCAGGAAGCAGGATTTTGTGTGTCTCCACTACTGAAGCGGAATACAAGGCATCAGCCTTGGCAGCTTAGAAGGCCATCTGGCTTCGGAGGCTAGTGGAGGACATCCATGAGGAGGTACGAGGTCCTACTCTGGTACGCAGTGACAACGAGAGTGCTCTCAAGTTGGTTACAAATCCAGTTTGTCACACGCGGACAAAACACATCGAGATTGAGCATCACTTCGTCTGGGAGAAGGTGCTGGAGGGATCTCTGATGGTGGAATATGTGCAGAGCCAACATAATGTCACGGACATCTTCATAAATCCGCCGCCGAAGGAACCGTTTGAGCGGTTACGGGGACTGCTTGTGCTGATTTTCACTTCCCACTTGAAGGGAAAGTGTTGAAAATGTTAAAGTGGAGGTGGGCAGTCAGACATGTGCAAATACATGGACCACGGAGGCCGCGCTGGTAGTGCGGCTAGGCTCTGGCGAACTTGCTTGTTCCTTGACCATCCTTCTTCTTGCGGTCTGTCTTAGCAAGCTCCCTAGGGTGTTAACTGCGCGGTTAGATTCGAGATAACTGCAAACTGCGCGGTCTGGATTAGGAGGCCGTGGAGACTGGCAGACCGCCGCCGACGCGGTTGGATTTCAGGTCGCGTGGTTGTCTGCTTTGCTACTTAAGTCCACGCAGACTGAGGTTGCTGTCCGCATAGGTTTGCGGACTGGTGGTATTAACCGCGTTCGGTCTGGTGTTGACAGTCCGCATGTTGGGCGGACTGGTGTTTCTAGTTGTCACGTCACTGGCGGTTACTCTATCCCCATGGGCGGTGACGGTATCCGCTTGTCTGCCTATAAATAAGAGTGTTGGTCTCGTCATAAATATCTGGAACTGTAAGAACTGTAGCTCGGTTAAACTTGCGGTTATGGTTTTTGTAATCGTGCTGTAAGGAGAAGTGACCGGTTTATTGTTGTGTTTGTAGATTGTGCGGCTAGCACTTGGCAGCCAGGAAACTGGTTCTGACAGTGAAGTCGGAGGAGGCAATGCAGATTGCTGGTAGCAGTCGGCGGCGGTTAGCAGCAGGTCGCGGGTTCGGAGACTAGGCGGTCTTCTTACTTGACAGTTTTCCAGCTTGGATAAATCAGTTTGTCTTTGGCGGATGGACTAGCAGTTCGAATAAGTTGTTCTTCCAACTCTGTGGTTAGGAGACTTCGGCGGTCAGGTGAACAAGAGTTGCAGATAGGTTCAGCTTAGTTTCAATTCAGCTGTTCACGGTGGACTGCTGCAGTCAGGCAACCCGCGGTCAGGCGACCGAGAAGTGCAGGCAGAGTTGTTTTCCTCCGCAGTCAATAAGCAGCAGTTTGCGCGGCTAAGAGAAGCGGCCAAACAGTTTAGCGGTTCGGCGTTCTGAGCTGTTCGCGCGGTCTTGGTGGTTAGCAGTCTGATTTACGGCTTGGGCGGTTACGGTTTCTGTTCGCCAATTTTGATTTTGTCTATTTTTTGTGGTTTCCATCAGGTGCATTGCGAAATTATGTCTCGCAATGTATGTCTCGCTTTGTAAAGAAGATAGTTAATTCAATTTCAGCTCTTGTCCTTCTATCTGCTACTGGTTTATTTGGCTTAGTTGGTTGAGTGTTCTTGCGAACTTCCCCATTTTATAAAAGTTTACAAGGCCATCATATTTGTTAAATTCATCTTAATTGATCCAATATACCTAAGCCCTTCATAGCTCTCATTAGCTTATCTTCAATAATTTTAACTTTTAATTATTCATACCATAGGGCAACCCAGTGCACAAAGCATCCCCGTGGGAGAGTCAGGGGTGTTGAAAATTGTGAAGTGAAAGTGGGTGATGGGGCAGACCGCGCGGTCTGGGCGGTCTGAGTACGCGGCCTGGGCGGACTGACCTTGCGGGTTATAGGAGCAGCCCGGCGGTCCGGTGGTGGCGGCCTGTGTGGTGTTCTGGAGGTAGTCGTGGCAAGTTTGGAGTTCGACATGCCGGGCGGACTTGGATTGGAGTCCGCCTGCTTCTGCGACCTGGTTTGTCGCCAGTTGTTTTGCGGGTTGCTTATCCGCAAACTGCGTGTACTGATTGCGAGTCTGGCAGTTGGCCGCTGGCTTGGCAGCTGTGCGAGTAGGATCTTGCGGGTTTTGTCCTGCTATGGTGGAGCATTGGCGATCTGCCTTGGGAGCTGGCGGACTGGGGCCTTGTCTGCCGAGCTCGCGCCGTGCTCTTGGTGGTTTTCTGGACTTTGTTACACTCTGTGACAAGTCCAGGGTGTTCGTAGTGTCCGCAGAGTCCGCTGTTGACCGGGCGATCTGCCTATTGGTCGTGGACTCATGTGGCGGGCTGAGGCGTTGCTCTCGAGTTTTGCGGACTGTCGCCTTGTCCGCATATGGCGTGCGGACTGATGCAATATGCTGTGTGCTGTAGTGTGGCAGACTGGTGCTGTGTTTGCGGGCTATGCGGGCTATTTCCTTGTCTGCATAGTGTGTGCGGACTGGCGCGGTGTCTACCTGGTGATGGACTGTCCTTGTCTTGGTTCCTGGCGGGTTGTTGAAGTCCGGCTAAGTCCTTGCGGACTCGGCGGATTGAGCTTTGCTAGCTGCGAGCTGGGGTGGTGACTCTATTCAGTAGGGCAGTGACCACACTTCTCACCCTGCCTATAAATAGACCCCCCCGGCACGTCTACAACAACTAAGGGAACAGTAAGTTGAGACTTGGTTAAGTGCTGCGGTCTCGGTTTTCTTGTCCGCGCGGTTTGATCAGAGTTAACTGGTTGCTGTTTGCAGGTTGCGCGGCTAGTACTGTGGAGCCAGGAGTTTGGCTTTGACTTCGGTCAGAGTCGGTGAAGTTTGCGGTTACAATCGGCGGTCTCAGCAGGTCGCATCTGCGGCTTGTCAGTTTTCTCTGCTTCAGCTTTTCCAAGTTCAATAACCTGTCCGCCGGACTCGGCGGTTAGGCGGTCTGTTCTTCAGTTCGGCAGCAGCTTGCAGCAGTCAGCGAATAACGGTGTGTCCGTGCGACCTTGCGGTCTCGGCGGACTCTGTGTTCTACTTGCCTTCAAGCAGCAGTTTGGACGGTCTCGGCGACTTCAGCGGACTGGGCGGTCTTGGCGGTCTCCGATTCTGTCCACCCGGATTGATATTTGTATCTTTTCTGTTTTCCTTGTGTACTAGCGAAATCATGTCTCGCCACGTATACCTCGCCCTGTAAAGAAGTTAATAAATATATGATCTGCTTGTTTCTTCTACTTGTAATTGGGGTTTGAGCTTGCTTTCCCAGTTCCGCTTGATCAAGATGTGATCTTGATAGCTCTGAGAATGTTAATTTGGCGTCAGACTATCTCGCTGATCATCTTGAGAAATTTCAACATGGTATCAAAGCAAGGTTCAGTTGCTTGAGCAGTGATCAACTTGTGTTGTGCTCTGTGCTTCTGGAAGCTTTACCATGGTTGTTGCAATGGAAGTAAGTTACGCAAGAGGTCTGGGTATTGAACTCTTAACGTCGACTAACTTTAAGAAGTGGAAGTCGTGCATGAATAATTATCTTCTGGGCGAGGAGGTATGGGAGGTCGTCGGTGGTGACGCCACGCAGGAAGTTACAGCTGCGTTTGGGACTGCTGAACAGGTGAGGGTCTGGAGGAAAATTAATGCAAGGGCGGAGTTTATCCTCAAGATGGCTGTTTCACCGGAGCTGTTTGATCATATCATCGGATGTGAGTCAGTTGCTGATATTTGGGCAATCATTGATGAGTTGTTCAACAGGAAGAATGTGGTAAGACTACAATTCCTAGAAAATGAGTTGGCTAGGACAACTCAAGGAGAGCTGACCATCTCTAAGTTCTTTCTGAAGATGAAGAGTCTGTGTACTGAGTTATCAGCGCTTGATCCTGATGAGCCGATCTCTGAGGCTAAGATGAAAAGACACATAATCCGCGACTAGCGGAAGGAGTATGTGGCCTTTGTAACCTCTGTTCAAGGCTGGGCAACTCAGCCACATCTGCTGGAACTTTAGAACTTGCTTGCTTCGCAGGAAAGTTTGGCCAGACAGATGGCTGATGTCACTATCTCTGAGGAAGGTAGTGAAACACTCTTCACGGGCAAGAAGAAGAAATGGGAAGGGAAGAAGAAGAAGACTGCTGTTTTAAAATGAGCCTTCAACCTCTTATCAGTCAGAGAGGAGCGTTGCTCCTAAGAAGGATTGGAAGAAGAATTTGAAGTGCTACAGGTGTCATCAGCCGAGTCACTTCAAGCGTGAATGCAAGGTCAAGCTGCAGCCTGGGCATGCTGCAGGCAAGGAGGAAGCTTGCTCTAGTACTGAGGAAGCTGGCTGGGGTGGAGCTTTCATGACGGGCACTTGTGTCCGTGCCTTGTCCGCCATCGACTTTGAAGATGACTGGATCGTGGACTCCGAGTGTTGTCATCACTTCACCGGAGATAAGTCTAAGTTCTCCTCGCTGCAAACTTACTCAGGTAACGAAGGTATTATTACTGCTGATAATACTGTTTATGCAGTAGAGAAGGAGGGAGTTGTGTCCTTGGGTAGTGATAAGGGGTCACTTACGTTAAGGAGTGTGTATCATGTATCAGACATGAAGAAGAACCTCTTCTCTGTGACCAATGCGGTAAACACATGTTATCATGTTCTGTTTGGGCCAACAGAAGTGAAGTTTCTTCGCAACGTATCAGCGATGAAGGCTGATGTTGCTCACATTGGGAGGAGAGTAAAGAACTTGTTTGTTCTTGCAACAAACTCTTATGTTGATCGGATGAGGGCAAACGATAGCTCTGCTATTTAACATGAGAGGCTGGGATATGTAGGGATGGATAAGCTGAAAGCTATGACAAACAGGAGCCTTGTGAAAGGCTTGCCTAAGCTTTCATCTTTTGGCGACGGTCACGTTTGCGCAGGGTGTCAGTACGGTAAGGCTCATCGCCTTCCGTTTGATAAGTCACAAACGAGGAGCAAGAGACCATTGGAGTGTATCCATGGTGACTTGATGGGGCCAACTGCTACTGCTAGTCTTGGAGGCAGCAGATACATGCTTGTTTTGATTGATGATTACTCAAGATATACTTGGGTATATTTCTTTTAGGAGAAGTCAGAAGCTTTTCATTTGTTTGTGGAGTTCAAGTAGCTGGTGCAGGGCCGACTTGACCTGCAGATCAAGAAGTTTAGATCAGACAACGGTGGTGAGTTTGTCTCCTCCGAATTTTCTAACTTCTGCAGGAAGCACGAGATCTAGAGAGAACTTACTTGTGCTCATACTCCACAATAAAACGGAATAGCGGAGCGGAAGATCCGTAATCTGACGGAAACCTCCAAGTGCTGGCTTCATACAAAAGACATTCCTAAGTCTTTCATGGCAGAGGGAATGTCTTGCGCTTCTTATGTCATCAATCGGATGCCTTTTAGTCTGATCAATATGAAGTCTCCCTTCGAGATGTTGTTGAAGGAGAAGCCAAGCGTGCAACACCTTCGGGTGTTTGGATCAACTTGCTATGTGCATGTCTCGGATGCTTCAAGGACAAAGCTTGATGCAAAGACAAAGAATCTTGTCTTTGTAGGCTATGATGAGCGAAAGAAGGGATGGAAGTGCATGGATCCTGCGACGAAGAAGTTTGTTGTATCAAGAGATGTGGTCTTTGATGAACTGACGTCGTATGGAGGAGGCTCGGTTGAGCTATCAAAGAGCAAGGTTGATGAACAGTCGAAGGTGACTGCTGAAGTTCTTCAAGAGGAGCTTGTTGTATCACCAGCAGCTCCTGTTGCTTCAAGCTCTGGGGTTGAGGCCTCTGATTCAGGAAGCAGGGAGAGCATTACTCAAAGTTTGCCCGGGAATGGAGCGGAGCCTAAAGAAGCAATGGAGGTGGTGAGCAAGGAGCAGACCCTTCGGAGATCAAAGAGGACTATCAAGCCACCAGCTCGATACTGTGAAGGGAATGCAGTGAGCTTTGTCTCCTGCTTCTTTGCAGGCCCTCTGGATGAGCGAGAGCCTGCAAACTTTAATGAGGTCACTGGAGTCAAAGAGTGAGAAGATGTCATGAAAGAGGAGATTACTGCTCTCAAGAAGAATGAAACCTGGGACCTTGTGCCCAGGTTTGATGGCATTAATCCAGTGACTTGCAAGTGAGTGTACAAGTTGAAGAAGAAGGCTGATGGAAGCATCAAAAGATACAAGGCTCGCCTTGGTCCTCGAGAATTCTCACAACAGTATGGAGAGGACTATGAGGAGAAATTTAGTCCAGTTGCAAAGATAACTTCGGTTTGGGTGGTGATCACCTTGGCTGCTTGCCAAAGATAGAGGTTGTGACAGCTTTACGTAAATAATGCTTTTCTTTACGGAGAGATTGATAAGAACATCTTCATGGATCAGCCCTTGGATTTGTCTCTGAAGTTCATCCAGACTACGTCTGCAAACTCAGGAAGGCTCTCTACGGGTTGAAGCAGGCTCCAAGAGCTTGGTATGGGAAGATAGCAGAATACCTCCAATTCTGCAGATACTTTGCTTCCAACTCAGATTCAAGCTTGTTCATCAAGAAGAAGGGGGAGCTTCAGGTCTTGGTCCTACTGTATGTTGATGATATGATCATCACAGGGAATTTAGAGGAGGAGGTAGCTAGGCTCAGGGTTGAGCTAGCTATTCGCTTCGAGATGAAAGACTTAGGAGAGCTTCATCACTTTCTTGGTCTCGAAGTGGAGAGGAAGGAGAGCGGGATACTCATTTGCCAGAAAGGATATGCGAATCGCATTGTGAATCGATTCAACATGAAGGAAGAGAAGAGTTGCTCTACTCATCTGGATCATGGGCTGAAGCTTCGACAAGATGAAGGAAGGATTATTCCTGATCCCTTGGAGTTTAGAGCTCTAGTGGGGAGCTTGATCTACCTAATGATTACAAGGCTAAACATTGCTTATGTTGTTGGCCGAGTAAGTCGGTTTATGGCAGAGCCAAAGAAGTCTCATCTGGTGGCGGCAAAGAATATCTTAAAGTATGTCAAGACTACTTCTGATATGGGGCTCCTTTATAGGAGGGACACAGACTTTTCTTTGCTAGGATACATGGATGCTGATTATGGTGGTGACTCGAATGATCGAAGATCAACATCGGGTTATGTTTTCACGTGTGGATCAGCTAGCATCTCATGGTGTAGCAAGAAGCAGGACTCAGTGTCCGTCTCGACTACAGAAGCAGAGTACAAGGCTTCGGCTTTGGCTGCTCGAGAAGTCATTTGGCTAAGGAGGCTAGTTGAGGACATCCATGAGGAAGTGCAAGGTCCAACTCTGCTCCGAGGTGACAATGAAAGTGCTCTCAAGTTGGTGAACAATCCAGTTTGTCATGCAAGGACGAAGCATATAGAGATCGAGCACCACTTCATAAGAGAGAAGGTGTTGGAGGGATCTCTTATGGTCGGGCATGTTCGGAGTGAAGACAACCTTGCTGACATCTTTACGAAGCCGCTGTCTAAGGGGCCATTTCAACGACTGCGGGGACTATTGGGCTTGATCATCACTTCTCACTTCAAGGGGGAGTGTTGAAAATTGTGAAGTGAAAGTGGGTGATGGAGCAGACCGCGCAGTCTGGGCGATCCGAGTCTGCGGCCTGGGCGGACAGTCCTTACGGATTATTGGAGCAGCCTGGCGGTCTGGTGGTGGCGGCCTGTGTGGTGTTCTGGCTAGTTTGGAGTTCGCCATGCTGGGCGGACTTGGATTGGAGTCCGCTTGCTTCTGTGACCTAGTTTGTAGCCAGTTGTTTTGCGGGTTGCTTATCCGCAAACTGCGCGGACTGATTGCGAGTCCGGTAGTTGGCCGCTGGCTTGGCAGCTGTGCGAGTAGTAGCTTGCGGGTTTTGTCTTGCTCTGGTGGAGCGTTGGCGATCTGCCTTGGGAGCTGGCGGACTGGGGCCTCGTCCGCCGAGCTCGCGCCGGGCTCTTGGTGGTTTGTTGGACTTTGTTACACTCTGTGACAAGTCCAGGGTGTCCGCAGTGTCCGCAGAGTCCGCTGTTGACCGGGCGGTCTGCCTGTTGGTCGTGGCCTCATGTGGCGGGCTGAGGCGTTGCTCTCGAGTTTTGCCGACTGTCGCCTTGTCCGCATATGGCGTGCGGACTGATGCAGTATGAGATGTGGCTGTCCGTGTGCTGTAGTGTGGTGGATTGGTGCTGTGCTTGCGGGCTATGCAGGTTGTTGTCTTGTTCGCATAGTGCGTGCGGACTGGCACGGTGTCCACCTGGTGATGGACTGTCCTTGTCTTGGTTCCTGGCGGGTTGTTGAAGTCCGGCTAAGTCCTTGCGGACTCGACGGACTGGGCTTTGCTAGCTGCGAGCTGGGGTGGTGACTCTATTCAGTAGGGTGGTGACCACACTACTCACCCCGCCTATAAATAGACCCCCCCTGGCACGTCTACAGTAACCGATGGAACAGTAAGTTGAAACTTGGTTAAGTGATGCGGTCTCGGTTTTCTTGTTCGCGCAATTTGATCAGAGTTAACTGGTTGCTGTTTGCAGATTGCGCGACTAGCACTGTGGAGCCAGGAGTTTGACTTTGACTTCGGTCAGGTTCAGTGAAGTTTGCGGTTACAATCGGCGGTCTCAGCAGGTCGCATCTGCGGCTTGTCAGTTTTATCTGCTTCAGCTTTTCCAAGTTCAATAACCTGTCCGCCGGACTCGGCGGTTAGGCGGTCTGTTATTCAGTTCGGCAGCAGCTTGCAGCAGTCAGCGAATAACGGTGTGTCCGCGCGACCTTGCGGTCTCGGCGGACTCCGTGTTCTACTCGCCTTCAAGCAGCAGTTCGGGCGGTCTCAGTGACTTCGACGGACTGGGCGGTCTTGGCGGTCTCTGATTCTGTCCGCCCAGATTGATATTTGTATCTTTTTTTGTTTTCCTTGTGTACTGGCGAAATCATGTCTCGCCACGTATACCTCTCCCTATAAAGAAGTTAATAAATATATGATCTGCTTGTTCCTTCTACTTGCAATTGGGGTTTGAGCTTGCTTTCCCAGTTCCGCTTGATCAAGGTGCGATCTTGATAGCTCTGAGAATATTAATTTGGCGTCAGACTATCTCGCTGATCATCTTGAAAAATTTCAACACGAGGAAGGGTCCTATCACAAGGGTGATATGTAGGTAAACCTTACCCTGCATTTTTGCAAGAGGCTGCTTCCACTCGAACCCACTAATTATTCATACCACACCTACTAAAATTTCATATCATTTATCTTCTAAATATTTTCTCCACAGTTCTAATTTTTCATTTATTTTAACGTGTGTCTTATCTATTAGAATTGTATCATTCCTAAAACAAACACAAAGTTACCTCAATTCAAATATTATTTGAAGGCATCCCCATAATGAACATAAGAAGATATAATCTAAAGTTGATCTTTGATATAGTTTTGTTGTAATTAGAAACACGTTGATCATTATACTACTTCTCTAATACTAAAAAATATGTATAAATTTAATAATTTTTACATGCATGTGGCATTTTTTTCTCAAGACATGTTGAGAACATAGTCTCACATCAGAAACTCGTGGAGTCTTGTGCACTTAGGGTCTGTTTGGGACAGCTCTGGCGGATTGAAAAGCTGTTGTCCGGATAGAACTGTTTTAAAATAGATCTCTGGGGAGCAATTTTGAAAAGCTGCAGAGTGTTTGGGTGTTCTGTGCAGAAGTGCTCTTTGAAGAAATAGAGCGAGAGCGGGAGGAGGCGGGAGTGTCGGCTCCGGCGAGATGTGTCAGCTCCGGCGAGACCGTCGGCTCCCGCAAGTTGCAGGAAGAATTGGAAAAGTCGGGGCCGGTAGATTTTCAAAACATGTGAGAGAGAAAGCTATTTTGCGGGAGCAGAAGCTGGGGGGAGGGCGATTTCCGAAAAGCTGCTAAACAGCTCCAGATTTACGAAAAGCTATTCATAAGGAGCTGTCCCAAATACAAAAAAAAACAGCTCTGGCGGCTGGAATAGAGATTCTCCAGCCGCAGCTCCCCCTTCACCTACAACAAATTGATTTTGGATTGAATGTTTATGTTTTGATACTTAAGCACTAACAGTTATTATGTTATTTGTAATTCAATTATCTTTTTTTACTTTTTTACAGGCCAGAAGACACATTAAAGGACACAACATTTGTAATGTCTCTGTTGTGCAATGTAACAACTAGCCAAATAACCTGTTGCTGTTTCACAGTTTCATAGCCTTTTTGGCCACTTATAACTTGTAAGTGTGTTTGTACATTGAAAAAATGGAAATCTGTTCAAATTTAAGCATTTCCATCCAATAAAGATTGAAAAATTTTATTTCTACATCACAACAATGATTCAGATTGATGCAAAAATAAACAATTTCCTCACAAATCAAACCTTTCGTATGTATGCAAGTAGTAGTAGAACTCAATTTAGGGTATTACCAGTGTTTTCAAAAGGCGTGTCTGTAATCACTTTAGCGGCTCTGAACTCGAATAAAAACAGTAGAAGGGTATACCAAACAAGACTCTGTAGGACAACTATCTGACCCAGAAACTTAGCAGCTTCATCACCATATAAACCTTTCAGCAATGGGATTCCAACAACCAGAGTATTTGGTAGTGTAGAAACAGAAAATCCAGTGATCACCAAATCAAAGCTTTCTTTGGCATATACTTTACTGAGGATTATGAATATGAGAAGAGCCAAACACTTCTGCACAATATCTGCTAACAGAAGTTTTCGATTCATTTGGTAGGGGTTGTTGGTGGAGATCACTTGGTAAGACAACAGAGGTATGGAAATCTTCGCGACGAACTTGTTAATGGTTGAACACTGGTTTGGTGTGAAGAGCTTCCCCCACTTGACTGATAAGTAGGCCAAGAGCATGGCCACATATAAAGGCACTGTGGACTCAAAGACATGGTAGACAGTTGCTGAAGAAATCATGTTGGATGATTTGTTGAGGAATGAGAGGCACGGTTGCTGATCTTTGAGATGCTTATATATAGAGAGGAATAGTTAAAAAAAACTATCTTGTGGCTTTGCATAATTACAAGAACCTCTCTACTATTTAGAATTATTAACATCTCCCCTCATAGCATATGCTTGGGAGAATGGTGAGAGTACGGTGATAGTTATGAACGTAGTTATAAAAATCCCTCGCGAACGCTATTTCCCTAACAATATTCAAGGCCTAAGCGCCGCCACAGTCATGCACATGTGGTCAGCTTTTAGTAGTTGTGAACGCCTTTACCCAAGAAAGCTGAATTTGGGCCAAAATATTGTCACAAAAATTTCAAACGCAGATACACCTCCGATACTCTGGGTTTACTGTCATAGTTTTATACCACCACTGCTCAAAGCCTTAGGCTTCGTTTGGGAGGACTTATTTTCACCGGTCAAGCAGTTACGACCGCATGAACCGGATCTTAATTTAAGGTCCGGTTCATGCGGTCGTAACCGCTTGACCGGTGAAAATAAGTCCTCCCAAACGGAGCCTTAGTTGTCCTAAACATAGACTAAAAGTGTACATTCTTTTCATGCTCGTACAAAAAAAACCTCCAGGAACATGTATGTTAACAATGTAAACTTGGAGGGAAGGTTTTACTAATTTTGAAAGATAGAGTGAGGTCTCTGTAATTATCCAAAGTTAAGAGGGAAGGCCACAGTAAATGAACAAAATATATATATATATATATATATATATATATATATATATATATATATATATATATATATATATATATATATATACAAGCAGTCGTGCACGGGAGACCCCGTGCGGGGCGGCGACATTGGTCTGGGGCGGAGACATTTGTCGGGAGCGACGACATTTGTCGGGGGCGGCGACATTGGTCGAGGGCGGCGACATTGGTCGGGAGCGGCGACATTGGGCGGGGGCGGCGACACTGGCGAGGGCTGCGACATTGGCGGGGCGGCGAGTAGGGGAATAAGAAAAAAAACGATGCAAATAAGCAGGAAAATTAGAAAATTTATGATCAAATGACAAAAAAACTATACAAATGAGTAAAGAAATAAGAAAAATGAGGGGTATTTTGGCATTAAAATGTTTCACCATGCCTGTGGGGTATTTTGGGAAGACAAATGTTACATCATGTCTCTTTTGTAGTTTGCTTATAGTATATAAATAAATAAATATATATATATATATATATATATATATATATATATATATATATATATATATATATATATATATATATATATATATATATATATATATACTAGCATCTTCGAACGGGCTCCGCCCGTTCTCGATGCGTCGCTGCGGGCTTCGCCCGCTTGACCCCCCGGCGGGCTTCGCCCGCCCCCGACGGGCTTAAAATTATATTAATTATTAAATTAAAAGTATAATTTTATTAATTATAAAAATATAATAATTATTAAAGTAATTATTAAATTTAAAAAAAAAAAAAGAAAAAAAACCCCCTCCCGCTGTCCCGCATCCCGCGCCCCCCGGCCTCACCCGCCGGTGGGCGGCGGGCAGGCCGCCGGCGGCTCCAAGTGGCCGCAGGTGGCGGGGTGAGGCCGGGGGGCGCGGGATGCGGGACAGCGGGAGGGGGCGGGTATCTAGGTTGAGATGAAAATGAACAGTAAAATTTTGTATGGTTTGGATAATTGCAGGCCACATTGTTTTGATCCAACGGCCAGAAGCAATTGTTTGGAGATCGGACGGTCCAGATGCGTTTCATGGTGTGATCCAAATATGCATATTGTATTATATAATAAAGATATAGTTTATAGAAGAATCTGGAAAGTTTATGATAAATGGGAATGCTCAAGGAACATTGCAATGGCTAAGATTTTCTTTGTCTGTTTAAAAGGAGCTTGAACCTGCAAAGTGTCTGGACTATCACAGTGCAGTTCTGCTGCAAAATCTTTCTTTTGTTAATTAAAATAGTGTTTATGTGCTTAAGTGCTTCCCTGTCAATTGAGTAAATCATGTTTAGATAAAAAAAAAATTGTATGCTTTTATATGCATCTGAATATGATTTCTATTTTTTCCCTGTCCTTTGAAAATCATTGCTACTACCCTCTACCCAAAAATACTATTTATTATTGACTGAATGAGAGAAATATTGGCATAAATTGCAGACGTATTTTTCGAACTATAATTTTAGCGTATTCTGGGAAATTCGTAATATATAAACTCCAAATGTTGTAGAGATTGAGAATTGTGAAACTTATGACCTCTTAGAATGCTTCTTTGTAACGCTAATTCCTATTTTGAATATCTGCCACTTCTTTTTTTTCAAAACTAGTTTTTTTGTAGCGGTCGTAACCGTTGTCATGCCAAACATACATTCTATGATGGTGGCATTTTTGTCCAACATCACGGAAGCAAAAAAGGCTACACCAAACGAGCCTAAATCTGAAAAGTGCAGTAAAATTCATCAATATTTACTCTCGATTATACATACATTAAATATTTTCTCTTTAGAGAACTTGATTCTAGCACGAGTCTTTTGTAGTTGTTGCTAGGGGTGCAAACGAGTCGAGCTCGCGTCAAACTTGGCAAAATTTCCAAGCTCGAGCTCGAGCTTTTCATTTCGAGCTCGAGCTTTTCATTTCGAGCTCATTTTTCCCAGCTCGAGCTCGAGCTCAATGCCAACTTATCGAGCTCAAGCTCGAGTTTCGAGCTCGCGAGCTCGAGCTCGAGTTCGAGCTCCTCGCGGGCTTTTTATCTCATGAGCTTTATTTTCTTTTTTTTTATATATTTTTTTCATATTATATATATATATATATCTAAAACAAATTGGTATAAAAAGCTCGCGAGCCGGCTCGCGAGCTCATGAACATTAACATTCAAGCTCGACTCGTAATCGAGCTCGAGCTCGTCGAGCTCGACTCGTAATCGAGCTCGAGCTCCACAGACTCGAGCTCGAGTCGAGCTTTTTTCGAGCCGGCTCATCGAGCTTTCGAGCCGGCTCAACTCAACTTGCACCCCTAGTTGTTGCAACATTTACCTAGTGGTATGTTGATGCATCTGATCATATTGAGATTGAAACCTTCCCAAGTAATGGAAGAAGTTTTCGAGGCCAATAATCATCCAAATTATAGAATTGTTTTAGCCATCATAAGCGTTTATCTAAGAGTTTTGTATGGAGTTGAAATTCTGAAATTAGTATTAGAGGTCCATTTTGACTGTGTTATAGCTTATTTGTAAAAATCGCAAAAGAGAGCTCATTGTATTTTTTCCTTGTATTTATTCTCACACCAGATATATATTCTTCCTCCTCTATGTTATAGCTTATTTGTAAAACATTAATTTAATGTTTTTCAGACTGTGTTTTTTAGGAGCCCAAATCCGGGGTGTAAACTACTTCAAATCAAAAAATGTTCAACATGAAAGTTATTCTTTTCGGGGATATCTACAACTTTCATGTTAACCATTTTTTCTGATTCCGCTCCATTAATTCGCAAAAGAGGAACTCCTCCCCCTGGAGTTCCCGCAGGAACTCCAGGGGATCCGGATCCCATGTTGACCTTATTAATTTGGACATCTAGGTCCTAGTCCCACCAAGTTAGTTAGTAGATGAAGTCTGTATTTTGTTATTTTTAATGATGATCACTCCAGATCTACTAGAGTGCATCTTTTAAAAGAACGATATAAATTTTTCTGAAAATAATTTTTGTAATGAGATTCATACTTAATTTGGCTTGCCCTTAAAATTATATGGACATATTATACGAAGGAATATATGAGTTATCCGTTCCCCTCTTTTTGTACTTATAATGACATCATTCATCAGACCACTTGTGTGCATATACAAAAAAATGAAATGGCTGAAAGAAAATCACCATCTTCTTGAATGTCTTCGATCCTAATGGGGTCATGCGATTCTCATTTATTCCTGCATTCTTCTACTCTTCAGGGTATGCCATCTTTTTCTCGTCCTCATCCGGAGATTACTATTTTGTATCACTCATGTGTTTGGATGTGTTGCCTTCATCCACACATCTGCGGCTAGTTGGGACAAAGTGTATTTCTGTGAGATACTTTTGTATTCTGAAGGGTTATCGATTCTTTGACCGTATCTTTATATGTCAATATATCTCTGCTGATGTCACTTTTTTTAGTCTACTCTTTTCTTCATGAATGGTGATGCTCTTCTCTTATTCTCCAGACCTTTCCTCCTATCTCTTTCACTTATCTACCTACCTCTGTATCCTTCTTTCCTATCATTCATGAAACCCCATTTCCAACACTAGCATTTTTGTTGTTAATTTGGATTCATGATGAATTTAGTGTCAAGAGTTTGTGCAAAACATCATCACAGAAGGCAGGAATAAAGAAAGAGGATTGCTGGGGAAGCAAAGGAGTGATTTTTATCAACTGTGAAGAAGATTTTCTTGCCATTACAGGCAAAAAAAGCATGAGAATATATGTTAAAGTGTGAAATTTGCTTTAAAAATGGTTATTCTTGCCCAAAATGAGCAAAAAATTCCTTCTTTAGTGAAGGTTAAGATCTCTCTTTTCCAGTGCCCTCTTCTTTTAGCTGCTTTTGATTGCTGGTTGCAGTGTTTCAGTTACCTGACCTTCAAGTCTCATTTGGATTCTTTCCAGAAATTTAAATTGACCCAATCACATTTTTCTTTTTTTTAAATAATTTTCAGAAAATAACAACACAAAATATAAACTATTTGAAGATGAAAAAAGTGGAATGATCTGAGCCCTTCCTGATTTTTTAAGTAAATCATCTAAAATGGCAGCCTGGTGCACAAAGCATCCCCGCAGAGCGAGGGTCCAGGGAAGGGTCCCACCAGAAGGGTGAAATGTAGGCAAACATTACCCTACATTTTTGCAAGAGACTGCTTCCAGGATTCGAACTTGTGACCTCATGGTCACATGGCGACACCTTAACCGGTGCGCCAAGGCTCCCCTTCTTAAGTAAATAATCTCATCAAAATAATATTATGTGCTATTATAATTAACGTCGCCCACACGATTTTATGTATATTCTCGATTGGTAGGTCGTCTTGGGGACATAATTGTCCAACTTGTTCTGTGAAAAATAAACTAAATTTTCTAACCCAATGGACCATAATGCCAATGATAACAAAGAATATCAATTTGGCATGCCTTTCAACATACATGTATTTTCAAGGACCATAATACCCCTCCTTGCCTCTTACAAATACTCCCTTCAAGGGTAAAGCAATATGGGTTTGTAATCAATTTTGAATTTTCTTCCTTAATTACATTTAGGCTTTGTTTGATTCGGCAGTGGTGTGAGCAAGCGGCGGGTGGAATCGGAGAGTTCGAACTGGAGGTGGGGAGAAGGGGCTCCATACAGAGCTTTTTTCTCCGTTCTTCAGGGCGCGGCTGGAGCAGACGGAGCAAACGCCGCCGGAGGCCGTTTGTTTTTCCGCCGTCCGGCGGTGCTTGCTCCAAACGCCCGGCGAAAACGGGTTACCAAACGAAACCTTAATATAGATAGTGACATTATATATCATAATTGAATGACATGGAAGGGAAGCTTGTCAAGCGATCTCAAACAAAGACTGTTTTGAGGAAAGCATAATTTCATTAAGTAGAAGATTCTGAATGGAGAATCTCTAGTAAAGTGTGAGCAAGTTCAGAGGGGTGATGAAAGGAGGTACGGGCGATTTCATGTGCAACCCGGTTCGCATCTCGGTAAACAAACTTGCAAGAGAAAGACGAAGCCGAGGAGAACATCAGCAAGATATCAAAAATGAATGATCTCGCGCCGCCAATAGAGGGAACCAAGCCCGAAGCAACGCAATCAATAATCATAGCACGGTCTCCATAAAAAATGGCGGAGTCCGACCCAAATGAAGACTCCTTTTGTGTTGGTGACAAATGCACTCTTGTCGCGCCTAGAAGTGGGAATCCTTGGATATGGATGGAGGGCCACGGGCGATGGACCCATTGTTGGAGAGCACCCAGCCGCTGATACGGGCAAACAAAACATACGGGTTGAGAACTATGAAGCAACCACGATAAAATAAGTCCGTTGGATGAGAAAGAAGGTTGACAAGCAAAATTTGATTGGACTTGCTCGTCCATGTCCAAAATTTTACGCTCCTTTTGACATTGTTGTCGCGTTTGAGCGACTACGGTTTCAAATTGTGATAGTGATTTGCATGTGTTTGAAACATTTGTGATAAATTATACTTTTTGGGATTTAAGATGTTTATGATGTTGAAAATGTTGAAGTTGGAAGTGGGCAGATCACACAGACCGTCGAGATCGTGCGGCTTGCGCAGATAGGATTTGGCGAATGGCCTGGTTCTTGACCATATTTGTTCTCACGGTCCGACTCAGCAGAGTCTCTGGGGTGTTAACCACGCGGTTAGTTTTTTAGCTAACTGCGGACTGTGCGGTCTGGATTGGGAGAGCTTGACAGGTGACCTTGACATGCGACCAAGAATTGCAGACAGTTAGCATATTAATTCCAGTTCAGTCTGTTCGCGGCGGCTTCTGCGATCAGGCGATCAAGAAGTGCAGACAGGATTATTTCTTCAGCAATCATTAAGCAGGCAGTTCGCGCGGCTAGAGGTGTGGTCTGACAGTTCAGCGGTTTGACGGCTTGAGCTGTTCGCGTGACCATGTAGATAGCAGACGGATTAGCAGCTTGCGGTTACAGAGTTCTATCCGTCGGTTTTGTTCTTGTCTGTTTTTGTAGTTTTCATCGGATACATTGTGAAATCATGTCTCGCGATGCACGTCTCGCTTTGTAAACAAGATTGTTAATATAATTTTGGCTCTTGTTGTTTTAGTTGCTGTTGAAATTGTTGAAGTGAAAGTAGAGGTTGATCGGGCAGACCGCGCGGCCTGTGCGGACAGTCTTGCGGACTGGTGGTGCAACCTGGCGGTCTGAAGTTGCGGCCTGGTGATGAGTCCTTGGTGGTAGCCGTGCGGATAGGTTGAATATCTGCGGTCTGGGCAGACTGGGTTGGAGTCCGCGGAGTTCGCTCTATGCGGACTGCTTTTGGAGCTTGCGAGATCGGCATTGGCCTGTGCCCTTGATCTCAGATGGTGCGATTAGGAGGTAACTGCGGAGTTCGTTGTTAGGCGAACTGGTTTGGAGCTGGCAGACTGGGCGGATTGATTGTTCGTGCCCGCGGAGCTCGCGCTAGAGGTTCCCTGGTTTGGGACTTGGTCACGATCTGTGACAAGTTCAGGTAGATCGCGGAGTCCGCAACGTCTGCTGGTTGACCGGGCGGTCTGTGCCTTTGGTCGTGGACATCATTGTTGCGGACTGGTGCGGTATCCGAAGGGATGCAGACTGGCTTCTATCCGGCCTTCCTTGATGACAAGCGGATAGGCTGGTGTCCGACCTTGTTCATGCGGACTGGGCAGACTACTCTATGCTAGCTGCGGGCTGGGGTGGTGTTTCTATCCACTAGGGCGGTGACCACACTCTTCTCTGTGCCTATAAATAGGACCCCCATGTGACATCATAATTAACTGAGTGAACAGTAAGTTGAACTTGGGTTAATTGTTGCGGCCTCGGATTTTTGTCCGTGTGGCTTGAGAAGGTTAACATGGTTGTTGTTTGCATGTTTGCAGCTAGCACTGAGAAGCCAGGATTTTGGTGCTGACTGCGGTCAGGGATCAGTGAAGCTTGCGGTTTACAATCAGCGGTTTACAGCAAGTCGCGGTTGCGGCCAGCCGGTCTTCTCTCCTTCAGCTTTTCCAATTCAATAACCTGTCCGTCGGACTTGGCGATCTGTTCTTCAGTTCGGCAGCAGCTTGTTCGCGGACTCTGGCAGCTAGGCAACTTCAGCGGTTAGACGGCTTGCAGAGAGCGGACAAAGGTGTTCCACAGAATAAGGGTTGTCCGCGGTCTACGCGGACTCCGTAGTTTAGTTCGGTGCAACATAAGCTTAGCGTTCTCGGAGAACTCAGTGGTTTCGACGGTCTCTGAGATGGTCTGCCCGGTTTGTTTTCTTGTTTTGCTTGTATACTCTTCCTCTGTACATTGGCGAATCATGTCTCGACATGTATGTTCTGTTACGTAAAGAAGATTGTTGATAATATAAGACTTGGTTGTTGCCTTCTGTTGTTTCTGATTTATTGAGCTTGGGTTACTGTTGAGTGTTCCAGCGTCTGGTTCCCGTTTTTTGCTTGATCATGGTGTCATCTTTATAGCTTTGAAAGTTTTACTTGATATCAGAGCTATCTCTTTGATCATCTTGAGAAATTTTAACATGATATCAGAGGGAACAGAAATTTGAGCAGTGATCAACCATCAGTTGTGCTCGGTGCTTCTGGAAGCTAATAGATCAGTTGTTGTTGCAATGGAAGGTGGGTTAGCAAGAGGTCTTGGTATTGAGCTTTTAACGCCGACCAACTTTAAGAAGTGGAGGTCGTGCATGGAAAGCTATCTTCTGGGTGAGGATCTTTGGGAGGTCGTTTGTGGTGACGACAATCAAGAAGTTACTGCTGCAACTGGTACTGCTGAACAAGTGAGAGCTTGGAGGAAAACGAATGTAAAGGATGAGTTTACTCTGAAGCGGCTATCTTACTGGAGCTCTTTGATCACATGCTTGGATGTCAATCAGCTACTGAGATTTGGACTTCCCTTGATGAGTTGTTCAACAAGAAGAATGTAGCGCAGCTACAGTTTTTGCAAAATGAGTTGGCGAGAGCCACTCAGGGAGACTTATCTATCTCAACTTTCTTCTTGAAAATGAAGAACCTATGCGCTGAGATATCAACGTTGGACCTTGATGAGCCTATCTCGGAGGCGAAGCTCAAGAGGCACATCATCCGTGGCTTGCAGAAGGAGTATGTGGCTTTTGTGATCTCTGTTCAAGGCTGGACCACTCAACCATCATTGTTAGAGCTGGAGAACTTGCTGGCTTCGTAGGAGAGCTTAGCAAGGCAGATGACTGGTTTGACTGTCTATGGAGGAGATAGTGAGGCTTTTTTCTCAGGGAAGAAGAAGAGATGAGACAAGAAGAAAAAACCTGCTGGCGATGGTCTATCAACTTCATGTCAGCAAGAGAGGAGTCACTCTTCTAAGCATGGTGAGAAGAAGAAGGAAGGACCAAGGTGCTATATGTGCAATATGTCGGGTCACTTAAAACGAGACTGCAAGGTGAAGCTTCAGTCAGGTCATATTGTAGGCAAGGAGGAGGCATCTTTTAGTGTTGATGGAGCTGGATGGGGGGAATGCTTTTATGACGAGTATGTGTGTCCATGCCTAGTATTCCATCAACTACCAAGATGACTGGATTATCGACTCTGGGTGTGGTCATCACCTCATCGGGGATGAGTCAAAGTTCTCTTTATTTCAGGCTTACTCAGGTAATGATGATATTGTTACTATTGATGATTCTGCACATACAGTCGATAAGGAGGTAGTTGTGTCTTTGGGTAGTAATAAGGGGGCACTCACGTTAAGGAGTGTTTATCATGTACCGGGCATGAAGAAGAACCTCTTCTTAGTGACCAACGAGGTAGATGCAAGATATCACATTCTGTTCGGTCCAATAGAAGTGAGATTTCTCCGGAACGTATCAGTGGTTAAGGCTGATGTTGCTCACGTTTGAAGGAGAGTAAAAGACTTGTTTGTTATATCAACAGGCTCCTATGTTGATCAGATGAGGGAAAATGATAGCGTGGCTATCTGGCATGAAAGGCTGGGGCACATAGGGATGGACAAGCTGGAAGCCATGACGGTGAGGAGTCTTGTGAAAGGCTTGCCTAAATTGTCATCCTACGGTGATAGTCATGTTTATGTTGGATGTCAATATGGAAAGGAACATCGCCTTCCATTTGATAAGTCACAAACCAGGTCTAAAGCACCATTGTAGTGTGTTCATGGTGATTTGATGGGACAAACCGTCGCTGCCAGTCTTGGAGGAAGCATGTATATGCTCGTGCTGATTGATGACTATACGAGGTACACGTGGGTGTACTTCATGAAGGAGAAGTCAGATGCTTTTCAGTTGTTTGTGTAGTTCAAGGAGCTGGTATAGTACCGGCTTGGGCTGCGGATAAAGAGTTGCGAACGAACAACGGAGGTGAGTTCGTCTCAACTGAGTTTTCTAACTTCTGCAGGAAGCAAGGCATCCAGAGGGAGCTTACTTGTGCACATACTCCACAACAAAATGGAGTAGCGAAGAGGAATATCCGTCATTTGACGGAAACTTGCAAATGCTGGCTTCATGCAAAAGGGATTCCGAGGTCTTTTTGGGTGGAAGGAATGGTCTGCACAACATATGTCATCAATCGGATGCCTCTGAGTCTGATCAACATGAAGTCTCCTCACGAGCTGATGTTCAAGGAGAAGCCTAGTGTTGAACACCTTCGGGTGTTTGGATCAACATACTACGTACACATCCCAGATGCTCTGAGAACCAAGCTTGATGCAAAGGCGATGAAGCTTGTCTTTGTGAGGCATGATGAGCAGAAGAAGGGATGGAAGTGTATGGATCCTGCGACAAAGAAGTTTGTTGTATCAAAAGACGTTGTCTTTGATGAACTGACGTCATATGGAGGTAGCTCTGTTGAGCTGCAGGAGAGCAGGTCTGATGGTGGGCAGGTGGAAGCTGCTGAGGATCTTCTGGTGGAGCTGTCGGTGTCACCTAGAGCTCCGAGTGTTTCAAACTCCGGGGCGGAGGCTTCTGGTTCAAGAAGCATGGGGAGCGTTGCTCCAAGTTTGCCCGAGAATGAAGCTGATGAATAAGACACAGCGGAGGTGGTCAGTAACGGTCAGACCCTTCGAAGATCGAAGAGGACCATTAAACCACAACTCGTTACAGCGAAAGAAACTTGATGAGCTTTGTCTCATGTTTTTTCGCAGATCCCCTGGATGAGCGGCAGCCATCAAAGTTTGAAGAGGTCATTTGAGTTAGGGAGTGGGATGACGCTATTGATAAGGAGATGGCAGTCCTCAAAAGGAACGAGACTTGGGACCTTGTGCCTAAGGTCGTTGGTGTTACTCTTGTGACGTGTAAGTGGGTGTACAAACTGAAGAAGAAGGCTGATGGAAATATCAAAAGATATAAAGCTCGTCTGGTGGTTCGGGAGTTCTCCCAACAGTACGACGAAGACTCTGGAGAGACGTTTAGTCCAGTTGTCAAGATGAATTCAGTGCGGGTGGTGATCACATTGGCTGTTATCCAATGGTGGAAGATGTGGCAACTTGATGTAAAGAATGCTTTTTCTTTACGGGGAGAGAGATAAAGACATCTTCGTGGTTCAACCACCTGGTTACTTATCTGAAGATCATTCGGACTATGTCTACAAGCTTCGGAAGGCTCTTTATGGGTTGAAGCAGGCTCCATGTGTTGAAAATATTACAGGCTGATCAACTGGTAGTTCTGGTATCAAGCAAAAACTTCCAGAGCTATCAAGCTGACCACTTGATTAAGCGGAAAGCGGGAACCAGGCGCAGGAACACTCTAATCATAAACTGAGCTAGATAATCAGAAACAACAGAGAGCAACCACAGATCCTGTATTATCAACTATCAACTTTACAAGACTGGGTATATATGATGAAACATGATTTCTCCAAGTACAATAGAGAAGCATACAAGCAAACAAGAAATTTCAAGCCGGGCGGACTGCATTAGAGACTGTCGAGTCCGTCGAGTTCGTTGAGACCGCTAAGCCGCTACTACTGCACCACTGATCTATGGAGTTCACAAAGTTCGCAGACTACCCATTATTCTGCTGAGACGACTGCTCTGCAAGCTACCGCCGAACTGAATAAATAGACACGCCTAGTCCGCCGAGACCGGCGAATAGGTTATTGAACTTGATCAATTGTTGGTGAAAAGATTGGCTGCCCGCAAAGTACGACTGTTGCAAACCGCCGATTGTAACTGCAAGCTCCACTGCTTCCTGACTGCAATCAGAACCAGACTCTTGGCTTCACAGTGTTAGTCGCACAACCTGCAAACAGCAACCAGTTTCTTCTCAATCCACGTGGACTAGAAAACCGAGGCCGTAGCAATTAATCCGCACTCAACTTATTGTTCATTCAGTTACTGTTGAAGTGACGGGGGGTCCTATTTATAGGCGGGGTGATTAGTGTGGTCACCTCCATAGTGGATAAAAACACCACCCAGGTCACAACTAAAACAACGCAGTCCGCCGAGTCCGCAAGGACAAGGCCAAACATCAGCCGATTCGCAAGGCACCAAGTCAGGAAGTCAGTCTGCTACCTGGCGGAAACCGCACCAGTCCGCACGTTGCATAACATGCAGACACAACAGCCCACATACAGCACCGGTCCGCATGCTACACGCGGACACAACACCAACCCGCACAGCACGCGAACGACGCACCAGCCAGCCACACGAGTCCACGAGCAATAGGCACAGATCGCCCGTTCAACCAGCGGACACCGAGGGATCTGTGAATACCCTGGACTTGTCATAAAAAGTGACCAAGTCCAGCAACCCACCAAACATATGGCGCGAGCTCGGCGGACACGAAGCCAGATCGCCAGCTCCAAAGACAGTTCGCCACCATGAATGTGGTTATCACCAACCGCATCACCAGAGATCAAAGACATGGACCAATGTCGATCTTGCGATCTCCAAACACAGTCCGCCACAACGGACTTCGCGAACTCGAAAAGAGTCCGCCACATTCCCGCGGATATACCACCAATCTGCCCGGTTACTTCAAGGAACAGCCAACGGCAGAACCATAGGCCGAACTGACAGAACAGCATCATCAGGTCACAAAAATAGGCCGCCCAGGCCACACCACCAGTCGACCCAGGTCGCACCATCAGATAACCCAGACCGCACCATCAGTCCGCCCAGGCTGCGCGGTCTGCTTGATCATCCTCCACTTTCACTTCACAATTTTCAACACTCCTCTTGAATTGAGAAGTGGTGATCAAGCCCAACAGTTCTCATAATCGTGTAAACAACCCCTTCGACAATGGCTTCGGGAAGATGTCCACGATGTTGTCCTCACTCCGTACATGCTCCACCATAAGAGATCCCTCCAACACCTTCTCCCGAATGAAGTGGTGTCCAATCTCTATGTGCTTGGTCCGTGCGTGACAATCTGGATTATTCACCAGTTTCAAGACACTATCATTGTCACCGCATAGCAGAGCAGGACCGTGCACTTCTTCATAGACGTCCTCTACTAGCCTCCTAAGCCAGATGGCTTCCCGAGCTACCAAGGCTGAAGCCTTGTATTCTGCTTCTATAGTAGAGATGGACACCGAGTCTTGCTTCTTGTTGAACCAAGAGATACTACCTGATCCACAAGTAAATATATAACCGGATGTTGACTTCTGGTCGTCTGAATCTCCCCCATAATCAGCATCTGAGTATCCTTGAAGAGTAAAACTCGTGTCTCTCCTATAAAGGAGACCCATATCAGAAGTGGTCTTCACATACTTCAGGATGTTCCTCGACGCCATCAGATAAGGCTTCCTGGGTTCCGCTATATACCGACTTACTCGGCCAACTGCGTAAGCAATTTCAGGCTTCGTAATCGTCAAGTAGATTAGACTCCCAACTAGAGCCCGAAACACCAAACGATCTGGAAGAATCCTCCCTCATCTCACCGAAGTTTGACGCCTGAATCAAATGGAGTAGAGCTTCTCTTCCCCTCCTGCATGCTTAATCGTTGAACGATCCGTTCCGCATAGCCCTTTTGGGACACGAGTATGTCGCGCTTTTTCCTCTCCACCTCGAGTCCAAGGAAGTGGTGGAGCTCACCCAAGTCCTTCATCTCGAATCTTATAGCTAGCTCTTCACTGAGCCTAGCTACCTCCTCCTTGGAGTTCCCCATGATGATCATGTCATCCATGTACAACAGCACCAGGACCAGAAGCTCCCCTTCTTCTTGTCGAACAGGCTCGAGTCTAAATTTGAAGCAAGATAGCCGCAGAACTGGAGGTATTCTGCAATCTTCTCATACCAGGCTCGAGGATCCTGCTTCAAACCATAAAGGACTTTTCGGAGCTTGCAGACGTAGTCAGGATGATCTTCAGATACGTAACCAAACGGCTGATCCATGAAGATGTCCTTGTCGATCTCCACGTAAAAAAAGGCGTTCTTTATGTCCAGCTGTCACATATTCCAGCCCTAGCAAGCCGCCAAAGCTATCACCACTCGTACTGAAGTCATCTTCGCCACAGGACTGAACGTCTCCTCATAGCCCTTACCGTACTGTTGCGAAAACCCTCGAGCTACAAGGCGAGCCTTGTATCGCTCGATGCTTCACCCCCTTCTTTTTCAGCTTGTAGACCCACTTGCAAGTTACAGGAGTAACGCCATCAACTTTGGGCATCAAGTCCCAAGTTTCATTCTTCTTGAGGGCACTCATCTCATCATCCATGACATCGTCTCACTTCTTGACTCAAGTGGCTTCTTCAAACTTTGAAGGCTCCCGCTCATCTAGGGGGCCTAGAAAGAAACAAGAGACAAATCTCACTGTGTTTCCTTCGCAATACCGAGCTAGTAGCTTGATGGTCCTCTTCGAACTCCGAAGAGGCTGCTCCTTGCTCACTACCTCCGCTGCTTCTTCAAAACCAGCTCTGTTCTCGGGTACTCTTGGAGCGTCGCTCCCCTTGCTTCCCGAACCAGAAGCTTCTGACCCAGAGTTAGAAACACCTGGATCTCCTGGTGACACAGGCAGCTCCACTTGAAGATCTTCAACAGCTTCCTTCTGCCCGTCATCAACTCTGCTCTCCTGCAGCTCAACAGTGCCACCTCCATACAACGTCAGCTCATCAAAGACAACATCTCTTGATACAAAGAACTTCCTTGTCGCAGGATCCATGTACTTCCGGCCCTCTTCCGCTCATCATAGCCCACAAAAATGAGTTTCCTCGCCTTTGCATCAAGCTTGGTCCTCTGAGCATCTGTGATGTGAACATAGCATGTTTATCCAAACATCTAAAGGTGTTCCATGCTCGGCTTATCCTTGAACATCATTTCAACGGGAGACTTCATGTTGATCGGACTCAGAGGCATCTGATTGATGTCGTAGGTTGTGCAAGTCATTCCTTCCGCCCAAAAGGACCTGGGAATGCCCTTTGAATGAAGCCAACACTTGCAAGTTTCCGTCAAGTGATGGATCTTTCTCTCCGCTACTCCATTTTGTTATGGAGTATGAGCACAAGTAAGCTCTTTCTGGATCTCGTGCTTCCTGCAGAAGTTAGAGAACTTAGATGAAACAAACTCACCATCGTTGTCTGATCTGAACTTCTTAATCCGCAAACCAAGCCGGCCCTCCATCAGCTCCTTGAACTCCACAAACAATTGGAAAGCTATTGACTTCTTCTTCATGAAATACACCCAAGTGTATCTTGAGTAGTCATCAATCAACACGAGCATGTATCTGCTGCCTCCATGACTAGCGGTAAAAGTTGGCCCCATCAGATCACCATGGATGCATTCCAATGGTGCCTTGCTCCTTGTTTGTGACTTGTCAAGCGGAAGACGGTGAGCCTTACTGTACTGACATCCCGCGCAATCGTGGCCATCTCTGTAGGACGACAACTTCGGCAAGCCTTTCACAAGGCTCCTCAATGTCATAGCTTTCAGCTTGTCCATCTCAACGTGTCTTAGTCTTTCATGCCAGATAGTCACGCTATCGTTGGCGCTCATCCGATCAACATAAGATCTTGTTGATAAGACAAACAAGTCTCTCACTCTTCTCCTTACATGAGCAACATCAGTCTTTACCGCTGATACGTTACAGAGAAATCTTACTTCTGTTGGGCCAAACAGAACATGATAGCCCATGTCAACTACGTTGGTCACTGAGAAGAGGCACTTCTTCATGTCAGGTACGTGATACACACTTCTTAATGTAAGTGGACCCTGAGCACTATCCAAAGAAACTACGCCCTCCTTCTCTACAGTATGAACAGAATCATCAGCTGTAATAATAGCTTCATTACCTGAGAATGCTTGCAGTGAAGAGAACTTTGACTCGTCTCCAGTGAGGTGATGAACACACCTCGAGTCGACTATCCAGTCATCTTGGTAGTCGACGGTGGAAAGAGCACGAACACACGTGCTTGTCAAGAAGGCTCCTCCCCACCCAGCTTCCTCAGCACTAGAACCAGATCCCTCCTTGTCTGCAACATGCTCAGGCTGCAACTTGACCTTGCAGTCACGCTTGAAGTGTCCTGGCTGGTTGCACCTGTAGCACTTCAACTCCTTCTTCCAGCTCTTCTTAGTAGCAGCGCTCCTCTTTTGCTGATATGAAGTTGAAGGCCCATCCTCAGCAGCAGGCTTCTTCTTCTTCTCTCATCTCTTCTTCTTCTTCTTCTTATCAGTGAAGAGAGTTTCACTACCTCCTTCAAAGATAGTCACGCCGGCCATCTGTCTAGCCAAGCTCTCCTATGACGCCAACAGATTTTCTAGCTCCAACAAAGAAGGTTGAGTTGTCTATCCTTGAACAGAAGTCACAAAGGCCTCATACTCCCTCCGCAACTCGCGAACTATGTGCCTCTTCAACTTAGCTTCAGAGATGGGCTCATCAGGATCCAATGCTGATATTTCAGTGCACAGGTTCTTCATTTTGAGGAAGAACTTCAAGATAGAGAGATCTCCTTGAGTGGCCTTAGTCAACTCATTCTCCAAGAACTGTAGTCTTGCTACATTCTTCCTGTTGAACAAAACATCAATGGTTGTCCATATCTCAGCAGCAGACTCACATCCTAAGATGTGATCAAAGAGCTCCTGTGAGACAGCCCATTTGAGAGCAAACCCTGCCTTTGCATTAGTCTTCATCCAAACTCTCACCTGCTTAGCAGAACTAGTTGCAGCAGTCATTTTTTGCTTGTCGTCACCACAGACGAATTCCCACAACTACTCGCCCAGAAGATATCTCTTCATACACGACTTCCACTTCTTGAAGTTAGTTGTTGTAAGAAGTTCAATGCCAAGACCAATTGTGTAAGCTCCTTCCATTGCATCAACCACTGATCACTAGCTTCCAGAAGCGCCGAGCACAATTGAAGTTGATCACTGCTCAAGCCACTGTTCCCTCTGATACCATGTTGAAAATATCACAAGCTGATCAACTGATAGTTCTGGTATCAAGCAAAAAACTTCCAGAGCTATCAAGCTGACCACTTGATCAAGAGGAAAGCGGAAAGCGGGAACCAGGCGCAGGAACACTTCAACCATAAATTGAGCTAGGTAATCAGAAACAATAGAGAGCAACCACAGATCTTGTATTATAAACTATCAACTTTACAATGCTAGGTATATATGGCGAGACATGATTTCGCCAAGTATAATAGAGAAGCATACAAGCAAACAAGAAATTTCAAGCCGGGCGGACTGCCTCAGAGACCGCCGAGTCCGCCGAGTTCGCTGAGACTGCCAAGCCGCTACTGCTGCACCACTAATCTATGGAGTGCGCAAAGTTCGCGGATTACCCGTTATTCTGCTGAGACGACTACTCTGCAAGCTGCTGCCGAACTGAAAGAATAGACCGCCTAGTCCGTCGAGACCGGCGAACAGGTTATTGAACTTGAACAATTGCTGGAGAGAAGACTAGTTGGCCGCAAAGTGCGACCTACTGCAAACCGCCGATTGTAACTGCAAGCTCCACCGCTTCCTGACTGTAGTCAGAACCAGACTTCTGGCTTCACAGTGCTAGCTGCACAGCCCGCAAACAGCAAACAGTTAATTCTTATTAATGCACGCGGACTAGAAAACTGAGGCCGCAACAATTAATCCGCGCTCAACTTACTGTTCATTCAGTTACTGTTGAAGTGACGGGGGGCCCTATTTATAGGCGGGGTGAGGAGTGTGGTCACCGCCCTAGTGGATAGAATCACTACCCCAGGTCACAGCTAGCACAACGCAGTCCACCGAGTCCGAAAGGACAAGGCCGAACATCAGCCGATTCGCCAGGCACCAAGTCAGGAAGCCAGTCCGCTACCTGGCGGACACCGCACCAGTCCGCACGCTGCATAGCATGCAGACACAAAAACCCACATACAACACCAGTCTGCATGCTACATGCGAACACAACACCAACCCGCACAACACGTGAACAACGCACCAGCCCGCCACACGAGTCCACGACCAATAGGCACAGATCGCTCGGTCAACCAACGGACACCGCGGGCTCTGCGAATACCCTGGACTTGTCACAGAAAGTGACCAAGTCCAGCAACACACCAAACATATGATGCGAGCTCGGCGTGTAACACCCCAAATCCCAGGATTGGGAAAAATTTGTGTGACACGGCCTGGGACACAGGCGTGTCCCAGGGCGTGTCCTGCTCGGGTGAGAAGCCGCGAGAGTTCGACGAAAATTCGTTCTACGAAAAAAATGAGGGAACACACCATCTGACACGGGCGTATCAGAGGCCATGTCCTCCTCTGGTCGACGAAGTAAGTTCGACGAAGTTGAGCTGGGGCGTGTCTAGTGTCGTGTATGGGCACACGGCCTGTGACGTGTCACAGGCCGCGTCCTTTTCTGGACGTGCCCAAGGCATTGAGGCTTGGTGAACACGGGCACGACACGGTGTGTCTTGGGTACACGGCCTGTGACATAGGCGTGTTACTGGCCGTGTCCCGATCGGGTTGAGATTGATTTTGTGCAGCCTGCTGTACACGGCCACAAACACGGGCATGTCTGAAGGTGTGTCAGGTGACACAGCCCATGACACGGGCATGTCCCATGGGCGTGTACTAGTCTGGATAAGTCGGTTGTGTTCCGCTTAAGGTACATGTCCTGTGACACGGGCATGTCACAGGCCGTGTCAGGCAAAAAATAGCCTTTTGTGGCAAAATCTTGGCCGTCCATTTTCTCAGCTGGGATCCAATGGCTGAGAGCCCTCCCTTCTTCCTTAAGGCCGAAAACCGAGAAGGAAAATCTTATTTGAGTTAGGCCATCTTCTTTCTAAAACCTAGAGAGAGAAAGAGAGGAAGAAGGAGGAGGAGGAAGAGGAGTCGACCACCTCTGGAGCTGCGGAGTTCCGTTTCGAGATCCGAAGCTAGCATTGTGAAGGCAAAGTCGCTGCGGTCCTTTCCAGTCGACTCGAAGTCCATGGCGCCGAAGCGGTCTTCAAGGGTAACGACCTTTCTTCCTAGCCATGTGAAGGCTTCCTTTTTGGCATGTGCATATGATTCCCCACCAGAGGGTGGCTTGTTATGGGAGTCTCTTGGGTTGATTCATGGAATCCCCACGCATTTGGCATATAGATCCGGAAATGGAGTACGGAATAGACATGCTATGTGAAGCCCATCTGGACAGGTTGGTATGGATTGGTGATGTTGCATATACGCACTGGAGAAGACTCCGTGATGAAACGTGTAGTTTAAGAGTCGACGGGTTAAAACCTGTGAAGGGCAGTAACAGGAAGTACTGGAGTGGTAGTCCAGGAAAATACTCGTATGATGCTTGTGTTGAATGGGTTGTACCTATGAAGGGTAGTAACAGGAAGTACTGGATTGGAAGTCCAGGAAATACCCTTGTAATGCTTGATGTTCATGGGTGGTAGCTGTCAAGGGTAGTAGCAGGAAGTACTAGCGTGATAAGCCAGGAAAATACCCTTGATGCTTGTGATGTTTGCTGGGTTGTACCTGTAAAGGGAAGTAGCAGGAAGTACTGGTAGGAAAGCCCAGGAAAATACCTGCAAATGGTTAGAGCTAGGGATGGAATATGAGTTCTGTCGCTACCGTTGAATGTGGCACCTAGCTAACCTGTGATTGTGAAGCTTGTCCTGGAAGGACATTATGTCTATTTGTTAAACAAACAAGGGGATGCCGACCCGCGTTAGTCTGGTTATAGAACTAACGATTTGAGCAACGGTCAAAGGCTGAACTGTATCCGCGTTATGGTTGTCTGTCATGGGTGTCTGAATGAATTGGCATTTGGCAAAAACAAATAGCGAGAGTCTTAGGCTTGTGTGCCACGACACCATGGGGGGCTACGAGCCAATCCCGGGTCATTAAGACTGAAATCTCCGGCTGCACGCCATGAAGTAAATGCTCAATGTTTTACCATTGGGTTGCGACCCTGATACGGTGGTGGGCAACTGGTTCGTCGGTTCACAAAGAATGTGCCCTGAGTGCGCGGATCGTCGGGCCGCGTGGCTGACGGTTGTGATGGAATGTATGTGTGTGAGAGCACAATGTGTGAATATACATATATCTGCCTGTGAAATGCTATGCCTGCAGGGAAGGTATATCATTGCCCCGGGAAAGGGGTAGGGTCGTTATAAAATTGGTCAGCTGAATGCTGATCGTTGCTTTGTTTGCCACCGTTGGGTGGAATGTCCTTATATAGGTGCTCGAGAGCCAAGCGGGGCATATAAAGCCTGAAGTCCCTGCTGCTGTTGCTGCTGCTGCCGCTAGCCCTTGCAGGATAAGCTTAAAATGTTATATTTGTTTATATGTGGTCGGCCTGCGCGCCAATGTTTAAGGTCACTGTTGTGAAAAGCCTTGTAAGGCCATAAGGCCAACTGATTTGTAATTGGTGAACATTCCTGGTATATATAAATGTGGATCTTTGTATGGTGGGCATTCATGTTTAGAGTTCAGTGTCGTGTTATAAGCTTCCGCTAGAATGTTTTGTGTTAGGACGCGCAACTCTGGTATCACTCTGTGACTTCACCGTCTGTTTTGTGGTATATGTTGTGGGGCCTCGGTCGGACCTTCTAGTATATCATATATGAACGGATGGAGTCGTTACACGGCGGACACGAAGCCAGATCGCCAGCTCCAAAGACAGTCCGCCACCATGAATGCGGTTATCACCAACCGCATCACCAAAGATCAAAGGCATGGACCAATGTCGATCTCGCGATCTCCAAACACAGTCTGCCACAATGGATTTCGCAAACTCAAACAGAGCCCACCACATCCCCGCGGATATACCACCAATCCACCCGGTTACTTCAAGGAACAGCCAACGGCAGAACCATAGGCCGAACTGACAAAACACCATCACCAGGTCGCAAAAACAGGCCGCCCAGGCCACACCACTAGTCCACCAAGGCCGCACCATCAGATAACCCAGACCGCACCATCAGTCCGCCCAGGCCGCGCGATCTGCTTGATCATCGTCCACTTTCACTTCACAATTTTCAACACCACGACATGGTATGGAAAGATCGTAGAATATCTTCAGTTCTGCAGAAACTTTACCTCTGATTCAGATTCAAGCATGTTCATAAAGAAGCAGAGGGAGCTTCATGTCTTGGTGTTGTTGTATGTGGACGATATGATCGTCACGGGGAACTCTGAAGAGGAGGTAGCTAGGCTCAGGGTCGAGTTAGCTATTCAGTTTGAGATGAAGGATTTTGGTGAGCTTCATCATTTCCTTGAGCTCGAGGTTGAGAGGAAGAAGAGCGGGATACTCGTCTCTCAAAGGGGCTATGCTGAGCGGATCGTTCATCAATTCGGCTTGAGGGGGTGAAAAAGTAGCTCTACTCCTCTAGATTGTGGCCTGAAGCTTCGACGAGATTAGGGGAAGATTCTTCTTGATCCCTTGGTGTTCCGATCTCTGGTTGGGACCTTGATTTACCTAACGATTACAAGGCCAGACATTGCTTATGTTGTAGTCCGAGTTAGTTGTTATATGGCGGAACCAAGGAAACCTCATCTGGTAGCGGCGAAGAATATTCTGAAGTATGTTCTGATTACTTCTGATATGTGACTCATGTATAGGAGGGACACGACCTTTTCTCTGCATGACTACAATGATGCTAATTATGGGGGAGACTTAGATGATCGAAAGTCGACGTCTGGTTATGTTTTCACATGCAGATCAACGGGTATTTCTTGGTGCAGTAAGTAGCAGGACTCGATGTTCGTCTCTACTACGGAAGCAGGGTACAAGGCTTCGGCTTTGGCAGCTCGGGAAGCCATCTAGCTGAGGAGGCTAGTAAAGGACGTCCATGAAGAAGTGCGAGGTCCAACTTTGCTTCGCGGTGACAATGATAGTGCCATGAAACTGGTTAGTAATTTAGTTTGTCACGCGCGGACCAAGCATATAAAGATTGAACATCATTTCATTCGGGAGAAGGTGTTGGAGGGGTCTCTTATGGTTAAGCATGTGCGGAGCAAGGAAAACATCGCGGATATCTTCACTAAGCCGCTGTCGAAGGGGCCATTTGAACAGTTACGAGGACTGCTGGGTTTGTTCACCACTTCTCACTTCAAGGGTGAGTGTTGAAATTGTTGTTGAAAGTGGGGGGTTGATCGGGCAAACTGCGCGGCCAGGGCGGACAGTCTTGCGGATTGGTGGTGCGGCCTGGCGGTCTAAAGTTGCGGCCTGGTGGTGAGTCCTTGGTGGTAGCCGTACGGATAGGTTGAATATCCGCGGTCTGGGCAGAATGGGTTGGAGTCCGCGGAGTTCACTCTATGTGGACTGCTTTTGAAGCTCGCGAGATCGGCATTGCCTGTGCCCTTGATCTCAGATGGTGCGATTAGGAGGTAACTGCGGAGTTCGTTGTTAGGCGAACTGGTTTGGAGCTGGCAGACTGGGCGGATTGATTGTTCGTGCCCGCGGAGCTCGCGCTAGAGGTTCCCTGGTTTGGGACTTGGTCACGATCTGTGACAAGTTCAGGTAGATCGCGGAGTCCGCAACGTCTGCTGGTTGACCGGGCGGTCTGTGCCTTTGGTCGTGGACATCGTTGTTGCAGACTGGTGCAGTATTCGCAGGGATGCGGACTGGCTTCTATGTGGCCTTCCTTGATGACAGGCGGATAGGCTGGTGTCCGGTCTTGTTCATGCGGACTGGGCGGACTGCTCTATGCTAGCTGCGGGCTAGGGTGGTGTTTCTATCCACTAGGGCGGTGACCACACTCTTCTCTGTGCCTATAAATAGGACCCCCATGTGACATCATAATTAACTGAGTGAACAGTAAGTTGAACTTGGGTTAATTGTTGCGGCCTCGGATTTCTGTCAGAGCGTTTTGAGAAGGTTAACCGGGTTGTTGTTTGCATGTTGTGAGGCTAGAGCTGAGAAGTCAGGATTTTGGCGTTGACTGCGGTCAGGGATCAGTGGAGCTTGTGGTTTACAATCAGCGGTTTGCAGCAGATCGCGGTTGCGGCCAGTCGGTCTTCTCTCGTTCATCTTTTCCAGTTCAATAATTTGTCCGCCGGACTCGGCGGTCTGTTCTTCAGTTTGGCAGCAGCTTGTTCGTGGACTTTGGCAGCTGGGCGACTTCAGCGGTTTGGCGCCTTGCAGAGAGCGGACAAAGGTGTTCATCAGAATAATGGGTTGTTTGCGGTCTACGCGGACTCCGTAGTTCAGTTCGGTACTTCGGTGCAGCAGAAGCTCGGCGGTCTCGGCAAACTCGGCAGTTTCGGCGGTCTCTGAGACAGTCCACCCGGCTTGTTTTCTTGCTTTGCTTGTATGCACTTCCTTTGTACATTGACGAATCATGTCTCGTCATGTATGTCCTGTCATGTAAAGAAGATTGTTGGTAATACAAAACTTGGTTGTTGCCTTCTGTTGTTTCTGATTTATTGAGCTTGAGTTACAGTTGAGTGTTCCTGCGCCCGGTTCCCGT
Organism: Platanthera guangdongensis; assembly: GCA_039583875.1. Taxonomy (NCBI): domain Eukaryota; kingdom Viridiplantae; phylum Streptophyta; class Magnoliopsida; order Asparagales; family Orchidaceae; genus Platanthera; species Platanthera guangdongensis. Next base: position 237,498,297 of record CM077158.1, read on the forward strand.
TTTCCGCTTGATCAAGGTGTCATCTTGATAGTTTTGAAAGTTTTACTTGAATTCAGAGCTATCTTCCTGATCATTTTGAGAAATTTTAACAATTGCTACTGATTTATTTGACTTGTCTGATTGAGTGTTTCTGTGACATTTTCATTTCATAGAATTTTACACATGATCACTAAAGCCGATCACACCTGCATGACTGTGACGTTTTTTGTCCTAACATGTTTGTTTAAAAATATTGATGATGATCACACCTATCTAAACATTATCTTCATTTTTCATAACTGTGTTCACAATCACCATTAGATTGAAAGCGCTCTCTCAAATAGGTGAAATTCCGGCATCCAGTCCCCGGGCTCCGGATTTTCTTGTGTAAAAAACCGAACGGGTTCACTTTTCCTCTCTGATTTTTTATTTTTGATCTCCTTCGACAAAAATTCCTACGGATTATGGTCTTTTAGGCTCTATTTGTTTGGGCGTTTCGGTGCTCCGTTTTGGGCAAATGCCGGCGGAAAGCGGGTAAACAAATGAACCTCCGGCGGCGTTTGCTCCGTTTCCACCCGCCCGCCTTGAGAAACGCCGCAAAAAGCTCCGTTTGGAGATGTCACCTTCCCCCTCCGTTTCGAACACTCCGTTTCCACCCGCCGGATCGACCCGCCACCGCCGAAACAAATGAAGCCTTAACGGGACAGTAAGCAATAACTCCTCCCCAAATAGTCCCTGAATCCATAGTTATCCATATGGGGACTGCTAGAGTGCTAGTCCTTCAAGTATCTGATCACAATTGGATTAATTAATTTTTTTAACATAATGATATATATTCTTCAAATTTTTTTATTAATTACAAAGGATTACTTAAAAATAGAGAATAAACAATGAATAACCACTAACATTAGGTAATGTTGAGCTCCATTTTGCGAGACGGGACCCACACTGCTATGAAAGGGGCCGGAAGAGCTCGTCGAAACGACTCGAAGATATCTTATGCACGAGTATAAGGCTTCGTTAAAACAACTCGGCAACAAAAGTTCTCTTCGACCGGATCTCGACATGATACTTGGACATAAATTTTGGACAAAGACTTCGTAACGGTGCCATCTATATAGTACAATGACATAAATAGACAAAAAAAGGGCAGCTCGGTGCACAAAGCATCCCTATGCAGCGAGGGTTCGGGGAAGGGTCCTACCCAGGGGCGGATCCAAGGGGGGGCCCATGGGGGCCCGGGCCCCCCCAAAATTTTTAAAACAAGTTTATGGATATAAGTGTTGGGGGCATTTTAGTCTTGCTGCCAGCTCATGCCAAAAATCATCATTAAAAGTCTCATTAAAACATGATGTAGGCTTGACTTTTTTACACAGCACTCTCATCCAGCCACCTCATCTATCCCGCTCCCCCATACATTTTCATCATTTTAGCAAATCCTTGCTTTTATCCAGCAGGTTATTCAGGCATCCAGCGTGGCAGCATTTATCAGCAGGTTATAATCCTGCGACTAAGGCATTGTTGTCTTCTCCAGCAGGTTTTCTAGTGCAAAATCCTGCCTTTGTCCTGCGTTTATACGATATCTCCTCTCTTTTCCCCTCAACTCCTCCCGCCAGCAGGCTCTCCTCAGCTCCTTGACTTTCACCCACGCCGAAAGCGCATTTCTTCCCCTTCGATGCAAGCACTGTCCAGCAAGTTTTCTCCCCATTCCGTCGTCTTCTCCCCGATCCGTCCTCTTCTCCAGACTCCAGTTCTCCCCTCAACTCCTCCCGCGGTCCCGCCAGCATATATCCAGCAGGCGGGCCTCACTCCTCAGCTCCTCGCCAGCATATATCCAGCAGGCAGCAGGCAGGCGATCTCCTCCTCTCTGCCCGCCTCAGTCAGCTGCAAACCGTGCTTCTGGGAAGCCCATTTCTTTTTCAGTTCTTCTTGCAAAGCTCGCCTAGATGTTGTTTTCTTTAGTTCAGTTTTACCTCTTTTTTTTAGATCATTACTGCTTCAACTGTATGCTAAAACTATTGTTGAGTTCAGTTTTTGAGTTCAGTTTTTCTTTAGATCATTACTGATCCAACTGATTACTGTGATGTATGCTAAAATTGTATGCTAAAACTGTATGCTAAGAGTCTCGCTACATGATTGCACTCTTGCTGCAAGTCAATAAATTGTGTCAAAGTAATCTTCTTTCAAACTCTGCGTCATTTAGCTCTGCGGCTCTGCCTCCTCTCCATTAGGCTTTGGAATCACCAGCAGAGGCAACCGAGATCTGTAGAGTGTAGACAGAAGCAGTGGATCAAAAATTATCAAATGTATAAATACATAATGTCATTTACATTATTAAATTTGGTGAATGAAAATGACCAAATCTGTAAATTCATCATTCATATACATTGAATATCAAGAAAATCTATTAAATCCCCAAATGCCCAAATGCAAATCAATAACCGAGATCATGGTTTTACCTCTGAATATTTAGCTGAATAACTGCTGTGAAATCCATTAGTAGGCTAAATCGCAACAATTTCTTCTTTTGCTGAATATACAATTTCTTCTATTTGTGCCCGGCGGCCGGCAACATCGTAAAGTGGATAACTTAACCATTCAAAAACACTCAATAACCGAGATCATGGTTATATTTTGTCGATTTAAAATTTTATTTTTAAATTTATTTGTCTTCGCTTGGTGACTGGGCCCCCCCTAAGTAAAATTCCCGGATCCACCCCTGGTCCTACCAGGCCATCACAAAGGTGAAGTAGGAAAATGGGGACATAAATAGACAGCACCACAAAAATTTTTATGCTCATCCAACCTACACCTAATATGAAATATTTAGCTTCAATGAATACTACTCACAAAAACTTAAGAAATTTTCAAATCAAATCATAGATACAGCATTTGCTGCACAAACAAAGCCATTTAAACAAAATGTAAATATGAGGCCAATATCTATATCCCCAAAAACATTGAATAAACACGCGCGCGCACACATTTCACTGAAAGGCATTTCCTTGGAGGAGGCCATCCCTGACCTGAGCAGCAATGTCCCTCACAGCCCCCGGGCCGTGAGGGACGAAAACGGCGGAGGACTTCGAGGATGCGCCGATATCCTTCATCGTGTCAAAATATTGCGTGATCAAAACCATGTCCATCACGTCTTTAGCAGAAGTCCCCGGCACATTACTAGAGAACGCAAGAACGCTGTCCCTTAGACCATCAACGATCGCCTGCCGCTGGCGAGCTATGCCGAGCCCTGATAAATACTTCGATTCTGCATCACCTTCGGCCCTCTTGATCTGCAGAATTTTCTCCGCTTCCGCTTTCTCTTTCGCAGCCACCCTCAATCTTGAGGCTGTTATTGAAAAATGCAGAATATGAAAAGAAAAAAATCTTCAAAGTGAGGGCAATACACCATACTTTACTTGTAGTGTACCTATTTTATTGCTCTAAATGACATTTATAAGTGTTCAAAAGTTTTTTGTTTTAAAAAAAAATAGGAATACGAATTATATTATTTTTATGCTCATTTTAAATACTGTTTTAGTGATATTCTAATCATACAACAACAACACTCAAGCCTTTATCGCACTATAGTGGGGTCGCCTATATGGATCCTTTGTCGTCATCGTGCCCTATCTTTTGTCATAATCTCACTAATGCTTACATCATGTCTTTCCTTACAGTTTCATTCCAAGTCTTTTTTTCGTCTACCCCTCCCTCATTTAACATGCCCAGTGACTAGACTTTTGTCATAATCTCACTAATGCCCGGTGATATTATAGTCATATCTGAAAAAGAAAATCTGATCGTATGTTTTGATCCGAAATTATCCGATCGGAAAAATTTTGATCGAATTTTTTCATGTTATCATAATGCAGGCAAATCAATACTTAAATTGATTAAAAATATATTGTAATTAAAGGGATGAAGTGTGTTTTATAGCAGAATTAAAAATAGGTACAACACACTTAGAGGATGGTGCATTACCCGCACAAAAATATTTACTTGTTAATGAGCTTAAAAATGTAGCTAGTGTTTCGAAAATTGGATAAAAATGTTTTTTTTTATAATTAAGGCTCTGTTTGGCACGGTGGTGGTCAAGAATATAGATGTCAGATATCGGCTTCATGTCGGTTTGAGTTTAAAATGTCGGATGTCAGATTGCTGTAGATATTTCAGGGATATTTTACAATGTCAGATTTTAATATTTAAATCAATTTATTCATATATAATACACATTTTTTATAAATATGTATAATTGTATACATAATATATGTTTATAAATTACACAATAAACATATATACAAATCGTGTATGTTTATAAATTACACAAGAAAGAACCATCGACTGCAATAAACGAGATAAAGATCACCACATGAGAGCTAGATCATGAGAAAGTATTCAATACTAGACTTAGAGAGATGCACGAAATGAAGCACAAAACAAATTATTTTCGTTTGGTCTCCTCAAAAGGGACAACCCAATGCACAAAGCATCCCTGCACAGCGAGGGTTCGAGGAAGGATCCCAACATGAGGGTGAAATGTAGGCAAAACTTACCCTGCATTTCTGCAAAAGGCTGCTTCCAAGACTCAAACTTGTGACCTTGACACCTTAACCGGTGTTTGGTCTTTTCAAAAAATGAAAATTTTTTTGCAATACTCTCAACGATATACTGGTCGCGAAATATCGCCTGATATATCGGGTTAAACGGATATATCATGCGATATTTTCAAAAATGACATATTTGCTTAAAATATCGATGTCGTGGCATTTTATCCTCCAACCTTTATGTTGGCTGACATGTCGGACATGTCGGACGACATCTACAACACTGGTGGTGATGGTCGTAAACGCATGAGCTAAACCATCATTCGTTAAGGATCACCTAACAAAGTTCATCCGTCTGAACATAAAAGTGGATGAAGTTCCTTAGGTAGACGTTAACGAATGACAATTTAACCCCCATGTTCATGACCGCCACCACCATGCCAAACGGAGCCTAAATTTGCGCAATTGCTTAAAAACAATTTGCCTCATTTTCAAGTTTTTTGGGGCTAATTATAACCTCTCACAGAACATAGTATATTTATAGAAATCCCCCAAACATTTTTTTTGAAATTACTTGAACCTCATCTTACACTATTAACTTTTAATACAATAAATCTTTCCTCTAGAAGGGGTATAATTGAAAGGCTGAAGAGGTGGAATAAGTCATCTGTTATAAAGGAGGTCAGCGGTTCAGTCTTGGTCTCAATAACCTACTCTCAGTATTGGGAAGGAGAAAAGGTTAGAGTGTACAGACTGCACTTTTTGGTCTCCTGTTTAGCTCTTAGCACATGAGTGGTGCCTGTGCGGGCTTAACGTACTCGTGCAAAATGGCTTGACTCAACATTCAACAAAAGTGCATAAATTAAAATTGAACGGCTCAGATTTATCTAATAGGCCTTATACTTAAAGACCATGATCATTCAAATTAAATGTGAATAGCTTAGATTATGACTGCGTTTGGCGCGGCTTATTGCAGCTTATTTGTTCCGGTGAGGTTGGACAAAAACGTCAATGTCATAGAATGTATGTTTTTTTTTTCATAGAATGTATGTTTGGTATCACAAATGTTACAAAAAAGAAATTAGTTTGAGTCATAAGATTTTGGCATGAAAATGATATTTTTGTCTAACCTCACTCGAGCAAATAAGTCTCGATGAGCCACGCCAAACGCAGCCTATATTTATAGCACATAAATGAAAGATTATAGAAGAAGAATACTCGTCTGCATTTATCTCATTCATAGCCTTCTTAACGTTTATAGCAGGCTCAATATCCACAATGAGTGTTTGAATAATCTCGTAGCCGTGCATCGACATAGCCTAAACAAAGAACATCAAAGACGAAAATATGCCTCAAATATAAGTCTACTAAGGGCGAATTAATGGAATCTATCCATACTACGAACAATTATTGTCCTAAAAATACGTCCATCAAATGAGTCAGGGCCCTTCAATAATATATATCTTTAACTACATTAAATATGTAGTTTTGAATTTTAGAAATCGATCACGACCGTTGAATCTAAACCGAACATTTGATCGCAGCCGTTCATCACAGCAACGAATCAGGACCGTTCATATTTTTATAGGACTCCTAAACCTATATAGGACCTCTAAAATTTAGGGCACCCTACAATTCATCAGCTCAGTCCAAAAATACAGGCACGCAAGCCCACAAATACACAACTCGTCTGCCCAGCGCCCACTAGCTTGAATAACATGCCAAACCGGCCCCTTTGTATCACATATACACAATTAAAGATGCAAAACCCCTTATATATTTTTAATCCCGCCGCATATTTTTGTAATCCCGCCGCTGGGCGGGCGAAGCCCGCCACATATATATATATACTAGTGCCCGACACGGGGCTCCGCCCCTATGGCTACGCGCCACAGTACCCGGCCCGTGACGGCGGGCTTCGCCAGCACCTGTCTGCGCCCCCTCCCCACCCGGCGGGCTGCGCCCGCCCCGCGGCGGGATTAAAAAAATATGTGGCGGGCTTCGCCCGCCCAGCGGCGGGATTACAAAAATATGCGGCGGGCTTCGCCTCCCCCCCCCCCCCCCGCCCCCCGGCGGGCTGCGCCCGGCCCGCGGCGGGATTAAAAATATATAGTATTTAAATATATTTTTAAAAATATTAAAATATATATAATATTTAATTATATTTAAATATATATTTAAAAAATATAATATTTAATTATATATAAAAAAATATTTTTAAAAAATATATTAAAAAAAAAACAGGCGGGATTTAATCCCGCCTGTTTAGGCGGGATTTAATCCCGCCTGTTTAGGCGGGATTAATCCCGCCTAACTTATTTGGCGGTGTGGGATTTAGTCCCACACCGCCAATTTTAATTTTGCTGCATGAATATATAAGGGGATTTGCATCCTTAATTGTGTATATGTGATACAAAGGGGCGGGTTTGGCATGTTATTCAGGCTAGTGGGCGCTGGGCGGGCGGGTTGTGTATTTGTGGGCTTGCGGGCCTGTATTTTTGGACTGAGCTGATGAATTATAGGGTGCCCTAAATTTTAGAGGGCCTATATAGGTTTAGGAGTCCTATAAAAAATATGAACGGTCCTGATTCGTTGCTGGGATGAACGGCTGCGATCAAATGTTCGGTTTAGATTCAACGGTCGTGATCGATTTCTAAAATTTAAAACTACATCTTTAATGTAGTTAAAGATATATATATATATATATATATATATATATATATATATTTATATATATATATATATATGGTTAATTGTAGGGACCTCCACTAAGAGTTTGCATAATTACAAGTTGCACCCCTCTATCTTTTGAAATTACATTTACTTCCCTCTTATTTTCTTCAATTTTCAAAAATGCCTCTTCCGTTAGAAATTTTGATGAAAAATGATTTTGGCCCCGTTTGGGAGAGCTTTTTTCTCCTTTTCGTTTTTTTGGAAAACATCACCGTCCATAATATTGTGTTTGTTTTTTGAACGAGTGACTTTCTAAAAAGGTAAAATAACTTCTTTTGGACGAGCTGTGTTTTTCATTGATAGAGAAAACTATTATGATATTTGTTTTATATGTACGCGCGTGTCAGGACCGACTCGGAACGATCCTAGAGGTTTCGTGTCACTAGAGTGTAACGGCTCTACGCTGGAGATACTATATAAGGTCATTCCACATCGATGAGCCTTAGTGGACTATCTTGAGAATGTAGATGTGGGTTTGCTCAAGGCTCAAGATTGTCCACATAACTCTATCAAGTTTGGAATAGGGATTATATAGTATCTCCAGCGTATAGCCTAACCCTAGGACAACACGAACTCAATAACCCGCTCCGAGTCGGTCTTGACACGCACGGACATAAACACAATATATCTAACAAAAACAAACAAAATATTATGATCGATGACATTTTCAAAAAAAAACGAAAAGGTGGAAAAGAGCCCTCCCAAACGGGGGTAAAATCAACGGTAATTTATTTCAATTCTATTTTTTTTATAATGATTCTAGATTAATTATAAAAGGTAAGATGTAACAGGTACACTTTTTTCAATGTAAAGTTATTATAAAAGATAAAATTGAAATATCTTAAAATAATTTAATATATTTATCACTTTTCATCTATATTTCTAAAGAAAAAGATCACATTTCAATATAGAGTCATTACAAAGAATAAAATTGTATATCATAAAATAATTTAGCTGATTTTATCTTTTTATCATCTTGTGCAAGTTTATATTTCATAACATGCATGCACAAAACTATGTTTCTATCTTTTGTTCATATGCTCTGAAATGTAAGAAAGATTTTTGTAATTTAAAAAGATAGAGATGTGCGCAGTGGCGGATCCAAAAAATTAATAATGGGGGAGCACAAATTGATAATGTGGGTGCACAAAATAATTTTTTTGAATGTGTCACTGAATTGTAAAAATTTTAACATGGGGGGCTAGTCATTAACTTCAAAAATTTTTGAACGTTTCCATCTAATCAGAGTTGTTTCTCCCTCATCTGGCCACCGTTTTGACGTATAAGTAGTCGAAATCCATTGACTCGACGAGAGGATTCCAAATACACTAAATATTTTGAAAAATAATTTGGGGTCAGTGTCCCTTGGGCCCCTCTAGATCCGCCCCTGGGTGTGCGGCTTGTAATTATGCAAACTCTCATGAAAGGCAGAGTGGCCGTCGCACGCTACGCATGGCGCTTATAAAAAGAACTACCTTCTCGAGTTCGTCTTCAACAACTTTGGCAACATCATTCTTCTGCTCAAAGACATCATCTATCTTCAGCTTTGGAACAGCAACCCTGATGACTATCAACAAAGTGAAAGTTGAGAATGAAGTTTTGAGAATTTTTCTTTTGAAGGAAAAAATGTATTCCTATTTCAACCATCAAAAACATAGGATTGAATTTGCTCCCTAGGGTTGCTAAGCTTGTAGAATGCATCTGCGGCCTTCGCAATATTGAATTGATGCGACGACCGTAACAAAAACGCTATCGTGAAACAACGAAAAGAACCGCGTAATATTAGAATATGTGCATCTAACATGATAAAATCAACCCCTTATATGTGAAGGGCATGATCGGGATCTATATTGAGTGTACGCCGCTGTATGAATTTTACAATGTGGGACTAAACTTTAATAGGCTCTCTCACAAATTGTCTCGCTTGTTTCTCCTCTCAGAGATGTTGAGTACTTAGAGAGGTGGACAGAGAACCACACTCTTCATAAATAAAGCAACACGAGATAGGTCTCTTGGCGAGAGACAACTCTATTCATTCTATCTTTGTTTGGCACGGCGGCGACGATCATGAAAATGGCGGTCATGAATCGTAGTTTGTGAACGGTTGACCACACCTGACGTGCTTCATTCACTTGTGCTTCATTTGGTTCGGCGGTGGTGGGTCGATCTAGCGGGTGGAAACGGAGTGTTGGAACCGGAGGGGGAGGTGGCTGCTCCAAACTGAGCATTCTGGGGTGTTTCTCAAGGCGGGCGGGTAGAAACGGAGCAAACGCCACCGGAGGTTCATTTGTTTACCCGCCTTCCGGCGGCGTTTGCCCCAAATGGAGCAGCGAAACGCCGAACCAAATAGAGCATTAATTAATTTTATGTTCAAAACTAGTTCTCTTTTCTTGGTGGTGGTCATAGCTGTTGCCATGTCGAACATGTGTTCTATGACGGTGGCGTGTCTGTCCAAACTCGCCGAAGAAAAACGCCGCACGAAATAGAGACTTTATCATTAATTATAAATACTATAATTAATTACTTATCAACTAAACAAAATATTGATAAAATAGGTATAAAAAGAGCAATGTTAAAAGCTTACCAATTATGTCGACTATTGACAGCCAAACTATATTAATACACCATTTTTTTTATTTTCACACTAATGTGTTATTGACACACCAATTGTTGCTTGAGCCAGGATGTTGAAAGTATTGTTGTTGCTTGTCAAGGCGATTTGCCGAGGAGAATTTGAAGGCGCAGATGCGTCAGTCAGATGAAACACCTAATCAGAGTCCAAAATCGAGGAGATGCCAAGGAGAATTTGAACTCGGGCAGGCTTCGCCGGATGAAACACCCATCATATGAAGGGTATCCTGTTACACGGATTCTTATACACGAGTGACACGTTAATTGTTTCTCTGATATTAAGAATCTCATGCTCCTTGTTTACTTTATATGTTTGGGCGAAGAGGACGATGGCGTGAGAGAGGTCGCGGGGGAGGAGAAGGATTGGGAGGAGGAGCAGATGGAGGAGAAGGATTGGGAGGAGGAGAGCCTAGCGACGGCCGAGGAGAGGGCGGTGCGGTCGAGGTGGGAGTCGGGAGTGAGGGCGGCGGCGCGGCAGATGTCGACGGTGTGGGAGGGATACTCGCTGATTCCTCCGGCGAAGCTTGCCGGCGTTCTCCTCCAAGGGCGGCGAACTCGTGCGACAAGGAATTTTTCCACTGCGTGCGGCCTGGAATTCGCGAGAACCGAAGGGGAGGCGGAATTTTGGCGTGCGCTTAAAGGTAGGAGTATTAAGATTTTGGGTTTTTTAGACAGATTTTTCGTGTGTTAATAGCCAATTTTGATTTGGTTTTAACATTGCTCATACAAAAACTATGCATGCATAAGATTAGTTATGAGGGGGTTGGGAAACACCTTGGTTTTGGTTTCATAATGAATATCAAGTTGTTGAAGTCGCAGCGAAAGGTATCGGGACACCTTCTTCCCTATAATCCCGACACGCAGTAGAGTCCCGGCTCAAGAACTTCATCGAACTTTCCGTAAGACTCTTTGATTGCAACAGTTGATTGATTCACCTGATAGCAACATTGTGACTGACCCATCTCCGCCCCTAAAATATAAATAAGAAAGCTCGGTTACGCACACAGAACGAAAAGAATGTTATGAGCCTATGAAGGGTGTCGTGGTGGTGTGTTGTACAGCATCGTACAGTGCAGCACATCCAACGGATGCGAGTGCATTCATCTTGCGCATGAAGGAGAGTACTGATGACTCGTGGACATGGACGACTACATATTTAATTCTCCCATAGTCCATAAATGTAATATTTTGAGAAGTAAGCCCTCTCCCTATATTTATCTAAGCAAGGAGGTATTGTATGAAGTGAATCAAATTATCTTTGAGTTTTTCTTTATTTTCTATGCTCTTCTTCCTTCTTGAATAATTAGGGCTGGTGTTGAGCAAGTCTCTCTCTTCCTATCCTTCCCCCTGATCAAACTCGACACCTTCGATATCTCCCCCATTAAGAAGTGTAAGTCAAAAATAAGTTGCGAGAATCTTCTATGGGACTTCTCCCTCTCACGACAATATACTCATCCGCAGTCGGAAGCCTATATCAAAGAAATAGGAACAATAATCTTACAATTGTTAGCTTGCAAATAAAGTAATAAACATCATCTTTTTTAATTAATAATCTAATCTTTCAGATATATTTTCTCCTGCTTTGTTTCGAAAACATAATGTATTCGCGAAAAATTCATCGTAATATATTACTGACATCTTTTTGATCATCGTCGAGCTTTCTACTTTTTGGACATAGCAAAATTACAGGTTGCACCCCTCTATCTTTCAAAATTACATTTGCCTCCTCCTCTAAGTTTACCCAGTTTATAAAAATACCCCTTACGTAATAAAATCAGCCAAAGTACTTTATGATATTTCAATTTTATTCTTTTATAATGACTTCAGATTCATTACTGAGGGTAAATTAAGTATAACACTTTTTTCATTGCTTGATTTTAACATTTTTCATTCATATTTCTAACAAAAAGGGTCTTTTTGTAAACTGAGAAAATTTAGAAGGGAGTTTAATGTAATTTTGAAAGATAGAGGGGTGCAACCTGTAATTATGCAAACTCCTAGTGCAATTAACCCTTAAACTTTATTATATATTCAAAAGAAAATTTTGGGCTCTCAAGGTCCTAGTTAAAACAAGACCAATAATGAATTTGTGCCTTTAGATTTCAAATCTCACTAATCTAATAAAGCATGAGGTTGTCAATCCTAAAATTTTGATCAAATAATGTGCCCTAAAACTAACATTGTATTTGATCAAGGTCACATTAATTAATAGGACAGGGAAGAAATAATTCATAAAATTCATTGAAAAAAAAATCATACTTACGACGGAGCAATCGATCTTAATAATTTATAAGGCGAACAAGCTAGTATAAAAGTTTGGTGAAACAGAAATCTAAGGAGGGCATATAAATGGGGTAGAATGCCACAAGCTCTAACTTCAAATCTGCTGGACGACATTACCTTGAATTAATATATACGTAGTGTTTTGAAGGTTTTTGTTGGGTACATTGGTTTAAATGTACCTGATTTGAAGAAGCCTCACCCTACTCAATGATATACATCAAAATGTATTTGATGTATTTTTGAGTTTACTTGTGCAGGTTAAATATTTGCAGGAAAGATGAAAAAGTTTCTAAGTCCATGTGTCGACACCCAGGAGGAAAGTGTCGACACTTAAGAAGACTTGTGTCGACACCCAGACAAGCAGTGTCGACACTTGGAGTGATTGTGTCGACACCAGTGATGCTGAGTCGACACCAGACAGAAAGTGTCGACACAAGAATCTGTGTCGACACTCAATGAAGAAAAGTCCAGTGAAGCAGTGTCGACACTTAGCAGTTGTGTCGACACCCAGTGAAACTGTGTCTACATCAGAAAGTGTCGACACTTGGAAGATATGTCGACACTCAGCAAAAGTTAGCAGAGTCTAAGTATAAGTGTCGACACCCAGAGCAATGTGTCGACACTCAGCAGAAGAGTCAACACTTGAAGAAAGTGTCGACACAAGAAAGAATGTGTCGACACTCAGCTGAAGACTCAACACTTGAAGAAAGTGTCGACACAAGGAGCTGTGTCGACACTTAACAAAGATTAGCAAAATTCTAAGTACAAGTGTCGACACTAAGGGAAAGTGTCGACACTCAGCCAGAGTCTCAACAAAAGAAGAATGTGTCGACACAAGGATCAGTGTCGACAATCAGCAAGTATCAACACTAAAGGCAAGTGTCGACACCAAGAAGATGTGTCGACACTTAACAAGTTCAACACATGAAGATGTGTCGACACAAAGGAGTTGTGTCGACACTTACAAGTATTTAACAAAATGCTGAAGACCAAGGACTTGTGTCGACACACATTATCAGTGTCGACACATAAAGAAGAAGCTGTGTCGAGAAGTGAAATCTACAACACAAGGAGTTGTGTCGACACCTTGTAGGCTAGTGTCGACACTTAGACAACTTGTGTCGACACTTGGTCTATAAGTGTCGACACTTAAAGACAGACAGTCTCGACACTTTCAGACAGTTACAGATTGTTTCAAGAACTGACTGGATGACTTGACAGCTGCCATTCCAGCCGGTCTACTGCACCTGTCAGAGTTGTCAGAAATCAGTTATGAACTGGACCAGCCGGTTACCATGAAGAATGCCTATAAATAGGCTTATACTGTCTACAGAAGAAGTTGTTCAAGTAATTGAAAAGAAAAGAAGATCTAGCTATTCCTTGAAGAATCAAGTGAAGATCTAAGAAGTTAGAGAGAGAGAGCTTCATCTAAGAAGTCAGTCGTTGGAACCAGACTGAGAAGAAGGGTTCAGATTTGGTCTGAATCTTAAGTAGTAGAGATCAAGGATCAACTGCAGAGGAGATCAATCTTATTGTGTTCTACATTCAAGAAGCTTTGAAGAAAGCCAAGTCAGGTTGATTTCAGCTGAGTTCTTCCAAGAACTCATCAAGAAACTCACAACTCTTCTCTCTTGTCTCTGAGTTGTTTGGGTTATATTTTGTATTCATAATATCTTGTAGGATCCTTAGGGATCCGAGTTTGTAAGCCTGTAATTATAAAGGCTGAGTGTAGGGCCTGTGTGCCTGAGTGTAAGAGAGTTGTATCTCTGAGTGTAGGCTTGTTGTGGCTGAGTGTAGGCCTTGGTGGCTGAGTGTAGGCTTTGTGAAGAAGTTGAGTGTAGTCTTTGTGAAGAAGCTGAGTTGTAGGGCCTTGGGCCTGAGCTGTAGGAACCTGGTTGAGGTTCTGAGTGTAAGATCTGAGGATCTGAGATAGTGGAGGAGTTTGACCGAATCTAGTACACTGCTAGATAGGCGAAGGGGGAAAGTGGATGTACCTAAAGCTTGGGGAACCACTATAAATCTGAGTGTCTACTGTGTGCTTGTGATATTCTGTGATTGCTGTTTGATTGCTGTGTAAAAGTAGATATAACTCTTAGATAAATTCTGAATTCTGCCTAAAAAGTCAAAAAGATTTAAGTCACCTATTCACCCCCCCCCTCTAGGTGATTAGGTATAATATCTTTCAAGTGGTATCAGAGCCAGGTTACTCAAAAAGGGACTTAACAGTCTGAGCAGATCATATTGGCAGATTCAGTCTAAGTACATTATAGAATCAAGAAAATCAAGAACTATGGGTTCCACTGAGAATCATAAGGAATTGGGATCCATGAAGCTACCTATTTGCAGAAAAGAGATATTTGGTATCTAGAAGGAAAGGGTGAGACTTTTTATGGAAGCCTCAGACCTTAGGATATATATCACAGTTAAAGAAGGGTCATATGTGCCCATGAAGGTTTCAGTGTTGGATGCAAATCAGAGAACCCCTAAGGATTTTTCTGAAATGACAAAGGATGAGATAGTTCTAGCCACAATGGACAAGAGGGCTCAGAATATCATAGTGAGTGCTATTGATGATGCTACCTTTCAGAATTTGATACACTGCAAGACATCTAAGGAGATGTGGGATACCTTGATAGTGTATATGGATGGTTCTGAAGAAGTGAGACAGGATAGAAAATCCTTGTTAAATCAAGAATATGAAAGTTTTAGGCAAGGTAGATCTGATAGCATAACTGAATGCTATAAGAAGTTCTATAGGATTGTGAATGAGCTAATGTCATATGCCAGGGAGTTCAGTAATTATGAGCTTAATGATAAGTTTCTAAGGTCTCTTACAAATGATTGGGACACCAAGATCAGTGTCATAAGGGAAATGACAAAGTTAGCAGATATCCCTCCACCCACACTGTTTGGCAAACTGTTGTCCTATGAAATGCAGTTGATGGTGAGGAAAGAAGAGGAGAAATCTACAAGAAGTGAACTTAAGGAAAGGACAGTGGCATTTAAAATAGAAGCCCCCAGAAAGTACAGAAGTAAGTCACCAACTCCACCACCAAAAGTAGCTGAAACTGAGTCAGATGAGTCAGTAAGCAGAAAATCTGAAAGCAGTGAAAGTGATGAGGACTTTGCTGCCTTCACAAGACATTTTCAGAAGTTCTTAAAGAAGAAACAGTGGAGAACAAAGCCATCTACTTCACAGGATTGTCCAGAGAAAAGGAAGGAGTCTAATGACAAGAAAAAGACTCAATACAAGGGCAAAAAGGAAAAGTCTTTTGTTGCCAAAAAGGATAAGAGCCTGTCAGATATTTTTTCATCAGAAACTGAGTCAGATGCTGAAGCATATATAGGACTGTTTGCTGAGGAAGAAGAAGAAGAGTTCATCCAGATCATGAACTTCATATATGATCAAGAAGACAGTCAGTGACAAGGACTGATGGCATTGACAGAAAGTGACAAAATCCTGGAGCAGCCAGAACCTAGTAAGGTACAAGATTGTTCTTTCAGTTCAATTTCTTGTGCAAGTTCAGAATCAGATTCATCATCATCAAGTGATGAGAGTGCATCTGAGTCTGAAGAGGATATTCATCAATTGATAGATGAATATAAAGTTCTGTTGCAAGCATTTAAGAAATGCAAATCCTTGGTCAAGAGTCAAGCTAAGGAGATTGCAAGTTTCAAAGTGGCTGCAACTGATTATGAGAAGTTGTTTGATCAAAAACTTAATGAGATAGCCAGACTGAAGCACATAACTGTGATTCAGATGGGGACTATATCATTTAAGAATGATCAAATCAAGAGTCTGAAGATTAGTCTTCAGAAGGAGAGAGATTTGGTTGCTAGATTTTCAAAATCAAAGTCTGTTCTACCCTTAATTGATGAGTTTGTACATCAAAAAGGTAAAGCTGGACTGGGGTTTTCTAAACCAACTAGGACTGTCAAGTCCAAGTCCAAGGGCAAAGCCCCAACTCTCAACAAGCCAGCTGTAGATAAAACAGCTAAGACTGTACCTAAGCAAAGGTACAATATGTTTGAGTGTTGGTGTTGTGGCAAGGTAGGACACTTTGTCATGGACTGTTGGCACAATGCTAGTGTCAAAGTGAGTAGCAAACTGCCTGTTGGAAAACCTGTAGGTAGCTTTGTTAGGAAGCAAACTAACCAGTACCAAGGACCCAAGAATTCTTTGGGTTCTAAGGTTCACTAATCTGTTTTGCAGGTGAGTCCAAGTGGCCATGCCCCAATATGGTACTTGGACAGTGGATGTTCCAGACATATGACTAGAACAAGGGAATTGCTAAAGGACTACACACCTATCAAGGATGGTCCAAAAGTCACCTTTGGTGGTTCTGAAAAAGGAATCATCAAAGGGTTTGGTAACATTTCTAGTAACTTAGTTACCATTACTCAAGTGGCTTATGTTAAAGGTTTGAAACACAACCTAATTAGTATAAGTCAATTAAGTGATGTAGGATATGACATCTCATTTGTTAAGGATGGTTGTCATATCAAGAGGTCAAATGATCAAGAGATCATTTTGACAGATTATAGAAAGAGGAATGTTTATTGCCTAGATATTATGGTTGAGAACAATGGTTCTCCAGTGTGTCTTGTAGCTGATGAGAAAGTCTCTCATTGTGTCAAATGGCACAAGAGACTAGCCCATCTCAACTACAAGATAATTGGCAAACTCTTTAGCAAAGAGTTAGTGAGGAATGGTCCTCAAGTTAAGTGTATTAAAGATGGAATATGCTCAGCTTGTCAAAAGGGCAAGCAGACAAGATCCACCTTTAGTAGCATTAACAACAAAGATGCTGTGAGGTGTTTATACCTCTTGCATATGGATCTTTTTGGTCCTATGCCAGTGCACAGCCTAGGTAGGAAGGTTTATACCTTTGTAGTTGTAGATGACTACTCAAGGTTTTCCTGGGTGTTCTTTCTTAGACAGAAATCTGAAACACCTAGTGTCTTCTATAGCTTTGTCAAACAGATTCGGAATGAACTAGACAGTACAGTGGTCAAAATAAGAAGTGACCATGGTACTGAATTTCAGTCTGATAGTATGACAAAACTATGTGAAGAATTTGGGATATTTCAAGAGTTTTCTTCACCAAGAACACCTCAGCAAAATGGCATTGCTGAGAGGAAGAATAGAACCTTGATTGAGGCTGGTAGGACCCTATTAAGTGATATATTACTACCAGAATATTTCTGGGCTGAGGCAGTTAATATTGCATGTCATGTTATTAATAGGGCTACCATTACTAAAAGCCTCAACAAGACCCCCTATGAGGTTGTGAAAGGCAGAAAATCAAACCTATCCTATTTCAGGATCTTTGGTTGTAAGTGCTTCATACTTAACAATGGAAAGTCTTACTTGACAAAGTTTGCTACCAAGTCCCAAGAGGGAATTTTTGTTGGGTACAACAACAACAGTAAGGCTTATAGAGTCTACAACTTGTCTACTCAAGTTGTAGAAGAATCTGTACATGTAGTGTTTGATGAAACTAGACTTATTAACAATGAGTTGTCTAGTAGTATTTGCAGCTCCTCAGGTATAACTAAAAAGATGGACAAGCTCACTATAGAAGAAGGACCTACAGCAAGACAGCAAGTAGAAGATAGTAGCTATTGTCCAGAGGGAGTACTACATATACCTAATGCAGAAGAAGTTCAAGTAGTACAGCAAGATGAAAAAACTGAAGAAGTTCAACCTGAAGTCAGGATGCCTCCAGCCAATAGGCATCTTAGAGATCATCCAGTAGAGCAAATCATTGGTGATCCAAGACAAGGGGTACAAACAAGGAGCAGAAATCTGAATGCAGTGGTCTTCTCCAGTTTTCTATCCCAAGTTGAGCCAAAGAAGTTTGAAGAAGCCATCCTAGACCCACATTGGATTGAAGCATTGCAAGAAGAGCTGAATCAGTTCAAGAGGTGCAAGGTCTGGGAGCTTGTTCCTAAACCTAAAGACCACAACATAATTGGAACCAAGTGGATCTTTAGGAACAAAATGGATAAACATGGAGTCATCTTTAAGAACTAAGCAAGGTTGGTTGCTAAAGGATATAGGCAGGAAGAAGGTATTGACTTTGATCAAACCTTTGCTCCAGTAGCCAGACTGGAAGCCATAAGGATGTTCCTGGCCTATGCAACCTTTCAAGGATTTAAAGTTTACCAAATGGATGTAAAGTCAGCCTTTTTGAATGGTAATCTAAAAGAGGAAGTCTATGTGGAACAGCCATCAGGTTTTGTTGATTCAACTCAACCTAATCATGTATATAGACTTAGGAAAGCATTATATGGGTTAAAGCAAGCCCATAGGGCTTGGTATGAAACCTGTCTAGTTTTCTCATTGAGAATAAGATCACAAGGGGGAAAATAGACAATACTCTATTCCTTAGGGAATCCAGAGGCAAAGTAATACTCGTCCAAATATATGTAGATGACATAATATTTGGGTCTACTAAAAGTAGTCTTTGCAAAAAGTTTGCAAAACTAATGCAAGGACAATTTGAGATGAGTAGTATGGGGGAACTTAAGTTCTTCTTGGGTCTCCAAGTTAGACAGACTGAGAATGGTTTATCCATATGCCAGTCTAAGTTCACCCTAGAACTCATAAGGAAGTATGGTATGGATTCATCCAGTACCATGAAAACTCCTATGAGGTCAAGTATGTCTCTTAGCAAATATGATGTAGGGAAACCTGTAGATGAGACTTTGTATAGAGGGATAGTTGGCTCCCTACTCTATTTGACTGCAAGTAGACCAGATATCATGTATGCTACATGTGTCTGTGCAAGGTATCAAGCATGACTTAAAGAGTCTCATTTGACATCAGTCAAAAGGATACTGAGATATCTAAAGGGCACTCCTTATCTAGGCCTCTGGTACCCTAGGAATGGGGATTTTGAACTACCAGGTTATTCAGATGCAGACTTTGCAGGATGCAAAGAAGACATAAAAAGTACAACTAGAACCTATCAATTCCTAGGTGGAAGACTGATTTCATGGAGTAGCAAGAAGCAAACAAGTGTGGCTATCTCCACTGCAGAATCAGAATATGTGGCAGCTGGAAGTTGCTGTGCTCAACTTCTATGGATACAACATCAGCTTGAGGACTATGAAATTCAGGTAAGTAGAACTCCACTCTTTTGTGATTCTACAAGTGTTATATCAATTGCAAACAATCTTGTTTCCCATAGTAGAACCAAACATATTGAAATAAAATATCATTTTTGTTGAAGTATTAGACCGGGCGGCTTAGCGGTCTGATCCAGCGGTTTGTTGACTGGGCGGCTTAGCGGTCTGATCCAGCGGTTTGTTGGTCGAGCGGTCTGGCGGTCTCACTCTGAAGCCTGGAGACCGGGCGGTCTATCGGTCTACCATTGCAGCCTGTTCTATCCTGCTGGAGTTGCCGAGCGGTTAACCCATCTGTCTAACCGCGCGGCCTGTGCGGTCACCTTTATTCTAGCCGCTCAGTACTGTATATGTTTAGTCCCACATTTTTTGTATACTCTCTTTCTTATCTCCTTCATTCTATATAAGGGAGGTCATACCTTTGTAAATGATATCTTTTTTGGATAATAAAATTTCAATTATTCAAAAGTTTATCCGCTCTTTCTCTATTTTTCGCTACTTTCTAACATGTTATCAGAGGACACGGTCATTTCCTCCTGATTCTGTGCGCTTTCTGTTGTTCGCGGCTTGTTTTCCGCTTTCTGTGACCTGCCTCGCGGCTTGCCTTCTCTTTTGTCCGCTACCCTATTCGCGCGGCTTGTTTCTGTCCGCTGCCCTGTTCGCACGGCTTGCTTCTTCTTGGTTCTCTTCTCCTACTGCTATTCGTCGTAGCGACCTGTTTCCTTGTCGCCGCGCTCCTTGTTCTTTCTTGCCTCTCCGACTTCCTAGTCGTTGCGGCCTGTCTCTGTCCGCGTGACTTGTCTCTACCCGCTGCGGACTTCTTCTCCCTGTCCGCTTCTGCTTTCCCCATATATGCTTGTCTCTATAATCGCGGTTTGCTGCTGTGATCTGCCTGATTGTGCGGGTTGTTCCTTTCTCACCCGCATCTTGGTCGCGGTCACTTGCTCTTCTCCTCTCTTCTGTTCGCTCGGCCTTTTCAGTCTGCGCGACCTCTTCCCCGCTGTGCCTTTGACCTCTTTCTAGCCGCTACTGTTCGCGCGGCTTCTTCTGTTTTCTAACCGCTACTGTTCGCGCGGCTTCTTCTGCTTGCCGGGTTCTATGACTACCTCCGGTCTCACCACTACTCCTGCAGCTCCTTCTCCTCCTCCTCCTTCGGGCAACCTTGGCACCCTTTCCAAGCTTGTTGGCTCCAACTATCCCGATTGGAGCGTTTCTTTCACCTTTCTCCTTCGTTCTCAACGCAAGCGTCATCACCTCACCGATGACCCTCCTTCTCGCACCTCTCCTGAGTTTGATGATTGGGATGCGAGTGATGCACTTGTCCGCACCTGGCTGGCCAACAGCCTTTCTGATGAGTGACTTCCCGTCATTCGCCATGATGAGACGGTCAAGGCCGCCTGGCTTCACCTCGCTGCTCTCTATTCTAAGGGGGGCCAGACGTCCCGTATTTATACTCTCTATGCGGACCTCTTAGCCCGCCCTTCCATGTCACCGGCTGCGGCTTATCAGCAGGTTCAGGCTCTTGGTGCTGAAATCCTCCAGAATCGCCCCTTCTCCGCGGACTTGGCCGACCAGCACAAACACTTCCCGGAACTACTGGTTGTTTGTTATCTTCTTCGTCTTCCCGACTCTTATGATATGATCCGCCAGCAGATCTTGGGTGAGGCGGAATCTCCTACTTTGGATGCCACTGCGGCTCGCATTGCCGCTGTTACTTCGCTACTCCAGCGGCCTCTGTTGGCCTCCCCACTTCCCAGGACTCCTTTGCTCACCAAGCTCAGAGGGGGGCCCTAGTAGCCGCGGCTCCTCTGGCGGACGAGGTTCATCCCGGTTCCTCTGCTCTCACTGTGGTCGTACTGGCCATACTGTTGACCGCTGCTGGCAGAAACATCCTCATCTTCGCCCTTCCGGTGATGCTCCTTCTTCGGCCTCCACCTCTTCTCGGCCGTCTGCCTCTGTGGACACGACGTCAGGTAGTGCCCCCGTCGTTACCCAAGGTAAATGACTGATTGACTCCGGTGCCACAAATCATATGACGGGCAACCCTCATTGCTTCTCCCGTCTTGAGACCCATGACCGCTTACCCCCGGTTCGTGTGGCGGATGGTTCCCCGTCCCCGGTTCATGGGACGGGCATGGTTCAACTCACCCCATCGCTTTGCTTGGAGGATACCCTCTATGTCCCGAAGTTCCCGTGCAATTTGTTATCAGTTACTACTTTATGCCGGCAACTTCAGTGCTCCGTCTTATTCACTCCTACTACTTGTTCTTTTCAGGACCCGGGGACCCAGCGGACGATTGCTACTGGGACTGAGAGCGGTGACCTCTACTTCCTCGATGATGTTTCCGCTCTATCTGCCTACTCCTCCTCCACCGATCTCCTTCAGTGGCATCTTCGTCTTGGACATCCTCCTCCTCGGCTTCTTCGCCAGCTTCTGCCCCACTTACCTCCTACCAGTTCTCCGCTCAACTGTGATGTGTGTCAGCTTGGCAAACATCATCGCTCCTCCTTCCCACCGAAGCAAGGCCGTGGCTCCTCTCGCATATTTGATCTTATTCATTCCGATGTATGGGGTCCTGCTCCTACCCTCACAGTTGGTCGGGGCAGTTCCTATTTTGTCACTTTTATCGATGATTTTTCTCGATGTACCTGGGTGTATCTGTTAAAAGATCACTCTGAACTATTTTCTGTTTGGCAATCATTTTACTTTATGATTAAGACTCAATTTGCTATTTCTATTAAAGTCTTACGTTCTGATAATGCCAAGGAATATCTGACTCATGAGTTCTCCGCGTTCTTTCACCAACATGGCCTCCTTCATCAAACGACTTGTGTTTACACCTCCCAGCAGAATGGGGTGGCGGAGCGTAAAAACCATCACCTGCTTGATGTTGCTCGTACTCTCATGACGCAGATGCACGTCCCTCGCTCCTACTGGGGATACGCTGTACTCCTCGCCTGCTATCTCATCAATTGCCTTCCCTCCATGGTTCTCCACGGCCAGACTCCCTTCTCCCTTCTCTACCCCCACCAGGAACCTTTTCCTCTTCCTCTCTGTGTCTTTGGCTGTACGGCCTTTGTTCACGCTCCCTCCGCTACCCGTGACAAGCTTTCCCCCCGTTCCACCAAGTGTGTCTTTTTGGGGTACTCTACCACTCAAAAAGGTTATTGCTGCTTTGACCCCCTTCTCCGCAAGCAGTTTGTCTCCGCGGATGTGACTTTTTTCGAAAATGCTTCCTATTTCTCTCCTCCCTCTTCTCTTCCTTCTGATATCTCCGTTCCTTCCACACCTCTCGACGTTTTCCCACCTTCGTCTCCTCCTCCACCGACTCCTTCTCAGTCCGTCTCCCCACCCACCCCTCCACCCTCCTCTCTGCTGCCGTCTCTCTCTAGTCCCGGGCCAGCCTTCTCCGCCACGGACGCTCCGATCGCTGACGCTCCCATCGTTGACGCTCCCGTTGACCTGGATGTTCCCATTGCCCTTCGCAAAGGGGTGCGGGCGTATACTCTACACCCGCTCACGGCTGTTGTTTCCTATGATCAGCTTTCTCCTTCTCGCAGGTGTTTTGCCTTGGCTATCTCTGCTACTTCTACTCCCCGTACCTACCAGGAGGCTCTTGCTCTCCCTCATTGGAAGTCTGCCATGGATGAGGAGATGGCTACTCTTACTGAACGGGGTACCTGGACCCTTGTTCCTCCTCCCGTGGGCACTGATGTGGTTGGCTGTCGCTGGGTCTTCGTTGTGAAGTTTCGCCCCGACGACACTGTGGATCGCTACAAAGCTCGGCTGGTGGCCAAGGACCTTTCTCTATGGCG
Source organism: Platanthera guangdongensis (assembly GCA_039583875.1). Lineage (NCBI taxonomy): Eukaryota > Viridiplantae > Streptophyta > Magnoliopsida > Asparagales > Orchidaceae > Platanthera > Platanthera guangdongensis. The sequence goes on from CM077158.1 coordinate 237,521,414, forward strand.
ATCTTCAGGAGGACGTCTATATGGAGCAACCTCCTGGGTATGTTGCTCAGGGGGAGACACGTGTATGTCATTTGAAGAAGGACATTTATGGCCTAAAGCAGAGCCCTCGGGCATGGTTCGACAAATTCAGTGGTATTGTGGCTACCATCGGCTTTCAAAGGAGTTCGGCCGATCACTCCTTATTCATTTGCAAAACGGCCTCGGGACTGGTGGTTTTGGCCGTATATGTGGATGATATTCTCCTTACTGGCGATGACCGAGATGGGGTGGACTTGACGAAGAAGCACCTCCGTCAGCACTTGGTCACGAAGGATATGGGCTCCCCGAAATACTTTTTGGGGATAGAAATCTCTCGGAAACTTGACTCCTTGGTTCTCTCTCAACGGAAGTATGCCCTTGATCTTCTACGAGAAGCAGGATTGACAGGTGCCAAACCAGCTCGTTTTCCCATGGCTGTTGGAGAAGACAAAACGTGGACGGATGACTCGCCTCTTCTATCTGATGTCACAAGGTACAGACGTTTGGTAGGCAAACTCATCTATCTCACGGTGACTAGACCCGACATCGCCTATGTTGTAGGCAAGGTCAGCCAGTTTATGCAAGCTCCCAGGGAGTGCCATCTTCAGTCCGCCCTGATGATTTTAGAGTATATCAAAGCAGCACCAGGCAGAGGGTTACTCTTTCAGAAGAATGGTCATCTGAGGGTTGAGACCTACTCAGATTCAAGTTACGCGGATGACAAAGGCGATCGTAAATCCACATCCGGTTTTTGTACCTTTGTTGGAGGTAATCTCGTGAGTTGGAAGAGCAAGAAACAGTCTGTTGTCTCCATATCCAGTGTCGAAGCCGAATACCGGAGTATGGCGTCAATCACGTGTGAGTTAAAGTGGTTGCGGGCTCTCATGCTTGACCTGGGCGAGGTATATGACTGTCCTCTCCCTATGTTCTGTGACAACAAGGCCGCTATACACATATCCAGAAATCTGGTCTTCCATGAGAGAACAAAGCATATAGAGGTTGACTGTCACTTCATTCGGGAAGAGATTTTGAAGAAACAGATTTGTACTCCTTTTGTCACCTCTGACAAGGAATTGGCAGATATCTTCACCAAGCCGGTTTCTACTTCCTTCTTCCTCATTTGTGACAAGCTGGGCATGATTGATATCTATGCTCCAGCTTGAGGGGGAGTGTTGAAGTATTAGACCGGGCGGCTTAGCGGTCTGATCCAGCAGTTTGTTGACCGGGCGGCTTAGCGGTCTGATCCAGCGGTTTGTTGACCGAGCGGTCTGGCGGTCTCACTCTGAAGCCTGGAGACCGGGCGGTCTATCGGTCTACCATTGCGGCCTGTTCTATCCTGCTGGAGTTACCGAGCGGTTAACCCATCTGTCTAACCGCGCGGCCTGTGCGGTCACCTTTATTCTAGCCGCTCAGTACTGTATATGTTTAGTCCCACATTGTTTGTATACTCTCTTTCTTATCTCCTTCATTCTATATAAGGGAGGTCATACCTTTGTAAATGATATCTTTTTTGGATAATAAAATTTCAATTATTCAAAAGTTTATCCGCTCTTTCTCTCTTTTTCGCTACTTTCTAATAATTTTCTTAGAGAACATGTAGAAAAAGAAGATATTTTACTGGAATATGTTAGAACAGATAATCAACTTGCTGATATGTAACTAAGCCCTTAGAAGAAATTAAGTTCAATAGGTTTAAAATTGAACTAGGTATGATAAACTTAGAATAAGTTTATAGAAATGGCTAAGTAAAATGGTGTCGACACACAGAGATATCTGTGTCGACACAGAAAAGTGGTGTCGACACTTCAGGGAAAAGGTGTCGACACATCTAGGAAGTTGGTGTCGACACTTCAGAATATTAGTGTCGACACATGACAAGTTGGTGTCGACACATCCAAGGTGGTGTCGACACTTAGTATTTACTCAGAATTATCTAAGTAAAGTCTCGAATAAATGTCGAGTTGAGTGGTGTCGACACATAATCAAGTGTCGACACATATATATGTTGACTAAACTTGTGTCGACACATAGGTGTCGAGACATTATAAGTCTGTGTCGACACTTATAAGTCTGTGTCGACACTTATCCACAGTGTCGACACAATTTAAGTTAGCTGACCCGCCCTTTCATCTTCAAACTTAGAAAGGTATAAATAGGATTTTGCCTTTGTCTGTCGACACGCTCACTAAAGTTTTGAGACCAAACTTGTGTGTCGACACCTCTCTTCTCTCCAGTCAAATTCTTCAAACCCTAATGGCGCCAAAGCTCGAGGAGAACGTCAATGAAGGCTACGAACTGGTGTGACAAGCGTTTGACGAAGCAGAACAGGAAATCAAGGATGTAGTAACCCTAGTTGCAGACTCAGGGTTAGAATTTCTTGTTTCTGAGCCAACTAAGATCTGGAAAAAAGAAGTACTGGAATTCTTTAATGGAGCTAAAATAGATGAATCTGGACTAAAGATCAAGTCTAGGGTTCATGGTGAAAAGGTGAAGGTATCACCTAAAAGTTTGAGAAAGGTCCTAAACTTGCCAAGAACTAAGGAAGAAGATGAAGTAACTGCTTTTAAGACCAGAGAAGCATTGACATGGTGTGGTCTAGATTCCAAACTGAAAATTGGATCTGTTTTCAATAGAAAAGGCATGAACAGCCAAGGAAAATTTCTATCAGAAATTGTTAGAAAAGTGATCTTAAGTAAGCCTGGAGGGCATAACAGGGTATCTGCCCATATGTTCAATCTCATGACCAGGATAATCTTCACAGTGAAAACTGACTGGTCTGTAGTGATCTTTGAGAAGATAAAGGAGATCCTGAAGAAACCCAATTTGGGTAGAATAATAAGTTTATACCTAGCTGGTCGTATACCAGAGGTTATGGGTCAAGCTGCTGGAACTAAGATCAACCATATGAGGAAGATGGACTTGAGGATATTCTCTAGATGGGACAGGGTTTTGACTAAGGAGATGTCTACTCCTGAGAAAGTAACCCCACACAAGAAGAAGAAGAAGTCTGCCCCAGTGGCTCAAGCATCATCTAGCAGCTCTGGTAGTGAAGAGCAAGTTGTCTTCACACCTGATGAGAATGAAGAAGGAAATGCTGAGAAGTCTATAGCTCAACAAGATGCTGTAGAGAGGCAGAGGGAGCTACCATCAGCTAGCCCCATACACCAGGATCAAACCCAGGGGGAGCCTCTAGTGATGGAAGAGCCAACTCCACTGGAAATCATTGAGCTTAATGCTTTAGATTTCCCTATGGAGGATGATGTTTTATCTGATCCATTAAGTATTGTTTATCAGCAAACTCAGCTTGATAGCCAACTCCCAGATGTTGTCATGAAAGACACATCTGTTGTAGTTCAAGAAGTATCTGATCCAGTGGTAGATGAGCCAAGAATTTCTCCAGCTCATTCTCCACAAGAATATACAATGGAAGATCTCTTCCTAAATCTGGATCAAACTGATTTTTACAAAGAAACTGCTGCTGAGGGGGAGAATGCTCCAGTTGAGGGGGAGCAAGTAGTACTTGTTGAAGAGCCTGCAAGGCAAGAACCTGAGCAGCCCAAAGAAGTTGAGGAGCTACCTAAGGAGAGGGTAGATATAGCAAGTACATCAGCATCTGTAGATGAGGAAACTTACAAGGGCTAAGAAAAGGAAATTTCAAGTGGTATCAGACATTTATTAGATTTGGAATGAATCTTAATAAAAAGGAGATGACTGACTGCTTCCACAAGGGACGGAATGCAGTAGTCTATTTAGCAACTCATCAAGAGAAAATAAAAGCTCAAGTAGATGAACTTGAAGTCAAGCAAGACTATGTTCTTGAGAATCAAATCAGAATGAATGATAACTTGACAGCCTCTCACAATGCTATTGTAACTGAGATAAAGAATATAGCCACTGCCCAGTCTGCAGAAAGTGCCAAAGCAAAAGAAACTTTTGACAAAGCATTCCAAGAGGAAATAACTGCTGTTCAGACTGCCATACAAGACTCTCAGAAGAGCATAACTGACAAACTCCAAAGGTTGAAACCTTACTTTAAAGATGGAGTCAACTATTTGGATGCCCAAATAAGATTTCAAAAGGATGATCTGAGGGATCACATGGTTAGAGAAGTCATAAAGGGGGAGGTGGTGTTAGTCAAAGCCAACTCTGATCATGTTAAATGGATTTCTAATTCTATCAGAGCTACTCTTGGTTATCCTCTTTTATGTGATGATGACAATGTAGCAGAATCTGGGATACATCCTGCATATCTAGGAGGGGAGCAACCTGAAGTGGCACAAGTAATCTACCCTCCTCCAGATTTTGATATGATACATGCTGATATACAGTCCATGTATAGCCCACCTGAGGGAAAGGAAAATGTCATCATAGAGAAGGTTGTTCAGCCAGCATCTGAAGCTATGCAAGAAGATATGCAGAAAGAACAAGAAGTCAGACTGTCTAAGAAGAGATTCAGGGAACAAGCTGAACAAAGACCAGACTTTGAGCAGTGGAGCCCCACTTCAAGGAACATTATCTTAACTGCATGGAAAGCTGCAAAAGATAATATACAAGACAGAAACAAGTGGTTTTCTGAATTGGAATGGAGAAAGCATGAGACAATGCAAGAAGCCATAGTCCAATATAGAAGAAAGGCCAAGATGGGAAAGCTACCTCCTACTGCCCAGGAGCCTAGCAAGTACTTTCCCAAGCCTTATCATTATTTTGAAACACCTCTCTACAATGCCCGTGGGAATTAAATTTTCATAATTAAACCTCCGTCGGTGAGATTTTTTTTTTGCTCCGATGAGTTTCGACAAAAATGTCATAGTCATGAAATGTATGTTTGGCATTGTTATTTTGATGCTCAATTGAACCCGGTCCAGGACCGGTTCAATTATATGTTTTATGCTATATATACAGGGAAATTGATCTGATTCACATTCATTCTAACCTAATCCATCGAAGCCATCGGGAGAAAAGCTAGGCGGAGGAAGAGGCGACATCGAGCAAGGCGACATCGGCGGCGTTTGAGGGGTTCTTATCCGGCGATTTCATCGGGCAAAGGAGGAGCGGCGTGCGAAGCTTTCCAGCGATCTCTTCACCCCGATCGCGGGTGCGGCTTCTTGTGAAAGGAGGAGCGGCGACATCTTGGAGATTCGGAGCGGCGGCAAGGGCCCGATCTTGGGCAGCGAAGGCTTCTTCTCCGGCGACAGCGGCGCAGCGGCAAGCCCGGTCTAGGGCTTCTTCTTCTCCGATGACAGCGAGGAGATCGGCCCGATATAGGGCTATATAGGTCCGGCCATCCTTGGGATCCGGCGGTGGCAAGATTGGGCAGAGGCAGTTTCTTCTCTGGCGACATCAGGGATCAAGATCCAGCGACGACGAGCTTCTGCTCCGGCAGCGGCAAGATCGGCAGAGGCGTTCCCTTCTTCTCCGACGATGTCAGGCTGCGGCAGTCTCTTGCCGGCAGTGTCTAGGGGAGATAAAGGGGGCTGTGACACCGATCAGAGGTGGAGGACAGCAGTGCCTAGGGCAGTTTTCTTCCCTCTCTTTTTCCTTGTTGTTCTTGTTTTTTCCTAAACTAGGTTAGTGTCGATCCGCTGAGCATCGTTGAGTGGCTGTGTTGTAATCGGATATTTTTTCGTTTAGTGGATCCGGCGCGCTCTCCCCGTGGATGTAGGAGCTTAACTCCGAACCACGTAAATCTCTTGTGTTTGTGGTGTTTTGGAATTTCATTCTGTGATTGTTTGGTGCGCGCCATTATTTGCTCAATATTTTTGCTTCCGTTACTATTGTCCGCGACGAGTTCCGTACTCGCGGGCCGGTGCCAATTGCACAACAATTGGTATCAGAGCCAGGTTCGTTCTTCGGACCAGTGAGCAAATTCAATGGCGGCCAAATTCGAGATTCCAAAATACGAAGGCAAGATTGATTTTGGCCTTTGGCAAAAGCGCATAAAGGCCGTACTCGTGCAGCAGGGACTTCACAAGGCACTCCTTGGACAGGAGAAGGCCAAGGTGAAGGACGATGATGAGTGGGATGAGCTGGATCTCAAGGCCATCAGCACCATACAGCTGTGCTTGGCAGATGATGTCATGTACAATGTAGTCGAGGCGCAGACTACAGCGGATCTATGGAAAAAGCTCGAAGAACTTTATATGTCCAAATCACTTACTAATAAGCTATATGTTAAGAAACAACTGTATAGCTTGAGGATGTCCGAGGGAACGCAGTTGTTGTACCATATGAATGTGTTCAACAAACTGGTATCCCAGCTGCGGAGTATGGATGTGAAGGTCAAGGAGGAAGACCAGGCTCTTCTCCTCTTGTCCTCACTCCCGAGACCGTTCGATCATTTAGTCACCACCATGTTGTATGGAAAGGATACCCTTAAGATGGAGGAAGTGGTGACGATGCTTCTTTCAAATGAGAAGAGGAGTGGTTCTGGATCGAGGGCGAGCGAGGGTCTGCTCGTGAAGAGCAGAGACCCATCCCGAGGGAGATCGAAGGAGCGAGGCAAGAAGGACTCTCGACCCAGATCGAAGTCCAGAGGCAAGAACAATAAATGCCACTTCTGCAAGGAGGAGGGGCATTGGAAGGTGAACTGCCCTAAGAGGAAACTCAAGGGGAAAGCACCTGAGTCTCAGCGGGCCGCTATAGCAGCCGGGTACGATAGCGATGCGGATGTTTTTCACGTGTCACAGAGTCATGAGATCATGGATGACTGGATCATGGACACTGGGTGTTCATACCACATGTGCCCACGTAGAGAGTGGTTTACCACTTTCAGGGAGTGCAAAACAGTTTGTGTGGAAGAACATTGTTTGCCATTTCAGAATCCCTGCAATCATCATCACCGACAACAGTATTCAGTTCACGGGAAGATCCTTCACAAAGCTATGTGAAGATCTGAAGATCGAGTTGCAACATACGGCTGTGTCGCATCCGCAAACCAATGGGTAGATCGATGTGACCAACTTTTCCATCTTAAAGGGGTTGAAGACGTGACTTTAGGATGCTGGGGGGCAGTGGGTCAATGCACTCCCTAGTGTGTTATGGCCATGCCGAACCACCGAGATAACACCCATGGAGAAACGCCGTACAATCTCTGCTACGACGACGAAGCCCTCATCCCGGTCGACATAGGCGGTCCAAGCCCCAGGATTTCCAATTTCAACCGTGAGAAGAATCATGAAGCACTCAGAGACAACTTGGATTTGATCCCTGAAGTCCGCGAGGAGGCAGCCCTCCGCGCTGCAGCCTACCAACAACAGACTGCTCGATACTACAATCGCAAGATGAGACCCTGACCGATCAACGTCGGGGACTTGGTCCTCCGCACGGTAGAGGCCGCCGGCAAAGGGACTCAAGGAGAAAAACTTTCTCCTACATAGGAAGGTCCTTTCGTCGTCACAGCAATGATAAAACCAGGAACGTACAAGCTGCGAACCGCCGAAGGAAAGATTCTTCCCCGCACTTGGAACGTGCAGAACCTGCGCCGATTTTATCAGTGATTTCCCACTTTGTGTTTTCCAAATTGTGTAATGCATTTCTTTTTAACAAAAAGACTCTATGATGTGTGTAAGCCGTGGGTCTAATCCCGCGCAAGTTATCCTTATTCAAATATTGCATTATGTTGCTGCAAATCTAGTCTATTCAAGCAGGGAAGATGACTCACTCATAACTCTCCGTGGGGGCCTGCCCCCCTCACGGCTAAGTCGCGAGCAACCCTCGTGCAAGCTAAGCCGCGTGCAACACTCGTGCAAACTAAGCCTCGAGCAACCCTCGCGCAAACTCCCCGTGGGGGCCTGCCCCCCTCACGGCTAAGCCGCGAGCAACCCTCGTGCAAACTAAGCCGCGAGCAACCCTCATGCAAACTAAGCCGCGAGCAGGCCTCGTGCAAACTATGTCGCGAGCAACCTTCACGCAAACTCCCCGTGGGGGCCTGCCCCCCCCCCCCCCCCCCATGGTTAAGCCGCGAGCAACCCTTTTGCAAACTAATCCACGAGCAGCCCTCGTGCAAACTAAGTCGTGAGCAGCCCTCGTGCAAACTAAGCCGCAAGCAACCCTCGCACAAACTCCCCGTGGGGGCCTGCCCCCCTCACGGCTTAGCCGCAAGCTGCACTCGTGCAAATTAAGTGGCGAGCAACTCGAGCGCAAACTCCCCATGGGGGGATACCCCCCTCACGGCTAAGCCGCGAGCAACCCTTGTGCAAACTAAGCCGCAAGCAACCCTCGCGCAAACTCCCCGTGGGAGCCTGCCCCCTCGCAGTAAAGCCGTGGACTAGAGCCATGCAAACGAAGCCGCGTGCTGGAACCACGCAAACCAAGCCGCGGGCTAGAACTGTATAAACTAAGTTGCGGGCTGGAACCGTGCAAACTGAGCCGCGGAATGGAACTGTGCAAACGAAGTTATGAATCCACTTCGCGTGAAATGCTTCGCCCACGCTCTCCCGCAAGCCAAACTTGCAAAAACAGTACTCAAAGGAGACAAAGGGAAAATCAAAACAACTAAACGACATAAAAAACAATGATGTCATACAGGTCGGCGCACAATAGCGCCCATTACAACTACAAAACAAGAACAACACACGACACGAATAGAAGGAGGAAGAATATAAAAATACAAATACAAAAACATGGGGCCGCTAGTCATCAGCAACATCAACATCGGAGCGCTCATCCTCAGAAATGTCGTCAAAGCTAAAGCCAGTGATGTCGCATCCTCGGCACCGGCCGACAAAATGGAAGGCCTTTGCCGCTCCGCGCCTAAGGGCTAACTCATGGGCGCCTTCCACTTGAAGCTCCACCTCCTTTGACCAGATCTCGTCATGCACCTCCTCCGCAATCAGGCTGCGATCTCGCTTATAGTCCAGCAACTGCAGGTATTTCGCAAGACCAGGGGCCTTCAACTCCGACACATGGCCCTCAAAATATAGCATCACCACTTGGGCCCTCGCCGCCCGAAGCCGGGTCTCTAAACTGGTGGTTTCTTCCTGGGAATGTTTCAACATCTGGGTGGTTCTCTCTACCAGCGCCTTCTCTACCTCCAATGCCGCACGTGCATTCTCCAACTCGAACTTCAGCCCGGGCCTCGTCTGGCAGAATCGTGAAACATCACGATCATGCGCCTCCCTCAAAGAGGCAAGCAAACTCGTCGTCGATCTAAGTTTCTCCTCAAGAACCAAATACCCGTTCTTCAAGCTCACATAGTGGTCGTTCCAAGTAACGACAATCCGTTCCTGAGACTCAACCTGCTCAAAGGAAAAATGAAAATTAGCATAAAAAGATGAAAAGTCAAAGTTTCACGCAAATGAGAATGCTTACCACACCGCCGCCGGCTGTCGCCTCTGCAGAGGTAACCCGGAGGGCCGGGCGCTCGAGTACCTGAACCTCAGGGGCAGTGTCATCTCGGGCAACCAAAGTAGCCGCCCCATCCGTCATCTCAATAATGCTAGAAGAAGTTGCACTGGTTTTTCTCTTACGACTACCACTGGAAGGTGCCTCGATACTCTGCAAAGAATCCGAAGAAATGATGCACTGCAGCTAGTGCTTCTCCTCCACAAATGAGAAGATGCTGAACAAACGATTGGCCAACTCGCGAGGCTCCAAAAACCCCAGCACAAGAGAAAATTCCCGCTCTTTCCCCTTCTGGCGGCGACAACGATCGGGAAGCGAATTCCACACCTCCGGCAAGCCTCGAGGGTTCCTAATATAGCCAAAAAGAGTGTTCCCGTGGTGACGGTCTATCAGAGAATCAAAATCGAGCCAACTCTTGTAGCTGTGAATCTCCACACGCTCCCCACCATCGGAGCGGACATCGCACAACTCTCGGAAGAACTCCAAAGAAAGTCTACCGCCATGCTCACGAAAGAAAACAACTAGGCTCATAAGACGCACTACTCCCAACGAGGTGAACTGTGAGATCGACACACCGCAAAATTTCAAGATCTCGGTCACCTCCTCGCAAGGCGGGAATCGAAAGCCAGACCTTAAAGTACTCTCCCAGACTGTCAGCCAGCCTCGGGGGGATTCTGCACTGTCTCATCGACATGTGGAATTCTCACTTCCAAATCAGCGGGTAACCCGAACTTCTTCCTCCAAATGACAATTTGGTCCTCAGTAGGAGAAGTGCGCAGTCACAGTGGTCTCGCACAACGCTTCGAGCCCTGTCGCCAAAAAGAAAAATCAGGCGCAGTATGAGAAGCACATTAGCACACGCACAATCCGACATGTACGCGCGTGGCCTGATGCACGAATACACGTGAGCATCAAGGCACGTGAGCGCCGTCCGCGCGCCGTCCACGCGCGCAACCAGACGGCTCAGTCTGTGCGCCCCCACGCATAACCGTGTGTTTGCCGTCGTGGCGCCATCCGATCGTGTGTGCGTCGTCCCCCCTCAGCCGCAAAATTTTTTTAACATATTACATGGGCTCGTCGGGCACCGCTCTCCGATGTTTCTGGTCTTTCGCTCGTCGCCGTCATGGTCGAGAAGAATGGGAGAAAATCCTTACTCTCTCATTCGTATGAACCTTCAACAGCAAAGGATTTGGGGGCAATTGATAGGAATGAATCCCCATTTATATGCTTGGGTGTGCACTTAACCATCTCCTCCATGGTCCCTCCTATTGTGGAGATCATGAGTTTGACTGGTCAACCCACTCCCCCATTATCTCCACCATAATAGGCAAGATCATGGTGGCCTCCCACTCAACAACTATCGTCGGCCTCCGTCGCCCGCTGCCGGCCGTCGCCGCCCGCCGCCACTCGTCGCTGCCCGCCGTCGTTGTCCATTGCTGTCGTCCTCCGCCCATCGCCGCCCGCCGCCGCCACCGCCCGCCGCCACCATCGGCCGCCGCCGTCAACCGCCGCCGCCGCTTGTAGGTCGGCCACCGTCCGATCGCTAATGGGCATCCATCGTCATCTGATATGCAGATAAACACCCACTAAGCCACTAAGTTAGTGGGGGGCTCGTCATAACCACCTACTGGAGGTTATAAAAGGAGCCTCAGGTCTCATCATTTCTCACATGTTTGCTTCGGAGTCTTCTTCTTCCTTGGGCCAAAGCTCTGTTGAACTTCTCTCTCGGGTCATCTTCAAGACGCCAACGAGCCAGAGGAACGCCCAAGTCCCCAAGTGCGCGGAGAAAGGAAGAAGACGACCACCACCAGCGCTCAAGCGCACCAGCAACCAAGTTAGCATTCAGTACTCCTTCGGTGCACCTTGTTGCCCGTTGCGAGTCAGAAGTTCTCTCTCACCCCCAAGTTGTAACGAAAAGCGGTCTGTCGCCCTCGATTCTCCAATCAAATTGTAACCGCAATCTGATAGTGGACTTTGACCGGCATAGATCCGGTCACATGGTTTTTACCCAGTTGAGGGATTTTTCCACGTTAAAACCTCCTGTGTCAACACTCTCTTTCATTGACTGTGTGCACGCTCGACCGTCCCTAGAGCTAAGGCGGCCCAGTTTATTCCGCTCCGACCGGGTCGCCGAGTTTGTCCACAACACGACCATATAAGAATGTGTGATCCGGCCAAAATGACACAGTTCCTTTGAGCCGAGTGCCATACATGGGACCATACAAATTTATGCAACTTAATCTTTACTCCGATGTCAAGCTAACTAGTGTGAACGTTTCAATCTAGGCCTCAAAGCGATAGGGGCTTTTCTTTGGGCTGACCCTTGCACCTCAAGCTGGTTCCCAAATTAAAATATTCACATTGGTCATTTGACACTGTTTCTGGCTCGGCCAAGTGATACCCTTCCTTTGGGCCGACTATCACTCGCATGATTCATAAACACATTTAAAGTCCCTTAATTTTTATACAAAACTATAATATTGAATGAGAGCACGATCTCTAATTTTACAATAATGAATTAAATGGAGAATGTGCAGTTAACATAAATAAAGAACGAAAGCGTAAACACACTAATTTAATTAAATGTATAATAATCTTTGATGCCTAGTAAATGTACGTTGATGTTCATTTTCAGATTGTAGACACAATCTTAAATTGAATCTCGTCAACAGCTTTGAAACGAGAGTTTACGCACTTATACGAGCACCAAACGAATCATAAAAGTCAATCAAAGTTAACATATGTGCCCAAAAAAATTTTATAACCCTATCTGGGCACTCCTAGCTCCTTTCTGAATGGAAGGCTGACACGCGCAACTGGATGGGAGGCTGCCACCGGTAACTGGATGGGAGGCACGGGCACGGGACTCCTGCAGCGGCGGGCTTCGCCCGCCCCCGGTCCTACGGCCCCGCGCGACAGTACCCGGCCTGCGGCGGCGGGCTCCGCCCGCCTCAACAGTTCTTATAAATTTAAAATAAACATTTTCTAAAAGTAATGAAATAATTAAACATTTTTTAAAAATAAGTCAGATAAAAAGTCACTGTTCTAAAAATAATTAACAGGCAAAAAAATTTATAAATTATGTCATAGGCTCGTGGCACTCGTTATAAATTATTTTAAAAAGAATGAAACAATTAAAAAAGTTAATAAAAGTAAATATTATAATTTTATTGTAATTATTTAGGAGCCCGCCCCTACCTGCTTTTATATAATCCGCCAACTCACTGTTTTACTTTAATTACCTGTTAAACTGCATTTTTCATTTGATTAATTGTTAATCTGCCAACTCATGGTTCACAAACTATTCACCAGCGTTTTTTTGTCCCACATCGGCACCTAAAATATGTTTCTTCTGCTTTAAAATGATTGTGCTGGTTAGCTATGCAGAGCTGATTTGAAAATTGTAGGTGGACTATACAAACGTATGGGTTGTGGCTTAGCTTATTGCTAGCCAGCTTTTAGTGGGCGGGCTGTGGCTAATCCGGTACTTGAAGCATTATTTAATTTTATGTGTTATGTAGGGGCAAAATTGTAATTTTACATATGTTAAGAATACCCTAGTAAAATGTGAAGAGAGGGTGTGATTTGATTGAACTCGATCGAACGGCAGCATAATTATCAAGTCATGATCAGACGACTATAGTAATTTCGAACTCATTTGTTTATATTTCTTTTTTAGTGATAACGATGAGTTTATATATATATATAGATAGATACATAAAAGTACGTGGATTACATAGGCACAAAGTCGAGAGAATGAAAGGGTCTGGGTTAGGGGCATTCCCCTTTTCCATACAAAATCTCTACCACATGCAATGTTGGCGACGTAGTCGGCTATGGAGTTGGCTCTTCGATCAATTTGCACAATGATGAGTCTTGCGCAATCCTGCAATCCTTCATGGCCTTATCAAGTAATCAATTGTCCCTTCATGAAAACCCGTGAGAATTCAGTTAAGGGTAGAACATGCGTAGGCCGAATCTCCCTCAAGTATAACTCCAAGTATTCCATCCATGAGATCCTTAGCGAGAGCGAGTCCCAAGAGGGCACTCCTGAGCTCGGCCATGTTTACAGATCGGCCACTAATTCCATATCCTCTCGCAGCAATGCGTTCCCCATCATGATTCCGAATAGTGCATCCAAGCCCAGCCTGTCATTTAGCATGAACAGAGCCATCAAAATTTATCTTTAACCACCTGAGAGGCGGGGGCGACCATGAAGTGTCACGGTTGCTAAGGGTCGCCCAGTTACCATCAGATGCATCAGATAATGCGTGTAGAACAATAGAGGTGGGTTGTAGGTGGGGCTCGCCATGCACCCTCTGGTTCCTAGCTTTCCAAGTATTGTAAATAATGGAGGCTAAAGTTTTGATCTTGCTAGATGTTGAGCTGATGGCCGACTCCTCAAACAGGATTTCCAGAAAATTGCTACAGGTGGAGTTAAATTTGATGTCAAACCTTGCTAGCACCGCCCGGATTAATGCATAAAACGGCAATCTCCAAATAGATGTAAGTAATTTTCTGCCTGATTGCATCCCCACGGATAGTCCGCATTCGCACGAAGCCCTCATTTTCTGAATACTCTTAGCCGACGGGAAAGCTTTTATAACTATGTCCGTTTACCACCCATCACAGATTAAAGGTTGGCCGGTCTTAATAAACTTAAGTTCTACACAGAAAAGACTAATCCTTATTTTATATTAAACTATACTCTTGGCCAAGACGCAACGAAAACGCGACTAGAACTTGTCATAATATATGATCATAACTTATTGGGTCTCCTGTATGGCCGAACTCATGACGGTGAACATGGTCTATATGACCCATGTAGGTCCACATATAAGGTATTGTCTAACAGTATTGACTAGTGACTATGCCTACTAGCGAATATTATGGATTTATAAACAGCACCACACCAACTGGACGCGGTTTTGATGCACATAAAACTGAACCGCAACCGCACGGTGTGGTTTGTCGGTTTGGTGCGATTTTCAGTTTTTGTACACAAACCTACGTCGAGGAAATCTACTTCAAACATGGAGGCCAGGTCAGCTGCAGGTTGTAGGATATAATTTCATCTACCGAGATTCTATTGCCGATGAATTATTTAATGCTCACAGGTATAATATTAGGGTTCTATTTGGTTCAGCGTTTTGCCGCTCCGTTTTGGGCAAACGCCGCCGGAAGGCGGGAAAACAAATGAACGTCCGACGGCGTTTGCTCCGTTTCCACCCGTCCGCCTTGAGAAATGCCCAAAAAAGCTTCGTTTGGAGAAGCCACCTCCCCCCTCTGATTCGTACACTCCGTTTCCACCCGCCGGATCAAACCGCCACCACCGAATCAAATGAAGCCTAGATCTTGCATTTACTGTATATTTTTTACTCTGAAAAAATATTTCACTAAGTGTACATCTTGCACTTCACTGGTGGATGAAATTCTATCAGGAATCTTCTTATTTGTCATGCTATGTTTATTGTTAATTGCAATTTTACATTATGGTTATTTTACATGTTGTGACTGATGATAGATGGTGCTTGTTGAAGCTCGGATACCAGTTCAAATGAGTTCGGAGTAAGAGAGAACAGTTTAAGTTACTTGACTCGTTGTTGGGCATACAAGGTTGGGGATGTTCGAGCTTGGGGTCAGCCCTCCCTAAGTAGGAGGTGGTTACCTACACATAGACCCCATGAGCTGTTGCGAGGAGGACCCGCCACTCAACAGGAAGCGCGACTTGCGTCTTCCCCTCCCAAAGTCAAAGGCTGGGCTCGGCACCTTGGATAATACGGAGCGAGAACTCTTAAAAATTTGGAGCTCAAGGAGGTTGTTTGTCAGCTCTCCAAGGTGCTTTCAGAGTCTATTTATAGGCAAATTTTAATCCAGGGGCAAAATAGACTTTTTGGTCTACTAGTGGGGTCTCCGTCTTTTTGTTTTTGCTATCGTCAGTCCCTGATTGATCTGCGGATAGAGGAATCCCGTTGTTTGAGATGGGTATGGACAAACCTTATTGTTCTATAAATAACAATATGGCCAAGATGCAGGTTCTTCTTGTCTGGGCGAGTACCCCAGCCGTGCGAGCATCCCGGCGGTGCGAGATGAGGACTTCGTTGGGTTGGGACTCGCTGCCCGGGACACATCTCTGCGCAAAGCCAACTGCGTTGGTTTCGACCAAGGCTGCCTGGGCGCGGGGTTACCTAGCATGGAGTGGTCGCCCCGCGACTGGCTCGGGGAGGGCGCCCCAGGATTGCCCGGAGCGGAGAGGTGCGGGGTCGCCTCGCTGGACCCAGCTCGTCTGACCTGGCCAGGCCTAAGCCAATTCCTTCTATTCATTGTGGAGTTTGCCCGGATTCTCTTGGGTGCGAGCTGAACTGTGTTCGACAAATTGGGGTTGTACAGTGCTCATGTTATGTTTATGCCTAAACATTGTTGAGGTTTTATGGTGTTTTCTAATACCGAGATATCTCGAATCTTGTATACCTAAATCCGGTATTTAGTGCTACATGCTGAGGTTTTATGGTGTTCTTGAATCCTATATATCCTGTATATGTGAATTTTGCAAAGTCTTATTATTATACAATAAAACCCTAAAAAGTGAAAAAACAATTATTAAAAATTGTTATTACAAACAGAAATACAAAATATCATTTTTAAAAGCACTTAATTGAAGATTTTTCAAACTGTCTGTAGGAACCCTAGTTCTGATTTGGGCAAGTATCACTATTAGGCTTGCTTAGATTGACCCAACATGTATAGTCATGGGTCATGGGACTATTTCCAGGATTGGTCACTCAGAAGGACTCTCCATTATTGCAGAAAAGAAGCCTAAGAAATGCAGTTAAGACAAAGGCAGAAAATCAGCTCGACGATCGTCGAACGCAGTTCGACGAACGTCGAACTCAGGTCGACAATTGATGGACAACACTTGCTCAGCTCGACAAAATTTGCAAGTCAGTTTCTCAGCTCGACGAAATAGAAACTGAGCTCGACGAACAGCAAGCTCTGGTCGACGAACGCAGGCAAGATATTCAGCTCGACGAATCCAGCTGAATTCGACGAATGTCGAACTCAGGTCGACGATTGATGAACTCGACGAATGTTCAGGTCGACGATTTCTGAGCAATCAGTAACAGTTGGCAGAATTAATTGAGAATTAATTACAGTCAATATTCTCAGTGAATATAGTCGTTCAAACGGACAGTTACAGTTGGATTAATTATAGATCAATTCTCAATGCATCTCCACTCTCGGGAATGTTTTTCTTCCACCATCAAGGCCAAGGATTTTGAATGTCTGAATATATACAGAGAAAGAGAACAAGTATAGAACAGAGACACAAGATACAGAGAAAAAGAAGAACAGTAATAAACATAGAGGGCAATATCACTACAGCAATTAGAAGCCCTAGACCAGAGCAATAACAGCTATCATTGTTAAATTTTCTCAAGGTGGTCAGCAAGATAACCCAAACGCCAAATTAATATTTTCGGAACTACCCAGTTCACACCTTGAACCAGCGGAAACCCAGGGAGCAGGCTCAACACACCAAGCACATGAAAGAACAAGCAGATCTTATATTCATTTAACTTCTTTACAAAGCGAGGTATACATAGCGAGACATGTTTCGCTAGTATAAACAGATGTAAACAGAAAGCACCAAAAAACAAGTCGGGCGGACAGCATCGGAGTCCGCCGAGACCGCCGAGGTCGCCGAGGTCGCCGAGTCCGCTGAGATCGCCCGAACTTAAGTTGCAATCCGCCGAATAGCCACGGAGTCCGCCGAAGCCGCGAGGCCGCGCGGACACACCGTTATTCGCCTCCTGCTGATGAACTGAGGAACAGACCGCCTACCCGGTGCTGTCCGCCCAACTTACTGTTCACTCTGCAGCAATCCGCGCGGACAGAAAAACTGAGACCGCAGCACCTCGTCGAACCCAACTTACTGTTCACTCAGTTATTGTAGACCTGCCAGGGGGTCCTATTTATAGGCGAGGTGAGGAGTGTGGTCACCGCCCTAGAGATAGAGACACCGCCCCAGCCCGCGCGATAGCAAAACACCGTCCGCCGAGTCCGCAAGGACTTAGCCGGATACCAAGGAAAACTGCCAGGAGCAAGGCAATATTGGCGAACCCTCATCAGTCCGCCTAAGCTATGCGGACAAGGCATCGGCCCGCAAAGCCTCCGACCACTGCAGGACAGCAACCCCCTTCAATGGCTGTCCGCACAAACCCGAGGCAGTCCGCAAGACTCAAGCCTCAATCCGCCACAAGTTCACGACCAAAGGCAGATAGCAACAGTCCGCCCGGTCAACAGCGGACTTGGCGGATACTGCGGACACCATGGTCTTGGCACAGAGTGTGACCAAGTCCAAAACCATCAAAGGTCAATGCGAGCATGGCGGACATAAACTCCCGTCCGCCAAACACCCTAGCACACAGACCGCTAGCAGTCCACAAGCTACCCGCACACCTGCCAAACGCAGCAGCCATCTCCCGAACTCCACACACCAGTCTGCAAACGACCTCCACAGCAAAGCACCTGCTGTATCACCAGAGCTCGACAAGGCCTCAGCCAAGCTCTAAGCCCAGTCCGCAAGCTTCCCGTGGACATGAGCCAAACCGCCAATGCACAAGCTTGCAATGCGGCCACTGAGCAAGACACCAGTCCGCAAGCCCCTATCCGCTCAGGCCGCTCCTTGGCTAAACCACAGCCAACGTCCTATCCACAGATAACAGGCCGCATAGTCCGCGGACTTCACCCGTACAACCTGCTCAGAAGAACAGCCGGCTTCCACTAGACTTTCCACCAGGCCGCACACAGCAGTCCGCCCAGTCTGCCTAGTCCGCCAAGTCCGTCAACGCTGTCCGCCCAGGCCGCCCGGCCTGTCCCGTCAACCACTTCCACTTCACAAATTTCAACACTCCCCCTTGAAGTGGGAAGTGGTGACCAAGCCCAGCAAGCTGCGCAAGCACTCAAAAGGCCCCTTCGACAATGGCTTTGTGAAGATGTCAGCAAGATTATCTTCACTCCGAACATGCCCGACCAGCAGAGATCCTTCCAATACCTTCTCCCTGATGAAATGGTGATCAATATCTATATGTTTGGTCCTAGTGTGACACACTGGATTGTTAACTAGTTTGAGAGCACTCCCATTGTCACCCCGGAGTAAAGTTGGCTCTTGCACTTCTTCATGAACATCCTCCATAAGCCTCCTCAACCAGATGGCTTCCCGAGAAGCCAAGGCCGAAGTCTTATACTCTTCCTCCATAGTTGAGACGGACACCGAGTCCTGCTTCTTGCTACACCACGAGATGCTAGCTGAACCGCAAGTGAACACATAACCTAAAGTAGACCTCCGATCATCCGAATCACCATCATAGTCAGCATCCGTGTACCCAAGCAATGCAAACTCCGAGTCCCTTCCATAGAGGAGTCCCATGTCAGAAGTCACCTTGACATACTTCAGAATACCCTTTGCTGCCACTAGATGAGATTTCCTTGGTTCAGCCATAAACCGACTTACTCGGCCAACAACATAAGCAATGTCCGGCCTTGTAATCGTCAGGTAAATCAAGCTTCCAACAAGAGCCCTGAACACCAAGGGATCATGAAGAACCCTTCTCTCATCTCGTCGAAGCTTCAGCCCAGGTTCCAGTGGAGTAGAGCACTTCTTCCCTTCGCCCATGCCGAATGGCTTCACAATGCGATCTGCATATCCTTTCTGTCAAATGAGAATCCCGCACTCCTTACTCTCCACCTCAAGACCGAGAAAGTGATGCAGCTCTCCCAAGTCTTTCATCTCGAAGCGTATAGGAAGCTCAGCCCTAAGCCTTGCTACTTCCCCCTCCGAATTCCCTGTGATGATTATGTCATCCACATACAGTAGGACCAAGACTTATAGCTCCCCCTTCTTCTTGACGAACAAGCTTGAATCCGAGTTGGAAGCAAGGTATCCACAGAATTGCAAGTACTCTGCAATCTTCCCATACCACGCTCTAGCAGTTTGCTTCAACCCATAGAGAGCCTTCCTGAGTTTGCAGACATAGTCCGGATGATCTTCAGAAATGAAACCGAGTGGTTGATCCATGAAGATGTCCTTGTCAATCTCTCCATAAAGAAAGGCATTCTTCACATCGAGTTGTCACAACCTCCATCCCTTGCTAGCAGCCAAGGCGATCACCACTCTAACCGAAGTCATCTTCGCAACTGGACTGAATGTCTTCTCATAGTCTTCTCCATGTTGTTATGAGAATCCTCTAGCGACCAGGCGAGCTATGAACCTATCAATGCTCCCATCAGCCTTCTTTTTCAACATATACACCCACTTGCAAGTAACCGGAGTAATGTCATCAACCTTGGGCACAAGGTCCCAGGTTTCATTTTTCTTCAGAGCATCAATCTCTTATTTCATGGCACCTTCCCACTCCTTCACTCCAGTGGCCTCGTTGAAGGTTGCAGGCTCTCGCTCATCCAGAGGACCTGCAAAGAAGCAAGAGACAAAGCTCACTGCATTCCCATCACAGTACCGAGCCGGTGGCTTAACAACCCTCTTCGATCTCTGAAGGGTCGGCTCCTTGCTCACTGCTTCTGTTGCTTCTTCGGGCTCAACTCCTACTTGGGGCAAGCAGTGAGCAGTGCTCCCCCCGCTTCCTAAGCCAGAAGGCTCAGCCTCAGAGTTAGAAGCAACAGGAGCCGCTGGTGAAACAGCAAGCTCCTCTTCCAAGCCTTCAACAGCCACCACTGGTGCTTCATCAACCTTGCTACTTCCGGTTAGCTCAACCGAGCAATCTCCATATGACGTCAGCTCGTCAAAGACAACGTCTCTTGACACCACGAACTTCTTCGTCACACGGTCCATGCATTTCCATCCCTTCTTCCGCTCATCGTAGCCAACAAAGACAAGCTTCCTTGTCTTCGCATCCAGCTTAGTCCATGAAGCATCCGGGACATGCACGTAGCAAGTTGAACCGAACACCCTAATTTGTCCAACACTCGACTTCTCCTTCAGCAACAGCTCAAAAGGAGTCTTCATGTTGATAGGGCTGAGTGGCATCCGGTTGATGACATAAGCAGCACAAGACATCCCCTCTGCCCAAAAGGATCTTGGAATATCTTTCGCATAAAGCCAGCATTTGCAAGTCTCGTTGGATCTTCCGCTCCGCTACCCCATTTTGTTGTGGAGTGTGAGCACAAGTAAGCTCTCGTTGGATCCCGTGCTTCCTGCAGAAGTTAGAAAACTCAGAGGAAACAAACTCACCCCTGTTATCCGTTCTAAGCTTCTTGATCCGCAAGTCAAGCCGGCCTTCTACCAACTCCTTGAACTCCACAAGCAAACGGAAGGCTTCTGACTTCTCTTTTAAGAAGTACACTCAAGTATACCTTGAGTAGTCATCAACCAAGACAAGCATGTATCTGTTTCCACCCAAGCTGGCAGTAACCGTCGGTCCCATCAAGTCGCCATGAATGCACTCCAAGGGTAGCTTGCTCCTTGTTTGTGATTTATCAAACGGAAGGCGATGTGCCTTACCGTATTGACATCCCGCGCAAACATGCCCGTCACCAAAGGAGGACAACTTAGGCAACCCCTTTACCAAACTTCTAATAGCCATTGCCTTCAGCTTGTCCATGCCAACATGCCCCAGCCTCTCATGCCAGATAGCAGCGCTATCATTGGCCCTCATACGATCAACATAAGAATTGGTGGCAAGAACAAACAAGTTTTTCACCCTCCTCCCTACATGAGCAACATCAGCATTCATCGTTGATACATTGCGAAGGAACCTCACGTCTGTTGGCCCAAATAGAACGTGATAACCAGCGTCCACCGCATTGGTCACCGAGAAGAGGTTCTTATTCATGTCCGGCACGTGATACACACTCCTTAACATGAGTGGTCCCTGATCACTACCCAAAGACACGACCCCCTATTTCTCTACTGCATAAACAGTATTATCAGCAGTGATAATAACTTCATTACCTGAGTAGGCTTGCATGGAGGTGAACTTCGACTTGTCTCCGGTGAGGTGATGACCACACCCGGAGTCCACGATCCACTCGCCGTTGAAGTCCTCAGCATACAAGGCACGGATACAAGTGCCTGTCATGAAAGCTCCGCCCCATTCTGCTTCTTCACTTCTCGAGCAAGTTTCCTCCTTTCCCGCAGCATGCCCAGGCTGCAGTTTGACCTTGCAGTCCCGCTTGAAGTGCCCTCGCTGATGACACCGGTAGCACTTCAAATTCTTCTTCCAGTCCTTAGGAGCATTGCTCATCTCCGGATGATATGAAGTTGAAGTCTCCTTCTCACCAGCGACCTTCACCTTCTTCTTCTTCCCTTCCCATCCTTTCTTCTTGCCTGAGAAGATAGCTTCACTGCCTTCCTGATTAAGAATAACTTCAGCCATCTGCCTTACCAAGCTCTCCTGCGATGCAAGCAGATTCTCCAGCTCTAGCAAGGACGGCTGATTAGCTCACCCTTGAACAGATGTCACAAAGGCCACATACTCCTTCCGCAAGCCGCGGATAATGTGCATTTTCATCTTTGCCTCAGAGATAGGCTCATCAGGATCCAGTGCCGACATTTCAGCACACAAGCTCTTCATCTTTAAGAAGTACTTCAAGATGGAAATGTCTCCCTGAGTTGCCCTGGCCAACTCATTTTCCAGAAACTGAAGCCGCGACACATTCTTCCTATTGAACAACTCATCAATGGTTGTCCAAATATCAGCAGCCGACTCACATCCAACGATGTGATCAAACAATTCCGGAGACACGGCCCTCTTGAGGATAAACTCCGCCTTAGCATTTGTTTTCCTCCAGAGCCTAACCTGCTCAGCAGTACCGAATGCAGTAGTCACTTCCTGTCTGTCGTCACCACCGACGACTTCCCACAGCTCCTCGCCAAGAAGAAAACTCTTCATGTACGACTTCCACTTCTTGAAGTTAGTCGGCGTTAAGAGTTCAATGTCAAGACCCCTTGCAAAGCTCCCTTCCATTGCAACACCTGCTTTGAAAAGCCTTCAGAAGCACAGAGCACCAACATAGGTTGATCACCACTCAAACACAGAGCACAACACTGGTTGAAGACCGCTCAAGCAACTGAACCTCTCTTTGATACAATGTTAAATTTTCTCGAGGTGGTCAGCAAGATAGCTCAAACGCCAAATTAATATCTTCGGAACTACCCAGTTCACACCTTGAACCAGCGGAAACCCAGGGAGCAGGCTCAACACACCAAGCACATGGAAGAACAAGCAGATCTTATATTCATTTAACTTCTTTACAAAGCGAGGTATACATAGCGAGACATGATTTCGCTAGTATAAACAGCTGTAAACAGAAAGCACCAAAAAACAAGCCGGGCAGACAGCACTGGAGTCCGCCGAGACCGCCGAGGTCGCCGAGGTCGCCGAGTCTGCTGAGATCGCCCGAACTTAAGCTGCAATCCGCCGAATAGCCACGGAGTCCGCCGAAGCCGCGAGGCCGTGCGGACACACCGTTATTCGCCTCCTGCTAATGAACTGAGGAACAGACCGCCTACCCGGTGCTGTCCGCCCAACTTACTGTTCACTCTGCAGCAATCCACGCGGACAGAAAAACTGAGACCGCAGCACCTCGCCGAACCCAACTTACTGTTCACTCAGTTACTGTAGACCTGTCAGGGGGGTCCTATTTATAGGCTAGGTGAGGAGTGTGGTCACCGCCCTAGAGATAGAGACACTGCCCCGGCCCGCGCGATAGCAAAACACCGTCCGCCGAGTCCGCAAGGACTTAGCCGGATACCAAGGAAAACCTCCAGGAGCAAGGCAACATTGGTGAACCCTCATCAGTCTGCCTAAGCTATGTAGACAAAGCATCAGCCCGCAAAGCCTCCGACCACTGCAGGACAGCAACCCCCTTCAATGGTTGTCCGCACAAACCCGAGGCAGTCCGCAAGACTCAATCCTCAATCCGCCACAAGTCCATGACCAAAGGCAGATAGCAACAGTCCGCCCGGTCAACAACGGACTTGGCGGATACTGCGGACACCATGGTCTTGGCACAGAGTGTGACCAAGTCCAAAACCATCAAAGGCCAATGCAAGCATGGCGGACATAAACTCTCGTTCGCCAAACACCCTAGCACATAGACCGCCAGCAGTCTGCAAGCTACTCGCACAGCTGCCCAACGCAGCAG
The DNA here is from genome assembly GCA_039583875.1 of Platanthera guangdongensis. Classification (NCBI taxonomy): domain Eukaryota; kingdom Viridiplantae; phylum Streptophyta; class Magnoliopsida; order Asparagales; family Orchidaceae; genus Platanthera; species Platanthera guangdongensis. The sequence goes on from CM077158.1 coordinate 237,544,937, forward strand.
CCATCTCCCAGAATCCACACACACCAGTCTGCCAACGACCTCCACAGTAAAGCACCTGTTGTATCACCAGAGCTCGACAAGGCCTCAGCCAAGCTCTAAGCCCAGTCCGCAAGCTTCCCGTGGACATGAGCCAAACAGCCAATGCACAAGCTTGCAATGCGGCCACTGAGCAAGACACCAGTCCGCAAGCCCATATCCGCTCAGGCCGCTCCTTGGCTAAACCACAGCCAACGTCCTATCCGCAGATAACAGGCTGCATAGTCCGCGGACTTCACCCGTACAACCTGCTCAGAAGAACAGTCGGCTTGCACTAGACTTTTCACCAGGCCGCACACAGCAGTCCGTCCAGTCCGCCAAGTCCGCCAAGTCCGCCAACGCTGTCCGCCTAGGCCGTCCGGCCTGTCCCGTCAACCACTTCCACTTCACAAATTTCAACAATCATAAGAAGAAGAAGAACATCCATTCATATCAAGAGTCTTCTGTTTCCTCATTACTACAGGACAACTTCAAGGACAACAAACCTCTTATCAGTCAGAAGTTCCTGAAGATTTCTCTGGTCCATGCCTGAAGATTGAAGGTCTATCACCTTGAAGCAGTGCTCCAGATTTCTCTGCACCAATCCATATCTCAGGGGGAGCAGCTGCTAACATCAATATTCACATAGTCTTCTCAGTTGCTATTGAGACAGAGAAGATTTCCATCACCTCTTTTCCCCTCATGTACAAAGGGTTGTCATCTCCCTTCAAAAGTGATTCTTGGTTGCAAGTCTTCTTATCAAAAAACTTGAGGTTTTGGTTTTTGGGGACCTGATCAAAATCCATTGGTGGCAGTCACCTGATCAAAAACCTGAGTGGATTCCTACCAGGGTGGTAGAAGAGTGGACTACCCAGATTTGGGGAACCACTATAAAAATCCTTGTGTCTCTTCTGGTTGCTTGATCTTCTTTCTTTATTCTGTGTTGTGATTTTACTTTAATTAGGTTTGTTAAGATCTGTCTCTTTCAATTGGTATCAAAGCAAGGTTGGTTAAAATACCATACTTTAGTTGGTTGTACATGCTAACACCTAAACCACAAAGATCCTTTGATAGATCTTAAGAATCTTTTGAGTTTTATCATGGCCCAAATTGCAGATTACTCAAGCACCAAACTGCCCATGTGCAATCTAGATAAGTTTGCATCATGGAAGACAAGGATTCAAGTTTATATGGACTCCATTGATGAATAAATCTTTAAATCTATTTTGTCAGGTCCAGCTCCTCCTCAGCAAACAATAAGTCAGAATGATGTTCCATCATCCCAATGGACAGATGCCCAGCAAAAGATGAAGATTGCTGATGCACAAGCAATGAACATTCTGACACAATCAATGTCTGATGACATTTTTGAAGAACTTGCTAAATGTTCATCTGCAAAAGAGATGTGGGACTCCATCACAGAAATGGTTGTTGTATCAGCAAAAGGGAAAATAATTGAAGTTGAATCCTGGAGTGATGAAGAAGAAGCAAGAGCAATAGAATTTTGCCTAATGGCAATAGATGCTTCTCGCAGCAGCTATGTTGAAGAATCTGAAGAATCAGAGTGTGAATCAGAAGAAGAAGATCAGGTAATCTCTACCCTTGATCTTTCATCAGGTATAAATCTTCAGAAAATCTTAGTTCAAAATTATTCGTCGAACGGAGATCGACGAAATCAACCTTATTCGTCGAACTCAGATCGACGATCGTTGAACAAAGATTTTGCCTTGTACCGTTCAGGAATCTATGCTCGACGAAATAAATATCGTTCGTCAAACAGAGATCGACGAAAATGGATCACAGAAAACAATTATTATCATTTTGTGAACAAAGCTCGACGAATTCAATATCATTCGTCGAACTCCGCTCGACGAAAATACTTTAATTTGTCGAACTCAGAATTTCAAAACAGAAATTTTTACTCTTTTATTTCTGATTATTTTAAAAGAGAACCAGGATCCAATGTTATCTGGGTCCAGAACTCCTAACATTTCCTTGCAGGAAAAGAACTCTGTTTGGTCCAATATAGAGGAAATCAGTGATTGAATATTTTGAGCTAGGATATGCATATAGGGGGAGTTTGTTGTTTGCAGCAGTATTTTAGTTCTTGTTTTATTTATTTTGTTTCAAAGCTTTCATTGTACATCTGCTGATATCTTATAAATCAAGCAGATTGTTTTTGCTTTGCATTTTATTTGTTTTTGATGTAAATAGTGTCCTTACACAAATAGAGCGAGATTGTTGGAACCCTAGTTCTGATTTGGGCAAGGATCACTATTAGGCTTGCTTAGATTGACCCAACATGTATAGTCATGGGTCATAGGACTATTTTCAGGATTGGTCACTCAGAAGGACTCTCCATTATTGCAAAAAAGAAGCCCAAGAAATGCAGTTAAGACAAAGGCAGAAAATCAGCTCGACGATCGTCGAACGCAGGCAAGATATTCAGGTCGACGATTGGTGGACAACACTTGCTCAGCTCGACAAAATTAGCAAGTGAGTTTCTCAGCTCGACGAAATAGAAACTAAGCTCGACGAACTGTAAGCTCTGGTCGACGAACGCAGGCAAGATATTCAGCTCGACGAATCCAGCTGAGTTCGACGAATGTCGAACTCAGGTCGACGATTGATGAACTCGACGAATGTTCAGGTCGACGATTTCTGAGCAATCAGTAATAGTTGGCAGAATTAATTGAGTATTAATTATAGTCAATATTCTCAATGAATATAGTCGTTCAAACGGACAGTTACAGTTGGATTAATTATAGATCAATTCTCAATGCATCTCCACTCTCGGGAATATTTTTCTTCCGCCATCAAGGCCAAGGATTTTGAATGTCTGAATATATACAGAGAAAGAGAACAAGTATAGAACAGAGACACAAGATATAGAGAAAAAGAAGAACAGTAATAAACATAGAGGGCAATATCACTACAGCAATTAGAAGCCCTAGACCAGAGCAATAACAGCTATCATAAGAAGAAGAAGAACATCCATTCATATCAAGAGTCTTCTTCTTCCTCATTACTACAGGACAACTTCAAGGACAACAAACCTCTTATCGGTCAGAAGTTCCTGAAGATTTCTCTGGTACAGGCCTGAAGATTGAAGGACTATCACCCTGAAGCAGTGCTCTAGATTTCTCTGCATCAATCCATATCTCAGGGGGAGCAGCTTCTAACATCAATATCCACATAGTCTTCTCAGTTGATATTGAGACAAAGAAGATTTCCATCACCTCTTTTCCCCTCCTGTACAAAGGCTTGTCATCTCCCTTCAAAAGTGATTCTTGGTTGCAAGTCTTCTTATCAAAAGACTTGAGTTTTGGTTTTTGGGGACCTGATCAAAACCCATTGGTGGCAGTCACCTGATCAAAAACCTGAGTGGATTCCTACCATGTTGGTAGAAGAGTGGACTACCCAGATTTGGGGAACCACTATAAAAATCCTTGTGTCTCTTCTGGTTGCTTGATCTTCTTTCTTTATTTTGTGCTGTGATTTTACTTTAATTAGGTTTGTTAAGATCTGTCGCTTTCACTGTCCACAACTTTTCAAAATAGTTTTTTGGTCAGCTCTATTGTCACCATTAGTTTCCCACCGCAGCTTTTTCCACCACCACCACTGCCCCAAATAGAACCTTAGGCTTCGTTTGGCACAGTGGTGGCGGTCATGAACGCATGGTCAAGAATCATCGTTCATGAACGCCCAACATTATCTAAAAAAGTTCATGCATTTTATGCACAAAACTAGTTTATTTTCTTGGTAGTTGTCATAACCTCTGTCTTGCCAAACATACGTTCTATGATAATAACCTTTTGACCAAAGTCATCGGAGCAAATAAGCCACGTTAAACGAAGCCTCAGTCCAGTACGTTTTTAGGCTCCGTTTGGGGGACTTATTTTCACCGATCAAGCGGTTACGACCGCATGAATCAGACTGTAATTAAGATTTGGTTCATGCGATCGTAACCGCTTGACTGATGAAAATAAGTCCCCCCAAACGGAGCCTTAATATTTAAAATGTTCATGTTACACATCGACTTCCCGCCTACACGGCAGGTATTCATCAAATTTATTCTAAAACTGAAAGCATATTCTAGAAGATAACTAAAAGTTCATGTATACAACACTCATTCTTAGATAATATATTTTGCCATGCAATGTTGTGAGGAACAAAAAAAATAATGGTAGATAACATGTGTTACAAAGATCATGATTCTTAACTGGACTCCTCAGTTGAAATTCAGTTATAGACACCGCCTTCGCGGGAATGGAAACACAGACTCCACCGGTGACAGAATTCTCGATCAATCTGGCCACACCGCTTGCAACGAGCGCATCGTTGAAAACAGCAAATATCAAGAGGTAAGGGCAGAAATTGCACCTTGAATCCTGAACGGTTGAACCGCAGAACACTTGGAAGGGTTGAAGAAGGGGCGGGCTGTCGTTGGCGTGCGCAGCGCAGTCTCTAGAGTGTCGACTGTCAAGTATTGCGGCTCTCGCGCTCACCGATTCGCGACTTGCCATCTTCACAGCTCACTTATAGCTCGCCGGTCCTTAGAGTTTTGACTCTTCTCTAAGACTGAAATGAAAATATGAACTGAAATTAATAAGCAAAAAGGCCATGACTGTTGTTTTGATGGCTCCAAACCGGATCGGTCCAGCTCGGTTATTGTTTTAGGTTTTTGTCTTGGGCTGAACCAACCTTTGTTTTATGCTATATATATATTTTACATGAGAAATAACCTAACCTAATCAGAATACAAATCGGGAGAAACAAGGAAGAGGAGCGGCGGCATAGGGAATCCTGAGCAGAGGCGTTCGCCGGCGATCGAGCGCGGCATCCGGCGACGTTCGGCGATCTGGATCGGCGGGCGGTTCTCCTCCGGCGACTTCGTCAAGGGATCGGGATACCCGATCTAGGGTTTCTTCTTCGGCAATCTTAGAGATCCGGCGGCAGCATGATCAGGCAGAGGCTTCCTTCTTCTCCGGCGACATCAAGGCTGCGGCGGTCTCTCTCCAGCAGCATCTAGGGGAGAAAAGGGGGCTGCGACACCGTGCTTGCGTTCTTGCGGCGATTCAGATTGGTAGAGGCGACTCTCTTCTCCGGCGACATCAAGACTGCGACGGTCTCTCGCCAGCAGCGTCCAGGGGCGAGGGACAGGGCGGCGGCACCAATCGGCCCTTTCTTGCAGTGGCATAAGATCACGGCGCCGGCTGCGGCGGCGTAGGCGACAGGTAACGCCGGGCGATTTCTCCGGCGACAGCTCCGGCGGCAGCAGTGCATAGGGGAGTTTTCTTTTTCTTCCCTCTTTTTTTTTCTTGTTGTTCTTTATTTTCTATTCTAGGTTAGTGTCGATCTGGTGAGGATCGTTGAGTGCTTGTGTTGTAATCGAATATTTTTTTTAATTAGTGGATCCGGCGCGCTCTCCCCGTGGATGTAGGAGCTTAACTCCAAACCACGTAAATCTCTTGTGTTTTTTTCTGTGTTTTGGAATCTCATACTAGTTTCTTTGATTGTTTGGTGTGCGCCACTATTTACTCAAAAATTCGCTTCCATTGTTATTGTCCGCGACGAGTTCCGTACTCGCGGGCCGGTGCCATTTGCACATCACATGACTGAATCAGGTATTCAATTCCTAGTGTATCGACTAATGATTACGCCGACTAGCAAATATTATGGAGTTATAAACTGCACTGCACCGCACTGATAAGGGCGGTTTTGATACAGATTCGCAACCGCATGGTGCGGTTTCTCGATTTGGTGCAATTTTTGGTTTTTCTACACAAACCTATATAGAGGAGATCGACTTCAAACATGGAGGCCAGGTCAGGTTGTAGGAAAATTTTTTGTTCAGGATTCCGGACCATGGGCTTGGTCTGGACATAAATATGTAAGTTGAGGTGGGCCCCACCCCCGCAATTTTGAAATTCCTGCAACATCCGCGCCCCTCCTCCGAGCCCTAGGTTTTCTTCGCCTCTTCGCCGTCGTGCTTCTTCCTTCTTCCTCAAATCCTGGCCGGAAAAATGGAGCCCTAGCTGCTTGAGCTTCGTTCACCCATCTCAACTCACTCCGACACTGGAACCGGCAGTTTGTTCCGACAAGGAGCTGTCGAGACTCGACGAAGCTTAGGCCTGTAGGAAGATAGATCGGTGAGTACATGAGAAAGTCTCATTAGGCACCCTACACATTCCTTGTATAGTTTTCTTAGCTCATGGTCATTGTTTTCAGGCATTGTATTTACTCGGAAATGCGAGTTGATGGAGCAACAAATATACAAGACTCCAACAATGATCATGTGGTAATGTCCACTGTTAGTTATTTTTTTATCTTGTGCTGCAAGTTTAAATTTTTTTTGAATATTTCTTCTCTCAATAGGAGAATACAACTTTTCTTTTATGTTTTCAACTGCATTTGTAATAAGAAATACAGCTGCAATTCAATGCAACTGTTTTTAGACCTTTATTTGCAGTTTCTTTTCAGTCTCTGAATAAACTAACCCTTTATTTTATTTTATTAGGTCGAAAGACAGCCGGTTTTTCTCCCAATTGTGTATTCAGAAGACGAGCAGAAGACGAGGCGTATCATGTGTATTGTGAGTATGCCCACAACATGGGATTTAGTGTTCGGAAAGAACATTTGAGCTACTGGATACACACAAGGATTATTAAATGTTGAGAGTTTACCTGCGCTAAAGCTGGATTGAGGAAGGTGAGACCCTCCCCAAAAAAGTATCGTAAATTAGAAACACGCACGGGTTGTCCAGCCCGTATTTTTTTACCACCGATAGATATGGTAGGAATTGGACAGCAACAAAGTTCATTGAGGAACACAATCACTTGTTTGCGATGGAGAACGAGCAACACCTTCTGAGATCTCATCGCAGCATTTTTAAAATGCAGGGTGACCTTATTAAGAACTTGGCAGATGCCGGAGTTAGGACAGTTCATGCGTACAACTTTCTATCTAACCAAGTTGGTGGGATTGAGAATGTTGGTTTCACTAAATCAGATGCCTACAACTTTGTGCGCCGGGAAAAGAAGACGGTAATAGAAAGTGGTGACGCTCTTAGTTTGTTGAAGATACTACAAGAGAAACAGTTAGAGGACAACATGTTCTCGTATGATATTCAAACTGATGAGTTGAATAGGTTGACCAGCTTCTTTTGGATGGACGGACACATCAAGATTGATTATGACTGCTACGGCGATGTAATTATTTTTGACACAACATTCAGATTGAATAAGTATAACTTGGCATATGCACCATTCATCGCTGTCAACAATCACTGACAGTATGTATTTGTCGGTGGGGATTTTATTTCTGAGGAGACTATTGATACATTATGTTGGCTCTTCAACACACTTCTAAAATTTATTGGGGGCAAACAACCAACAACTATATTCACGGACCAAGATCAAGCCATGGTCGTCGCTATTGAAAGAGTTTTTACAAGGACTCGTCACCAGTTATGTCAATGGCATATCTCCAAGAAAGCGCCTACAAAAGTCCCATGCTTCAATATTGAGAAAAGTGTTCGCGGGATTTTTTATAAATGCTTGAGTAAGTGCGACAATGAGTTTGAGTTTGACAATTATTGGAATGAGATTATTAGTACATGAAACTTGAAATAAAACAGATGGTTGGAGGACTTACATAAAGTAAGGAGGAAGTGGTCTACAGCCTTCAACAAGGATATTTTAGACCTCGGTATATTGTCAACATAACGAAGTGAATCTGCAAATAATGGATTGCATGGTTGTTCGAAGGCTACTAGTACGTTGGTGGATGGGATTGGAGAAATGGTGGGGTCTTGGCGAAGAGAAGAACGTGACGAAGATTTTAGAGGCAAGCAAGGAAAGGTAAGTTTAAATTATAGAACTTGTGTGATCCTTAAACATGTCTATAAGTTTTACACCCGTAAAATATTTAGTATTTTTGAAAAAGTGTTCATGGAGGGAGCAGTTGGTGTATGCATTGTGGATGAAATAAGACATGATGAAAATCAGTTCGTATATATTACAAAGCACTGTGATGGTAGTGAGGATAACAAACGATGGTTTGTTAGCTACAATTCCGAGAACAATGACACTGATTGTTCATGTAGAGGTTTTGAGACTAGAGGCATATTATGCAAACATATTATGAGGGTTTATAATATGAAAAATGCAAGGGAAATTCCTAGCAAATATTTGCTTAGACGGTTTTGTCATAATGCTAAAAGTGGCATATACCTACCAAATACCTCAAACATTGTCGATTGCGACTCCAATTTGATATTTAGAAATCATTTAATGTGTTTCTCTTATGACCTGGCGCATCGAGTAGAGAACTGGAAGTCAGCAAAGACACATATTTTGGGAGGCTTGCATGTTTTAGCAAAGCAAGCTGATGATATAGTTGAGGCGGATGAAATGCGGAAGAGAGGTTTTAGTGATGAGAACGACAAGAATATTTCATCGGTTAAAGACACTGCAAAGAAGAAATCCAAAGGAATTTCAAATGTAAGGTTGAAAGGACAGTGGGAGTTAGGAGCTAAAAAACAAAGTAAGTTCCTTCATCTTTTAATTGTACTCTTGATTTATGTCATTTTCAACTCACTTGTTTTTTTTACAGGGAGGAAAATCACAGTCAAGAAGAAGATAATTATAGAAGAAACAGTGCAGGAGTTCAACTTTTTCGACATTGCAACTGAAGAGCAGGGTACAACAAAAACAAATACCTCAACTTCACTGTCAATCGATGCACCAAGCAAATTTAATGATGACTTTTATGTAAATTTAGCTTTTGATTTCCCTAAAATTCCTGATTTCTTTAAGCCGTAATGTATGTGTGTGTCGTAATTTAGCTTTGGAAAACAATGGAAACCGTATTTTGTTAATTAAAATCGCGACATTTACCTAAACATACTGATTGCGATAGATATTGATTTCAAAACCGCACCTTGCTCATAACATAAGCACATCACTCTTGGGGAATAGAGAGTGGTGCAATTTGTAATTATGCAAACTCTTGGGGGAGGTCCCAGTAAATATCTCTACATATATATACCTCTGAATTCCGTGATTACTTAACATACCAATTACTAAATGCTCACATATAGTACAAATCATATAGCTACAAAAATTAGTTCAATTAAACAACATTTATTAATATTTCACAATTCCAATTTGTGGATGGAGTATTTTGTGTTTGAGTATGACAAATAGGTGAAAAAATTGATGCATGAGCAGAATGAAATATATTGAATGAATTGCGGTGCTTTTAAAGCATAATCATGCTTAACCATAACAAGCTTCAAAATTTTGCGGTTATGAAAATAAATTATGCATTGTCTTTTATGATTAAGTCAGTGTTATCGTTGGAGCAAGCATTATCTTTTACGATGTCCGGAGAGCTATTAAGTCTAGATATCCTTTCTGAAATAGCACTTGAGAATGTTTTACAAATATCGGTCGCGATCTCGGCGCGAAATCGTGGCATGTCGTCTTGCCACTTCTGATGATCTCCCCATGATATACTTGTTGTTGAGGAAACCGCTTTCATGTACTTTATAAGGAACACTCCATAATCTCATGTGTTGTCCTGCTTTGGCAAGCCAACGACGTCCTCTAGCGGCCACTTAGCAAATCCTTCTGGAAATGTAGTTGAAACATCATCAACTAGGGCCTTTAGCTGCAGTGCATGTGACAATATAAAATTAATTAACCACAACAAACATAATAGTCAATGTTCAACAAAAAGTCAAATCTTTGCACATACGTTATCACACACCCCGGCCCGATGAAGGCTATTCGGCATCGAATCGTAGTACTCCCAATGTTTCTCCTTTATCCAGCGCACCAGCAATGCCCAGTGGCTGCCGAGGTGGCAAGGCATAAGAATTATGTCAGCAGAATTAACCGCCTCGGGGGTGATGTGACTAATAAGTCTGGTATAGTTTTTAGTTTTACATCTTCTATAGTACTGCACAATAAAACACAATATTTTGATTGAAATTATTTCACAAAAAAATGTTAATGTTCAAGTAACATACCTCGTGATTGGAAGACACATAGAGAAAATTTCTAACACTTTTGGGCATTTTTTTTCTTGCCTCCAAGTACAACAGAGTACGCGTTCAAATGGTTGTCCTGAATCCATCCTTGACCCAAAAGAATATCTAATTCCTCTCGGCATATTGTAATGTTTTCGCTTTGAAAAATTAACATATCCCTGCTAAGAATAAAATTATCATTCAATTAGCACTATTTGCTTAATGTGAAATATGAAACTCTTATTTAAACATACTAAAGAAAAGGAATGTCAAAAGCATAAGCATCGATTAATGATAATATTGTTCTGATTGTAAATAAAATAGAAGAAAATACATGTCTGTAAATGTACTCAGAACAAAATCAACAAATTTTCTAGCACTGTCTATTAGAAGTAATCTCCCAGGATAGTCGGGTTGTGTACCAGAAATGATAACTGCCCGTGTACGTTTAATACCCTTTGTGACCAACCTTGGGCTCTTTCTAATTATCATTGGAGAAGAGCGTTTTGTTTTTGGAACAGTAGTGTTCTTTGGAGTAGAAGTGATCTTTGATGGATATGTGCTTGTAACAAGAGTGCGCTCCGGTGAAAGCGGGGGTGAAGGTGCTGAACTAGAAGGCTTACACTGTGCTTGTAAGGCCTTAAATTGTTCTTCGCAGAAGCTCCTCAATCCATCAACCTCTAATTTGATATAAGCCTTGAGTCGATCTTCAAGCCCTCTTCAACCCTCATCAGGCTTAACGACTTCTCTCAGCATACTTTTCACCAGCTTCTCCCTACTCCTCTTCTCCTTCATCCTTCTCTCATAACCTAATTTCTCATCCAAGGCGGCAAAATCTTTCCTTTTTCTTTTATGTTCCTTCGGCGGAGGATTCTCAAAATCGGAACAATCTTCCTCCTCAGCCAGTAGGGTCTTTTCCTCATCTAACGCATCCATAAACTTATAGTGGACCTACAGAGAACAATTGACGATTAAAAGAAAAATACCACATGCACATGCGCATAATTATACTGTGTTTTTAAGGACATACATAATTTTTGAGAAAGAGATTCTCCTGCAGTTTAGTGCAGAATTTGGCACTGTACCGAAGAAGGGGGGACCAATGACTTATTCTAGGGCGTGCTAATTCATGCACCGGAGGATGTACTCTTGTATGTTCGTACAACCACACCTTCAAAAATAAGATATTATTAGAGCAATAAATATTAAACATAATACAATAAATACAATGTTGGTTAGAATATCAAATACCAGTAATAATATAGCACAGCCCTTCAGAGAACCAATGTTGTTACCTGCACTTCGGATAGTACTGACATGGCTTAATTGATCAAACTGTACATGAAGAAACTCATGGATGGCAAGCGGCCAGTTATATTTCACAAACTCACGAACACATGTTATCTTGGTAATACAGGATGGAACCTTCAAGCTCTTCAACGGGAAAAAATATAGCTAATAAATATTTTATCAGCAAACTTATTCTTCTATCCTCGACTCCCTCGACTGTGGGAGGCCAATCCTCAGTTGCAGCTCCATGAAGTTCTTCAGTTAGGCTCTTGTGGGTTATGTTCAGGTGGGGTGTTCTTGAAAAAGTGAAGCGACAACCCGCATTTGGGAGACCTAATATAAGGGCCACTTCGTTGACGGTCATCTTCACAAGGTAATTCCCGAGCTGGAAGGATTCCCTATCCCTGTTGTATAACCTCAGAAGAACGTACAACATCGGTATGTTTTGGGGGTAGGTTGGCATTCGAAATAGGGGAAGGAGACGGACATCCCTAAGTGATACAATAGATTCCTCCGACAACCTACTCAAGAGAGGTGTCACATTTGCTATGAAGGTGTTAGGAGCGCATCTACAGCTTAAGTACTTGCTCCCGGGCATGATTCACCTATAAAATCAGAATGTTTCAACAAATTCAACTACATCTATGTACTAAAAAGCGACTGCAATCTTTACTTAAAAACAATTGCAAAATCGTATTAAAAAGCGACTGCAAGGTAAGTTTTTCAGAAAACAACTGCAAAATCATATTAAAAAGTGACTGTAAGCTAAGTTTTTCAGAAAATTACTGCAAAAACATATTAAAAACGACTGCAATCATCGCCTAGTTTGGAGAATACCGGAATGCTTCACTAAATTCAAATTCAACTGCATATATGTACCAAAAAGTGACTGAAATTTTTTACTTAAAAACTCTTGCAAAATCGTATTAAAAAGCAACTGCAATTTAAGTTTTTTAGAAAGCAACTGTAAAAACATATAAAAAACGACTGCAATTAAGGTTTCCCAGAAAAATGATTAGAAGCTAGAGAAACATGATTTCATACCTAAGAAACACGGGATAGCACGACGTCGGAAGAGGCACGGCGGCGGAGGAGGCGATTTTTGGCGGCGGAAGTAGGAAGAGGCACGACGGAGGAGAGGCGATTTTTGGCGGCGGAAGAGGCGGAGATGCGGGGAAAAGCTAAGGCAGGGGGAGCACGGCGAGGCACAGTGAAAATGATCCTAGAAACCTAAAACGTCGTGATTTCCGGCAGAGAAAGAGGCAGAGAGGAGGAGAGGCGGAGAAAACCTAAGGCTCGGAGGAGGGGCGCGGATGTTGCAGGAATTTCGAAATTGCGGGGGTGGGGTTGTAACATCCCATGTTACTTCTAAGCCCCTTTCACTTAGATTGGGTTAGGCATGTAACATCCCCCAAACAGCCAGACCCCCGAGAGTAATTTTGTCATGACTAAGTCATGACAAAATCCAGGGAGCTTACAAACCCTTGTAGACCTAGGCAAAAAGGTGATAAAACACCTTGATCTGCAAATAGTAAACCTTAAATACTCAACTTAGGGCTTGACTTTAGGACTCCAACTCGACTCCTTAACCCCACCCCAACACCCCTAGGCCATCAAGGAGTCCAGAAGACCCATTGGGGCCAGCCAAACAGGCCAAGTTGACCCAAGGTCGACCCTAACCCTAATTAGGGCAAAATGGTCAATTCCCATCAAATGGCCCAACTGACCATCACATGTGGAAGTAGCTTCACTTTTAGGTCTAACGCATCACAAAAGACTAATTAGACCAAAAAGCACCATCCTAGGGTCACCACATGGCAAAATGACCAAAATACCCCTACTAGGTCAAAACGGTGATTTTCCATTAAACACCCCTATTGACCACCACAACTTCAAGTTGACCACACTCATGGGGTCATAACCTCATAAGGGACCCAATGGCACAAAAATTTCATGGTTCGGTCAACCCTAGGGCCCAGTTTGACCAAAAGTGAAACTAGGGCTAACTAGGTCATATTACTTGGACCTAGCCCAATCCCTTTGGGCTAGGCCCAATTTGAGTGGTCAACCAGCCTAGTAGGCTGATATTAAACATGGGAGGGAGTGAAAATTCGTTCATGGTGATTAGGAGAGAGAAATGGGGGTTTTTCCCCAATTTTAAGGAGAGAGAAAGTGGCCATTCATGGCCATTAAGGTGACACACCCCTTGGCATCCCTCCATTACACTCTCATTCATCTTCTCTGATGAATTTGAGAAGTTTCCAGCCGTTTCTAGGTGCAATTAGGGCAGGGGGGATGTATAGGGTCGGCCATGAGAGGGGAGGTGAAGAGGCCATTAATGGCATATGTGATTAAAACCACTACCACCCACAATTAACCCCCCTATCACCTTCACAAACCTCTGAGCAGTGAAACCCCCCCATTTCCCGTGAGTTTGGAGGTCTCCTTGCAAGAAATCGGATGGCACCCAAAGCTTCGAGGAGGAGCAATGGCGGCCGGCGAATGGAGCAAAGGAACGCCCAAATGAGGTCCGATCCTCTTCCCCTCTCCTAGTGCTAGATCTAGATCGATTTAGGTAGAGAAATCGGGCTCAATTGAGCCGGATTGAGAGCTTGAATTTTCAGATTTTTCATGGAAAATGGTGGTGTTGAGTTCGCCGGAAACCGCCGCCTCCGGCGGCATGGTCGCCGCCAAACGCTAGCCACCACCTCAACGGAGGTGGTGGTGGTGGTGGCCGGCCAGGGAGGTGGTCGGGGTGGCCGGAAAGTGGGCTGGAATGAGCTCCAGGTCGGGATAATCCCGTCCCTTGGCTGGAGCTTGAAGATGAGCAGCAGCCCTTGGATGCTGCTTTAAGATTCGTGCAACCTTATTTTAATTATTGTTTTATTTTCTGTGATTATAAATGCAGTGCATAGAACTAATTTTTAAAAATACTTATGCCCCACTACAGAAAAAGTGGTCAACATATAAAATGTAGCCCTTGATGTCTATTTTAATTTAAAATTGATTTCACTCAATTTGGAGTCCGGGTTAGACCGCAGCACTCATTTTGGTGAGGTCTACCCAAAGGGCTGTCCAGAGATTAATTTAAGTGCCCACTCCAAACCAGACATCCAAATAATCTGAAATTTGGGGAATGGGCCATTGTTAACTATATCTAGGACATATCCAAAAATCAGAATTTTTGGGAAATATTTTTCTATAGTTTTTAGAAAAATTTAATAAATCAAGTATAAATTAATTAGGTATCATAACCACCTCAAAATCCCCCCAAATTTTGGTGGGAGGTCTTACAGAGCATGTTAGGGCTCTGATAAAAATTTCATCTCCTTTGAAGATGTTTTGATTAGGTTTTATCCATCCCCAGGTTGACACTTCTAGGGTTAATTAGGTCAAAGCACCCCTTGGGGTTTTGAGTGGTCAAATCACCTCAACAGAGGCTGATATTTTGTCCACTGACTCTATATGATATGACACACCCTCCAATGTAATTTGGGGTGGTTAAGAGTAGGGTATCCCTAGAACCCTATGGTAGGTCCCTTAATGGGGATTTTTAGGGTTTGAAGGTCATGTGGTCAAATGACCTTGGAATAACTTAAAATTTGGTGGAGAGGACCATAAGGTTAGTATAGTACTCTGGTTAAAATTTTAGGGAATTTGGAAGCCTTAAACCCCCTCAAAACCCTAACCCTAGTTTAGGGCACCAAACCTAATTGGAGTATTAGGCTATCAAATCACTTTCAAATCACTTGAAATTGGGCAGGGGAAGTTCTCTGGTAGAAATATTCCTAAATTAATTTTGGTGGGATTTTTGGCCATTAAAATCAGTACTTCCTTTTCAACCATAGATGTGCCCTTAAAATTTACTATGTTTATAGTGAAGCTTTTATTTATTGGAAAATTGTGAAACCTTGGAATAGGACATTATATATAATGATAGAGCCCTCTGTATTTTTGTTTAAATTTGTAGATGTCTGTTTCAAGTACTTGCTTCATTAAATTATGATTCGTGGTTTATGATCAAAAATAGAAACAGAGCCACAATATTATCAAACAAATTATGAAATTAGGTCAGAGAGTGCTTTTGACCATTATTATTGTCCTGTAATTTTTCCATGATTTTTTAGATGGATAAAACCAGTACTTACTTCACAAGTCTGTAAATTTGGAAGTTTACATTTAATTAGATTTAGAGCCCTTCATATGTGATAAAAATTGTAAAACTTGGTTACTGTGGATTTTAGATATTAATAAGACTTGTGGAATTTTATTATAATTATTAGATGAGTTTTTACAGTACTTGCTTCATTAACCAAAGATTATGGAATTAATGGTTATAAATTAAATTAGGGGCTACTATTCACTATAAAAATTATGAGACTACCTCTAGAGTGTTTTTAGGCTATGATAGTCCTACTGGAGTTTTATTATAATTTTTAGAATAATATTGCTGGCCTTTTCATCTGTAGATGATATTATTGACCTTAAGTTCTAAATTACGAAAGGTAGGTCTGATCACCTATGAAAATTCTCAAACCTTGGATTTACTGTTTAAATGTCACTTAGTATTTATCATAATTTTGTTGTGATTTGTTCCTGACTTTAGAGAGCACTTCATGTTCAAGTAGGGCATTTGGAGTCTAGGATTAATTAAATTAAGTGCCCACTTAATTAGGAAAATTATGAGACTCTGGATTTAGTCTTAACAGGTCATGATAGAGTCCCAGTAATTATTATGGATCTACAGGAAGAGTAATTAGGGTACCCCTAATGAGAGCACCATGTAACTTAGCGTAGTTTGCATATAGTGGATAGGTCAGAGATAAGTTAACTCGGAGAGCTCAAACACACTTAGGGTATTCACACTGAAATAAAAGAGAGGTTTGATCAAGGGTAGAAATTAATAACATTAAGTGCCTTGGCAAGAGAACTTTGGGCTTCATCCCATTGTAGTTCCTAGTACCGCTGCGAGCCCCTCACCGGGTAGACTTCGGGAAGTCCAGGGTTAACCTTAAACCTTAGGAATAATATGGGCAAGAGTAACCCTAATAATAGTTTCACCTTACACTCACACTTGTACACGTAGGGAGATAAATTAGCAGTGAAAGGATAGCGTAGGCCCGTGGCCTAAGGGCTTACTGGTAGAGTTAAATGGACTCGGTATTGATTTGGAAGTCCGGGGAGCTGGATGCTCGAGGACTTAGAAAAAAAAAAAGAGACTTGATTAGTCTAGGGAGCCGTGGGCTCGGGAGCATGGTGAACTAGTAGGCTCGGTATTTTAATTAGATACAAACTATCATGGTTGCATGTGCATAACAGTGGTGGGTCCTCGGTATTGGACGATCGAACACACCGTCGTCGGTACGTTGACTCGGGAGACTAGCTGGTTTGCTAGGAATAGTACGGGAACGTACGAGAGGGGCTAGATTGTGTAGTGTGTTTACCAATCTAGGAGTGGAGAGGCCCAACCCACTGTCTCCGTTTTGCCACGGCGGAGGCTCCTGAGAGTTTAGCTAACTCCAAAAAGGGGAACTAAAGGTCTGTGCGCATAGAGTCGTGTGTGTGAGTTGCACTCGCATGTACATACCATAGCATACTTGCACGTCATAGCATAGTCATTTCATTTAACCCCTGACACCTATCGTATAAAATGGTATGGGACGTTTTATACGATAGGCCCTGCAAAACGACCCCTTGGTCTATAGGGTAACCCCTATAAATCAATGGTTATATTTCTTGTTGCTCTTACTTTCACTTTTATTGCTTCTTTTTGCTACTCCTTTCTGTTTACTTTTGATGCATACTTGTTCACTCATGTTTAATTTTTGTGATACCTCTGTCATACTTTATTATTTTAATCCTTAGGGTAGATGTCACCTGCTTGATTACGCCTTGCTTTTGGTCCTCCTTTTCACCCTTTTCCGCCCGGTGCCTAGGAGCCACGGGTAGAGGGGTGGGGGATTGTTGACTGAGTCTAGTTTGACTGACGGTCGTTTGACCACCATATTTTAGGTGCTCCGGATGGGAGACAGGGAACAGCCGCAGGAGACGCAACACCAGCAGGGTACGGTGCAGATGGAGATGGGCCAGTGTAGCTCGGGTGGACAGGCATCCGGATCCGTGAGTGGAGCCGAGTATTAGTAGTTTTACTTTTATGAGTGGATTGTAGTGAGGTTATCATGTACCGGGCTTAAGCCCGTATTTACTTTCTGGTGTTGGTACCTAAACTTTCTTCTGGTGTTGACTTGATTTATTGCATGATTTCCTCCTTTATACTATTGTGGACTTGGATGCTTACACTTTCATTCATTATACATTCTGTCGATGGTGATCGAGATGGCCGGCAGAATCGGCGTTTTGTGGTACCGATCATCCCGGTGGATGATGTCACCGCAAAAACGGCGGTTCTGGGCCTAAGACCCCGGTGGATGTTGCAAAAAAAAAATGGGGTCTTACAAGGCATGGGGTGGGTGATAGGGGATTTAGCTAGGTTTGACCCTGGGTAGTGGGTTGTAGCCATGTGGGCCCACTAAGGGGTCAAAGTCAAACTAGGTCAAACTAGCCTAAATAGGAACCCTAACCACACCATGACCCCACCACATTGCCCTAACCCTAAAACAATCTAAGTGGACCCTAGGGCATGTCATTAGGTCAACCCTTTGACCCTAATTGACCAAAGTCAACCATGGCCCTAATATGGTCAAATCTATACCTATAGGCCCAATTAGCCCAAGTGCGGCATCCCCTTGGCCCAACCCAAGTTGGGTGGTGCCACTAGGCTCATGAACATCAAAGTGGGGTCAGCCCACTAACCTTGGTTGACCAAGTCAACTCAAGTCAACCAAGTCAACTCATTTAACCTAAAAGAGAAAATGAAGGCCAAGCACATTCTCATTGGGCTAAGCCCATCCAAATCAGCCCAAGCCCAACCCAAGTGGTCAAAGACAACTTCTAACCCCCAAAATCAGGAAAGAGAATACATGCAAAGGGGTAGAAAGGGAATTTTAAGAGGAAGAGGAGAGAGAAATGGGGATGAAGAGGAAGGGTGGCCACATGGCCACCCCTTTAGCTGAAATTATCTGCCCAACACATGCTGGTCGGCCTTCTCTGATTATTCCAGAGAATTTTGGTAGCATGCTGGCCACATGGCACCCATGGTGACACAACCAAAGCTCAAACCGAGCTCACATTGGACTTATCTCTCCATACACCCCCTCTCAGCCCAAATCACCCCCACCATCAGCTTCAGAGAGAGGAGAGGAGTGGAAATCGACTACTGGATCGAAGCAAAAGGTGGAGAATCGTGATTTTGAGTAGTAGATCGCCGGAGCTGTAGAACCATGGCCACCCACCGCCAAACTCGCCGCCACGCCGCCATACAGGTCCGTTTTGCCTCACCTCTACCCGTACTAGGATCCTAAATCAACTAGGTGAGATATCGAGCTCAATTGAGCCCGATGCTATGGGAGGAATGAGAGATTTTTCCAAGCTTTCTTAACCGCTCGGGATCTCCGTTGCCGTTGTCTCCCGCCGCCCCATCACCGAGAAAAGCCACCACCACCGTGAAGGTGATGGCACCGTTGGTCGGGGGTGGCGCCGCCTCTGGTGGCCGGAAATGGCCCCGCAATATCCCCAAGTCGGCTCGATCTCAGCCGTTGGACGGTGGAGAAGATAAACGGATGCCGTCCATTCCTGCTTTAAGATTCGTGATGTGGATTATTTAAAAATCAAATTATTTTATTATATATTAAATGAAATGAAATCAAATTATTGTCACACTTATTCAGTGACATTGCATGTCATGTTTAGGCCTCTTATAGGCATTTCCAGAAACAGAACTCTAAATGAAAATTGTAGCTGACTGTCTTACCTTTAATTTACCACATTAACATTGTAATGTGGTGTAGTATACAGTCCTGTAGGGCAGTTTTCCTAGGACTAGTCCTACACAAGGGCAGAAATTCATTTGGATGCCCAAGTAAAACCATTAATCAACACGGCCCCCAATTTTGGATACATGCATGATTATGGCATACTTATCCCCTGCCAAAAATTGAGAATTTTTGGGAATCAATTTCCTATAGTTTTTGCTTAATCTTTAAAAAGTAAATAAATGAAATACTTTGAGTTGTATGGCTCAAAATGGCCCCAACCTTTGGTGGCATGTCCTTAGTGGCATTATAAGTGTATGTTTAAAATTTCAGCTAATTTGGACCACTGCATGTTGGGTAAATCCACTTGCATGTGTTGGCTTGATATAGGCATGGTGTGCATTTAGCCTAAAATGAAATATTGTGTATTCAGCCAATTTGGAACACTCAAAAATCCTGATTTTATTTACAGAGACATATTAGGGAGTAATACATCCCTCATTGTAATAATGGGATTTTTGGAAGCAAAAAATCCCATTATTTGGAATTTTTGGAAGAATTGGACTTTTTGATAAATAAATTTTAGAATAGGCTTATCCATGAGATAAAATACCCAAATTTTGTCAAGGTCAATATCATATCAGACTTAGCTCCTAAAAAATTTCATTTCTTTGTTTGATAAATTTTAAGTGGAGTTATGTAGAAATTACAATTTTGCCATTATCACATTTATTTAGAAAATTGATGGAATATTCGGTAGAAAATTATGAAAAATTTCTCGGGCTGTATTTGTGAATAACTAATCATGGATATTTATCTCAGCATTTTTGGATGAATCAGTAAATTTTTAAAGCTTATAGTGGCATTTTGGTAAATTGTAAAGAATTGCATTTGGTAGGTCATTACACTATAGAAGTTGATGAAACTCAGTCATTAGCCTTACAATAATGATATATAAGCTCTGTAATTTTCCTAGAATTTTCAGTAATATATTCCTCTTACTTCATTTGGAAAATGACAATTGTATGAATTTTGTATTAATTAAGGAATAAATAGAAATAATCAAAGGAAAATTATAAATTTTGGTAGACAGCAATATTGCACCAAGATACATCTCAGGAAAAATTCCTTAGGTCAGTGGATTTAAATTTGTGATACTTCATGTATTAAATGACCTAGGGGATTAAATTAATAATTTAATTAAAGCCCTTAATGACTTAGGAAAATTATGGAAATTTATCCTAGTCATCATGTAGGTCCATACCATCCTAGGATAAATGATTTGAGGCATATGGATAGAGGAATTAGAAGTTTCATTTCGAGGTGGTATTAGGGCATGAGTTGCGTATAGCATAAAGGAGTTAGAGTATAAGGACCGTCAGGGGATAGATCGACGTCGAGCTAGGGATTGAAGTTGGTGAACAACCCTGGTGGGTAGTATTATTAGTGATGAGAATAAAAGTGCAAGTCCTTAGGTAGTAACTGGAGTGGAGGCCGACGGAAGACCGTCGGTTTCCCGGTAATATCTTAAGTCATTAGGATTATTCCATAGCAACAATGAGAGCTGGGGTGAATTATGGGTAGTCATAAACTAAAGTAAATATTCTTGCGAAAGGGAACTTTGAGCATAATCTTATCGTATTTCCTAGTGCCCCCGAGAGCCCTTCACCGGGTATACCCTGGGCAGTCGTGGGATTAACCTTAAATCAATAAGTATAATAACCCGTAGACAAGAGTAGTCTAATAGGTTAACACATTTGTAGTACATTCTCAGCCGTGTGGGGTTGGAAAGATTCATGATATATGCTCACCTGTGTAGGGTTTGAGGGAATTGGAATAAAGACACTATTGTGCGTCCTCACCCGTGTTGGGTTTGAGGGATTTAGGACAGGTTGGCCCTGCGAGCTATAGGCTCGGGATGAAATATTTACATGTGCATAAATATAGTGGCGGGGCATGTGGTACTGGCCGTTCGTCACACCGACGGCAGTACGGTGCACCGGGCGGTTGTGAGGGTTAGAGGGGCCAATGGGTTGTTTTACACTGCGGTCTGGAGGATGATCCCCGATAACGCACATCCGACCCAACAAGACTGACGGGTTATCAGCAAAGTACGTACGCGAGACTCTAGAGTGCACCTTGGACGTGTACAGAGGCGTATGAGAGGGGTCTAAGGTTTGGTAGTGTGCATACCGGCCTAGAAGTGGAGACGCCCGCTCCGCTGCTGTCATAGCCACATCGGTGGTACCCGAGAGTGATGCTAGCTCTCAAAAAGTGGGAACTAAAGGTCTGTGATCACAGAGTCGTTGTGTGTGAGTTGCACTTGCCTGTGCATAAAATTTCATCATAACATTCATTCATATTAGGTCATACGCTTCATAGACTCTTATCATATAAATTAGTATGGGCTCTTTTATATGATAAGTTAAATTTCCTGGAAATCCTAACTTATATATTTGTATGAGCATTTATATAAGTTAGGGTACTTTTGTGATGGTAGTATAGTGGTATAATAGTTTTATTTCCATGCTCTTACTTTCTTTTCTTACTTCCTTACTAGTACTGCACTTTACTTATTTGTACCATATACTTAGAACTGCTAGAGTAGAATAATAATATCCATTATAACTGCTAGTTAGATCTTGTCACCTGTTTCCACCTTGCTACCCCTTGTTGTCCTCCGCTTCGTCCTCCCGCTCGGTGCCTAGGAGTTGAGGGGCGAGGTGCGGAGGAAACGACTTAGTTTTTTTTGACTAATGGTCGGTGACCATACTATTTTTAGGAGCCCGTGGTGATGGAGCACCAGCACGATTAGGAGAAAGGACTTGAGGAGCAGATACCGCTACAGCAGGCTACTATCACTACTGTGCGTCCTCAGGTGGGACGAGTTCTGATGTATTAGTATAGCTTCCGCTTTTATTTGAGAGAGAGAGTTGATATGATGTACTGGGCATAAGATCTTATTACTATTTCATTTTGTACTCACAGTGGACTATGTTTCTGTACTTTTCATTCCATATATATGATATGTACTCTATGACTTGTGGACTAGTAGAATTGTTACACTCTATACTTTTTTCTCACATTGGCCTACAGGTTATGTGTATGATCGTAATAGCCGGCAGAATCGGCGTGTTGCGGTGTCGACTAACACGTGGGTTAGTACCACTGTAAGACGGCGGTCCTGGGCATAAGACCTGGTAGCCCTCCATGGTAAGGGGGAGGGGGGGTCTTACAGGGGCCCACCTCAACTTACATATTTATGTCCGGACCAAGCTCATGGTCCGGAATCCTGAACAAAAAATTTTCCCAGGTTGTAGGTGAGGTCAGCTTTAGGAATGGAAGTTAGGAGCAATTTTTTTATACACATGTCGTTCTCACATCTAGGTGTTAAACTGTATTTTTCTCCAAGAATGTCGTTGTGACCAAAAATACAACTTTTAAAATTTTATAAATCAACTTTGATGTATTTCTCGGTGATTGTTATCCGTAAACTGAAAATGGCTATTCGCAGATTATTACTATTCGCAGATCCAAAAATACTTAAAATTATTATTCACAGAAATTATTGTTATTCGCATACCAACATTAAAAGTAAAAAAAATATCAAGAATTGCACCGGCACCGCAAGTACCAGCAAGGACATAGTTCATTACCACCAAAATTGAAGCATACATCAAAATATATATAACATGCATCAACATTAACCTCCTTTTGATGGATAATGAGGAAAAGCTATATACAAATTAGCTTACAGGAGGCACTGCATAAAACATTACTCCTAACTGACATAAAAATTTGGAGAATGAGGTTCAGCTACATAGAAATACATAAAAATTTACTCCTAACTCACAAAATATGAAGAATGAGACACTGCATTCTCGACGGGTAAGGACCGGGGGCTTCGAACAGGAGGCACAGCTCGGCAACCATTCACTGCATTCTCGACGGGTAAGGACGAGGTCTTCGAACATGAGGCACTACTAAGGACGTTTCACGTCTCTGTATTAGGGAATGTTATTTACTTACAGGTTGCTCAGATTAGGAATGGATTCGACGGAAGATGGTGTACTCACAGCAGGGGAGGCGTAGCAAACGGTTGGCTCCTTCGAACAAAGTGAAAAAGCGAAGGATCGGGGGCTTCGAACAGGAGGATTTTCTTCGCTAGCGACCTAGAGGACTCCTGATTTACTGGCGAACGTCTGCACTTAAGGCTGCGATTTACGGGCGAGCAGCAGAGGTCGCATATGTCGGGGAAGAAGCATTTAGGGTTTTTGATTTGAGAATAAAGAAAATAGATTTAGGACTGTGAATTTAAATCTAAAAAAAAAATTTTTGATCTGCCAATATCATTTAAGATCTGCGAATAACAATTTAAACTCTTATTCAAAACAAGTAAATATGAGTACGATCGTAAAAAAAACAATATTTCTCACAGCTCGATTACGGTGGGGCCCAAAAAATTTCAAATTTGGTCGAAAAAGTAGGTGGGGCCCAAAAATTTGACGCCTGCTGATGCTCGTATGAAATGCGTGCCAATTATTTATTTATTTATTGCGCATTTATACTATTTTATAGCATACATAAATATATTATCTATTTTTATCTAGAAATCTGTAGAAGCCATTTTCTTCTGGAAAGCGATAGAAGCTTCCTTCATGTTCTAGAATTTCCTAGTTCCTCCTCCTCCCGCTACTATTTAATCCCTCCCGCCCTGCTCAAAACCCTAAAGCGACCAGCAAATCTCTTAAATCAGAGCGAGAGAGAACAACAATTGGCAACAATGGAGGCTCGTCTTTTCGGATTGGAGAATCCGCTCTTCTCTTCGCTGCAGCACCTGGTAGATCTACCAGACGAACTGGAGAAAACCTTCAACGCGCCCACGAAGACGTACGTGCGCGACGCACGTGCAATGGCATTCACGCCCGCCGACGTCAAGGAGCTTCCATCAGCCTACGAGTTCGTCCTCGACATGCCGGGGGTGAAGTCCGGCGAGATCAAGGTTCAGGTCGAAGAAGACAATCTGCTCGTCATCATCGGCGAACGCCGCCGCGATGAAGAGAAGGAGAAGGAAGGCGGCAAGTATTTGAGGATGGAGCGCAGGATCGGGAAGTTCATGCGCAAGTTCTCGCTTCCCGACAACGCCAATCTTGAAACCATCTCCGCAGTTTGCCGCGACGGGGTTTTGACGGTCACCGTCGAGAAGCTGCCGCCGCCGGAGCCGAAGAAGCCCAAAACGATTGAGGTCAAGGTTGTCTGATTCGTTTAGAAATTTGATTTGTGTGCGTTTTGATCTGTGGAGCGATCTGATTTCGTATCTGTCTTCTCTACTGTTATGAATCTTTAAAAAATTGAATAAGTTTTTGTTCTGCAGATTTCGTTTAGTTCTTCAATCTGTTTTGGGTTTTTGGATATGTTAGGATTATATTTTGGGTCGAGTCGTGTCGAAACGTCACTTTGGAACCGGAGGGAAGGAGGCGAGGGTCGAAACGGAACGGATCGGGGCCGCTTCCTTCTTCCTAACGGGTGCAAACGGAGCAATCGCCGCCGGCGGTCATTTGTTTACCCGGCGGCCATTTGAACCAAGCGAGTAGATTGAAATCATAACTTGAATTTGGGATTAATACTTGATATGGACCCCAAATATCAATAAGTGGTGCCAATAGATCAAACTGCCTATTACCTTAGGTGGCGTTTGGTTGGGCTGATGGCCTGTGATGCGGTGAAAACGCACCGATATTTTGGGAATAAGCAACGTTCATTTATTCTTGGGAATAAGAGCGGAGAGTGCCCCAAATTGCCCACCAACACTGCAACTGAAACCACACACGGACACCGGTGCTCGACACTGCCGTGCGCCCGGTGCCGGCCATGCCGGCCGCAAGGCCCCGCTCAGTTGTACCGGCGTGCCCCGCCCAGCTGCCAGCTGACCGATCAAGAGACACTGATCTCGATCTACGGGGTTTGGAATACTCTGAAATTTGAAAATCCTGTCTGTTTTCTGTAACCGTCTCTAAAAAAATGGAATGGTGTTCCTCAAGGATGCTTTATTGCCCATGCATATAACCTTAAGAAGTGATGTAGACAAATACCATGCAATCAAAAGTGTGGGTCTTGCAATGAAAATGAGGAGCATCAACCTTAAGAAAAGAGAGAATGGTGATTTATTTTAATTCATTTGGTTCGGCGGTGGTGGGTCGATCCGGCGGGTGGAAACGGAGTGTTTGAATCGGAGGGGGGAGGTGGCTTCTCCAAACGGAGCTTTTATGGACGTTTCTCAAGGCGGGGGGTGGAAACGGAGCAAACGCCGCCGAAAGTTCATTTGTTTACCTGCCTTTCAGCGGCGTTTGCCCCAAACGGAGCGGCAAAACGCAGAACCAAATGAATCCTTTATCTTAGAGAATAGACGACGGCATAAAACAATTGATCGAATGACATAAGATAAGGATCGCATGACCCCAATATATTTAGGAAGATTCTACGTGATAGGCGTTGAGCCAATGAAAACTCTTTGTTTTGTAGGAATTGAGATGCAGGAATTGACTTCAATTTCAATTCTCAGGGGGGGGAAATGCGCGCCCGGGCGGAAAAAAGGGTGTCCTGACAGAATAATGCGCGTCTGGGCGAAAAATTACACGCCCGGACAGAAAAATGAGTTAGGACGGAAAATGTGCGCCTGGACGGAAAATGCGCTCTCATGCGGGAAAATGCGCTTCTGGGCGAAAAAATCAGTTGAATCTTAAAATCAAGAAACTCAGAAGTGATCAAGTAGGAGAATACACTACAACTAAGTTTAAGGAATTTTGTGCCTCTGAGGGCATAATCCTTAAAACTACAGCTCCTTACTCACCCCAGTCAAATAACATTCCCGAGCGTAAGAATAGAACTTTAACAGAAATGTTAAACTCTATGCTCCTAACAGCTGACATGTCTAACTCATTTTGGGGAGAAGCGGTCCTTACTACGAATCATATTCTGAATAGAGTGCCTCACACAAAGCTAATTTCTATCTCGTATGAGTTGTGGCATGGTTATCCCTATAGATATGATACTCTAAAAACTTTGTGTTGTATTGCTTATGTGCGAATACAAGACCTTAAGAGTCATAAGGTGTGGACCTAGAACAGCAATGTATGTCTACCTAGGTAGTGTAGAAGATAGTGCAGCTTACAGGTTTCTGGATCTATCCACTAATACAGTAATAGAGTTTAGAGATATTATTTTCTTTGAACATAAATTTATCAAAGATCATGTCTTAACCGTCCACGGGTCTACAGACGTGATTGCAGAATCTACTATAGAACCTGAAGCTGGTCTCTCTGGTACTGCTCCCCAATCTTTAGAGGTGGAACCTGTTCCTGTTAGAACGTCTACAAGAGATAGAATCCCTAAGAATTTTGGTGAGAATTTCGTCACCTACCACTTAGAGGATGATTCATTCTCCTATCAAGAAGTAATGGGATCTAGAGATTCATTAATGTGAGCAGAAATCATCGATGATGAGATGGACTCGCTGCTACAAAATAAGACTTGGCATCTAGTTGACCTGCCGAAAGGAGCTAAAATCCTAGGATGCAAGTGAGTGTTGAAGAAGAAATTACATAGTGATGAGTCTATTGTCAGGTATAAAGCGCGTCTAGTACCTAAAGGCTATAAACAGTAAGGGGGAATAAACTATTTTGATGTTTATTCACATGTGTGTCACCTATCAACTATTAGGATTCTTTTAGCTTTAACTTCTATCAAGAACTTCATAGTTCATCAGATTGATGTAAAGACAGCTTTCTTAAATGGAGAGCTTGATGAAGAGATCTACATGACACAACCTGAAGGTTGTGTTCATAAGGATCTAAAAGACAAAGTGTGCAAATTAAATAAATCAATTTATGGGCTTAAACAAGCGCCTAAGATGTGGCACATGAAGTTTGATCAAGTGGTAAAGAGCGTTGGATTTCAGTCCAATCTTTCAAACAAGTGTATCTATCACCGCTCGTTGTCCAATCAAATAGTCATCATATGTCTATGTGGACGACATGTTGATTCTGGTTTCAGATCTTGCTGTAGTGGGGGATGTCAAATCCGCTCTCGTAGAAACTTTTGACATGAAGGACCTTGGTCTTGTGGATACCCTGTTAGGTATGAAAGATAGAGTTGATAAGAATAGAGTCACCCTTAGCCAGACACATTATATAGAGCAACTACTTTTTACTTGGGGATACAAAGACTATAGGTCAGTTGAGACACCGTTTGATCACAATGTTAAGTTGCGTCCTAATGAAGGGACCAACATTGATCAATTAAAATATTCTAAAATAATTGGTAGTCTCATGTACAACACAAGTTATACTAGGCAATACATTGCCTTCACGGTTGGCATACTGAGTCGCTTTACTAGTTATCCAGGCAAAGAGCATTGGGATGTCCTAGATAGGCTGATGAGATACCTGAGAGATACTAAAGATCATGTCTTGTGCTACACTGGTTATCCTGCTACTGTGGATGAATTCTCTAACGCCTCGTGGTGTTTAGAAGTTGAGAACAGCAAGTCTGCCAGTGGATATATATTCACTTTGGGTGGAGCTGTTATTACTTGGAAATTCAAAAGACGGACTTGTATAGCTTTGTCGTCCATGGAAACCGAGTTGTTTGTCTTAGCTTCGGCAAGTGAAGAGGCAGATTGGATCAGGAACTTGATTTTAGACATACTCCTGTTTAGGTTACAAGTCAACTCGTTGAGCTTGTATTGTGATAATCAAGCAGCAGCTCAAGTTGTAAAGAATGTCCTCTATAACACTAAGAGGAGGCATGTACGACTGAGACATGCTTTGTTGAATTATCTAAAAGAACAAGGAATTATCACTTTGATCGATGTGCGTTCGAAGGATAACCTGGCTGATCCATTGACGAAAGGAATGTCCAAAGACCGGTTAATCAAAACAGTGGGGAAAATGGAACTAAAGGTGATTTAGCTGGGCCTTAGTTCAAGGTTATGCAATTCAGTTCAGCCTTAGTCCAAATGTTTTGATTTTCAGATTTCTTTTGTCAAAGCAAGCATGTTGTGCTCCGTTGATACTCTTGGTTGCTGAGTACGGATCTGCTAAGTTGTATCATTACAAACTTGATGCTAACAACTTCACCTGGATTCGGTTATCTTATCTTGGAGGAGAGTGTTATTCCAAACTTGATAACACGATCTGACTTGATTTGACTTTTCTGCAGTTAATTGGTTCTATTTCAAACTTGATGAGTTCCAGTTAACTTTAGAAGAGTATTAACCGTGACATTTCATATACAAACACAGATATAGCTGCGGTGTCCAGAAGTCCGTAAATAGCTTCATTTGGAAACAGATAACGAATTCTGAGGTCAATCTATAATACTCGGTGATGGTGTCCTCCAGCTAATAATGATTAAATATTACGTTCTTACGGTAATACTAAATATTTGTACATTTTCAAAATGATTGAATTCATTATAAAATGAAATTTTCTGTTGAAAATTACAGGGACTGCTGATATAGGAGGTGCACTGGTAGACTGGGATCCTGATCATGATGAACTTCTGGATAGTGACAGGTAGAGTATTAGTTGATTACTTTGGGGTATCTCTATTCCAGAACACTCTTTAGCTTTGTATTTTTCATCTGTTTGTTTGGACTATTCGTTACTCTCTGTTTGATTTGGGACGCTAGACGTATAGGGTATGTGCCCTGATTGTACCTGAGACATGTTGTGATGTGGCTAAGCTTTCTCTCTGTTTATGCGTTCATACTGTTTTTTTGGTTAAGTCTAATATGTTTAAACAGGTGCTGCACACGGTTGTGAATAATTCACATTTGCCTGAACATTGCACAAACCACCCTCACCCCCTTTTTCGACGTCGGGTTTACGGCGGACATAAGAGGAATTGTTAGATATATTGTGTTTATGTCCGTGCGTGTCGTGTCTGACTCGGAACGGGTTATTGGGTTCATGTCGGTCTAGGGCTAGGCTCTACGCTGTAGGTACTATATATACCTATTCCAAACTTGATAGAGCTATGTATAATACCTTGAGCGTCCAAGTCGCCCTAACAGTTATAAACTGCACCGCACCGCACTAACAAGGGCGGTTTTGATACAGACCCGCAACCGCATGGTGCGGTTTTTGATTTTTCAACACAAACCTGCGTAGAGGAGATCGACTTCAAACATGGAGGCCAGGTCAGGTTGTAAGTGAGGTCAGCTTTAGGAATGGAAGTTCGCGTCGTGGCAAAGGAGCAATTTTTCTATACACGTGTTGTTCTCACATCTAGGTGCTAGACTGTATTTTTCTCAAAGAATGTCGTTGTATCCAAAAATACAACTTTTAAAATTTATAAATCAACTTCTATGTATTTTTAGGGGATTGTTATCCGCAGACCGAAAATGATTATTCGTAGATTATTACTATTCGCAGATCCAAAAATACTTA
Source organism: Platanthera guangdongensis (assembly GCA_039583875.1). Lineage (NCBI taxonomy): Eukaryota > Viridiplantae > Streptophyta > Magnoliopsida > Asparagales > Orchidaceae > Platanthera > Platanthera guangdongensis. The sequence goes on from CM077158.1 coordinate 237,574,600, forward strand.
AAATTGTTATTCACGGAAATTATTGTTATTCGTAGACCAACATTAAAAGTAAAAAATATCAAGAATTGCATCAACATCACAAGTACCAGCAATGACATAGTTTATTACCACCAAGATTGAAGTATACATCAAAATATATATAACATGCATCAACATTAACCTCCATTTGTAGGAGAATGAGGCAAAGCTACATACAAATTAGCTTATAGGAGGCACTGCATAAAAATTTATTCCTAACTCACATAAAAATTTGGAGAAAGAGGTTCAACTACATAAAATACATAAAAATTTACTCATAACTCACAAAATATGAAAAATGAGGCACTGCATTCTCGACAGGTAAGGACTGGGGGCTTCGAACAGGAGACACCGCTCGACAACCATTCACTGCATTCTCGACGGGTAAGGACGAGGTCTTCGAAGAGGAGGCACTACTAAGGACGCTCCACGTCTCTGTATTAGAGAATGTTATTTACTTACAAGTGGCTCAGATTAGGAATGGATTCGATGGAAGATGGTGTACTCACAGCAGGGGAGGCGTAGCGAACGTTTGGCTCCTTCAAACAAAATGAAGAAGCGAAGGATCGGGGGCTTCGAACACGATAATTCTTCTTCATCGGTGACCTAGAGGGCTCCTGATTTGTCGGCGAACGTCTGCGCTTAAGGCTGTGATTTACGGGCGAGCGGCAGAGGGCGCATGTGTTTAAAGAAAATGAATTTAGAAATGTGAATTTAAATCTAAATTTTTTTTTAATGTGCAATCAACATTTAAGATCTGTGAATAATCTTTTAAACTTATTCAAAACATGTTAATATGAGTACGATCGTAAAAAAAAATAATATTTCTCACAGCTCAATTACGGTGGGGCCCAAATGCTCGTATGAAATGCGTGCCAATTATTTATTTATTTATTGCATATTTATACTATTTTATAGCATACATAATAATATATTATCTATTTTTATGTAGAAATCTGTAGAAGCCATTTTCTTCTGGAAAGCGATAGAAGCTTCCTTCATGTTCTAGAATTGCCTAGTTCCTCTTCCTCCCGCTACTATTTAATCCCTCCCGCCCTGCTGAAAACCTAAAGCGACTAGCAAATCTCTTAAATCAGAGCGAGAGAGATCAACAATTGGCAACAATGGAGGCTCGTCTTTTCGGATTGGAGAATCCGCTCTTCTCTTCGCTGCAGCACCTGGTAGATCTACCAGACGAACTGGAGAAAACCTTCAACGCGCCTACGAAGACGTACGTGCGCGACGCACGTGCGATGGCATTCACGCCCGCCGACGTCAAGGAGCTTCCATCGGCCTACGAGTTCGTCCTCGACATGCCGGGGGTGAAGTCCGGCGAGATCAAGGTTCAGGTCGAAGAAGACAATCTGCTCGTCATCATCGGCGAACGCCGCCGTGATGACGAGAAGGAGAAGGAAGGCGGCAAGTTCTCGCTTCCCGACAACGCCAATCTTGAAACCATCTCCGCAGTTTGCCGCGACGGGGTTTTGACGGTCACCGTCGAGAAGCTGCCGCCGCCGGAGCCGAAGAAGCCCAAAACGATTGAGGTCAAGGTTGTCTGATTCGTTTAGAAATTTGATTTGTGTGCGTTTTGATCTGTGGAGCGATCTGATTTCGTATCTGTCTTCTCTACTGTTATGAATCTTTAAAAAATTGAATAAGTTTTTGTTCTGCAGATTTTGTTTAGTTCTTCAATCTGTTTTGGGTTTTTGGATATGTTAGGATTATATTTGGTTCTGCAATGGCGGGTGCATCAGGTGGGTCAAGTCGTGTCGAAACGTCACTTTGGAACCGGAGGGAGAGAGACGAGGGTCGAAACGGAGTGAATCGGGGCCGCTTCATTCTTTCTACGGATGCAAACGGAGCAATCGCCGCCGGCGGTCATTTGTTTACCGGCTGGTCGGGCGGCCATTTGAACCAAACGAGTTGATTGAAATCTTAACTTGAATTTGGGATTAATACTTGATACGGACTGCAAATATCAATAAGGGGTGCCAATAGATTCAAACTTCCCTCTGCCTTTAACCGATGAGCGCATACAATTGATCCCATGATCCCAATATAATTATGGCTCCGTTTGGGGGACTTATTTTCATTGGTCATGCGGTCGCGACGGCTTGACCGGAGCCTAAGAGTCTATGTGATAGGTGTTGAGCGAATGAAAACTCTTCGTTTTGCAGGAAATGAGATCAGAAATTGGAATTGACTTTAATTTCAATTCTTAGTATGGAAAATGTGTTCCCGAACGGACAATATATGTCCGGATGGGAAAATGTGTGTCCGGGCAGAAAATACGTGCCAGAGTGGGAAAATGCGCGTCCGGGCTGGAAAATGCGCGCCCGGGCTGAAAATGTATGCCTCGGTACATTTTCCGCTCGGGCGCCCATTTTCCTCTGTAATCAACTCTTATGGGAGGAATTGAACTGATTGAACTTAATTTCAATTTTGAGGTGATTTTATGATCGCGAACACTGAAATTGAATTCCAATTCCAATGCTACCTTCCTTCATCTGAATCGTGACTACCTTCATCTGGATCGCCCTTCCTTCACCACTATGAGATTTCATCATATTTTAAGCACGTCGAAGTTCTGATACCGCTCCGATGGGCAAGGAGCCAGCAACCTAACACACATATTAGATAGGATATTTTAGGGGTGCTGATATTTGTACATTATAAATGACTATTTATAACTCATAGATATTTGTACATCTTAAAATTATATTTGTAGCTCGATAGACTATTCGTACCCCAATTTGTCAAATAGCAGTATGCAACCCGAAAAAGAGAGCATTCCATTATTCATCCGAACACAAAACGGTTTGAGAAAGAGGAAAGAAGCATATCAGCAGTTGGTATTGCTATCAACCAACCTCGTCTCCAGCAAGTAAAAGAAATTTGCTTCTAAATGAGGATATAGATAACAAATCCAGAAGTTGAGGTAAGATGAAGAGAAGAGATGGGGATCGCTACCAAGTAAGACATTGATGTCAAGCTGGTATCGGTGGATGAGCCAGGAGACGCCCTCAATTTGTTAGGGATTCAAGACCGCCGATACCCCGAGCTCAGCCGGGTCCAGAGGAGGGTTGGCATGGGCACGACGATCGCTAGAGAGAATGAATTCTGTCGCCGCCGTTAGGAGCCGGCGATACTCCATAGCCGGGGCAGAAGCAAAGATCTTTTTGAAGTTCTCGGCTCCGTTTGGATGGGCCGCTGGATTGGAGGAAACCGGCGAACTGCACGTCAGCCGGAAGCAACCCCAAGCGGAGGAAACACCGAGCGGAAGAGCCGCGGGCATGTGCCTTCTTAGGGCATCAGAGAGAAAAGCGTTAGATGAGGCCTGAAAATGGGGTGCAAATATAAGATTTCAGAGTTTTAAAAAGATGAGTTTTATTAAGAAAAATGGTGTGTAAATAACCGTTTATGGTATACAAATATCAGCACCCTACTTTAATCACCAGTCCCGCGACTAACACAAAATTTGGTGGTTTTAGATATCAAATGGTTTATGTAGCCTTGAATCACAAGGAGATGTTTATAATATAATCACCAACTTCTCTCACAAAACACATTAGCTGCGAAGAATAAATAAGTAGTCTTGTATTACATGTGTCAAGGCATGTTGACA
>CM077158.1:237578742-237865778 GCA_039583875.1 Platanthera guangdongensis
GAAACATACGCATAGTTAATGATCCCTTGATTATGATAACATCGAGATCTGGGACACATACGTTGATAACATCCTGATCACCCTAGGAAATTCATGACTATGGAGAGATCAATTTTGGTTTGCTAAGGTGTATACGGTGAAATTACACGAGAAGTAATGAGTGTTTATTAAGATTCTCTTTATGATGAAATCGATTTGTGTCAGATCTAACCATTATTAGACAGATACGTTTATAAATTTATGAATTAGACTATATATGAAAAACAATTGGGAGTCATTTATATCAATATCAATATCATTAATGATCGCTTGATGTACGCTTGAAAGGTGAACACTCTATGAATTATGTATTACCGTTTATGTAGAGGTGTAATAATTCATGAGTCTGGAAGAAACAAAATAATGACCTCTTCATCACATCTTAATTTTGGAGGTTGGTTAATTACTATACATAAGTTGGATCTTTATAATAAATAATATCACGATACATTGCATTTGAAGAATCGATGTAGTATAAGCCATGAGGCATGATGCGATTCTGGAAGAGAAATCTGAGATTGTGTGCTCAATTCTACATATAAAAGTATTGATCCTCACGTACTTGGTGGTCATTGCTCGTAAGGGACACCGAACCAACGTATGATTAAGGTTTATTTAATGATAATGCGTTGAAAGACTTGAAAATATGTCAATGTAATCCTGATTATGAATATCATGAAGTATAATGAAAATACACTTGGATTGAAATATATAGAGGATACGAGTGCTCAGATACCACTGATTAGGGATCAGATATTGGAGGCTCAGAATAGGCAGGCCAAGTACTACGCTGTACGATATCAAATGGTGGAGTTCCAGGAGGGGGGACATGGTGTTCTTGAAGATACGTCGAGTGCATGGTTTCTCGCGGATGCGAAGTCACAATTAGCTCAGCCCTCGATATAGGGGGTCGTATTTGATCCTGGAGCGGATCGGCCCCTTGGCTTACAGGCTGGAGCTGCCGCTAGAGTTAGGTAATTTGCACGACGTATTTCACGTCTCCTCACTTTGAAGAGCTATACTTCGACCAGAACAACATATTACCACTGTAGCAGGACCAGTAGCACCAGATAGATCAATTGGTTTGGAGTCGGTCCGGAGCGATGATACGACGATTCGAGTTCTGCGGAAGAAGGTTCACCTAGTGAAGGTATTGTGGTCCATCCACGGACAGGACGAGCACACTTGGGAGCCGATGGATCTGATGCGTGAACGGTACCTGGAGCTTTTCTCCTCAAGTGTATTTTAACTATGTTGAAATTTTCTTAAAATTCTTGTATACAGAAACCACATAGACCCAAACTTGAATTTCGGGGACGAAATTATTTTTTTGTTTATTGCGATTTGTAACATCCCATGTTACTTCTAGACCCCTTAACTTAGATTGAGTTGGACATGGGGTGGGTGTTAGGGAAATTAGCTGGGTTTGACCCTAGGTAGTGGGTTGTAGTCATGTGGGGCCCACTATAGGGCCAAGTCAAACTAGCCTAAATATGAACCCTAGCCACACCATGACCCCATCACATTGCACTAACCCTAAAATAATCTAAGTGGACCCTAGGGCATGTCATTAGGTCAACCCTTTGACCATAGTTGACCAAAGTCAACCATAACCCTAAGTTGGTCAAATCTATACCTATAAGCTCAATTAGCCCAAGTAGGGCACCACATTGACCCAACCCAAGTTGGGTAGTGCCATTAGACCCATGACCACCAAGTGGGGTCAGACCACTCATCATGGTTGACCAGGTCAACTCAAAAGTCAACTTAGTCAACATAATTGACCTAAAGAAGAAAATGAGGGCTAAGTCCATTCCCAATAGGCAAAGCCCACCCAACATGGCTCATTATCAGCCCAAGGTGTCAAAGACCAGCCCTACCCCTCTGGTTTTGGAGAGAGAGTGCATGCACGGGGGCATTTTGGAGAATTCACCTAAAAGAGGAGAGAGAATGTGGGATTAAGAGGAGAGACCACTTGGCCTTGGCTCTTTCTGCCCCAAACGTTGCTGGTCGGCCTCCTCAGTAAATTACAGCAGGATTGGCAACGTGGTGGCCACTTGGCACCATGGGTAAAGCCCCCAAAGCCCCAAATCGAGCTCACCTTGGAGTGATCTCCATATACAGCCCTCCCCAGCTCAAACCGACCACATTATCAGCTTCAGTGAGTGAAAATGAGTGGAGAACGAGTCCTGGAGCAGAGCTTTTGGTGAAGAATCAAGGTTTTGAGCAGGAGATCGCCAGAGCAGCTCAACCATGGCCAACCGCCGCCACACTCACCACCAAGGCCTGATTCAGATCCGTTTTGCCGTCTCTCTACCCGTACTAGCTTTCTAGATCCTTTAGGAGAGACATTGTGCTCAATTGAGCTCGATACCATGTGAGGAAATGGAGATTTTTCCGAGTTTTTCTTCTTGCTTGGGTTACCCGGAGGAGCCAACTCCGACGGCCTCGTCGTCGGGAATCGCTAGCTACCACCTCAGTGAAGGTGGTGACGACATTCGCCGGCGGAGGTGGTGGCTCAGCTGGACGAAAATAGCCAGCAAAGGTGGCCCAGCCAGAATCCATCCCAGCCATCGGCTGGAGGTAGAAGACGACTAGATCCCGTCCATTTTGCGTCAAGATTCGTGCAACCCGATTTTAAATAAAATAAAATAAAAACTATGGTATATATGTAAATATGTCACATAATTTCAATCATTTTGCAGTCTATTTTAGGCCCCTTAGAGCCATTTTTAGATCCGGTGATTCCGGTGAAAGTTGTAGACCTTCCTTGTAACTTTAATATGCCACCTTAATCTTATAATTCGGTGCAGTGTACTGTCCTGTAGGGCAGTTTTGCTAGGACTGGTCCTTGACTAGGGCAGAATTTCAAATTGATGCCCATGCCAAACCAGTAATCAAAATGACCCCAAATGTTGGGTGCATGCATGATTAGGGCATATCTAGCCCCTGCCAAAAATTGAGAATTTTTGGGGAAACGTTTTCTATAGTTTTATTCATAATGAACAGAAGTAAATAACTGAAATAATTAGAGTAATATGACTCCAAATGGCCCCATATTTTGGTGAAATGTTCTTGGGAACTATACATGTGCATGGTACAAATTTCAGCATATTTGGACCACTACATGTTGGGTAAACTCACTTGCATGTGTTGGTTATACATATGCTTGGGGTGCAATTAGCCAATTTTGAAATATTATGTATTAGGACTTTTTGGAACATCCAAAAATCATGGTATTGATTTCAGAGGCTAATTAGGGTGAATTATACCCCACATTGTAATAATGGGATTTTTGGAAGCAAAAATCTCATTATTTGGAAGTTTTGAAATAATAGGACTTTTGAAAAAATAAATATACAAATAGGCTCATCATTGAGATAAAATCCTCAATTTTTGTCAAGGTCAATATAATGTTAGGTTTAACTCTTGAAAATTTTTATATCTATGTTTGAAGAATTGTGATAGGAGTTATGTGGAAATTACCTTTTTACCCTCATTATACTTAATTAGACAATTGATGAAAAAACTAAGTAGAAAATTTTGGAAAATTTTTTGGTGATATATCTGAGTATGAATAATCTTGTATAAGTTTCTCAGCATTTTTGGATGATCAGTAATTTTTAAAACCTCATAATGGCATTTTGGTAATATAATTAGAAATGAACTTTTGTAGCCCTTGTTCCATGGAAGTTCATGAAATTCTGTCTTTAACATTATTTTACCAATATATGTATGCTGTAATTTTCTTAGAATTTTTAGTAATGAACTCCTTATACCTCATTTGGAAAATGACAATTATGTGAGATTTCTATTAATTAAGGAATAAATAGAACTATTTCAAGGAAAATTATGAATTTTGGTAGACAACAATATTTTACCAAGATACAACTCAAGAAAAATTCCTTATGTTAGTGGATTATAATGTGTGATACTTCATGTATTAAATGACCTAGGGGATTAATTAAATAATTTAATTAGAGGCTTTAATGACTTAAGAAAATTATGAAAATCAATATGCTCACTTCATTAGTCCATACCATCATAGGATAAATAGTTAGGTGCAGGTGGCTCAAGGAATTGGAAGTTCTATTTCGGGGTGGTATTAGGTCATGGGTTGCGCATAATATAAGTAGGTTATACTATAAGGACCACTGGGGGATAGATCGACGGATGAGCTAGAGGTTACAATTGGAGAATAACCTTGGTGGGTAGTGTTGTCTTAGTGACGAGAGTAAAAGTGCAAGCCCTTGGATAGTAATTGGAGTGGAGGCCGGCGGAAGACTGTCACCCTTCTGAGAACATCTTAAGTCATTAGGCTCACTCAAGAGTAATAACGAGAGCTGGGGGTGAATTTTGGGTAGTCATTAATTAAAGTAAATATCCTTGAGAAAGGGAGCTTTGGGCGTAATCCCATCGTAGTTCCTAGTGCCCCCGAGAGCCATTCACCGGGTATACCCTGGGCAGTCCTGGGATTAACCTTAAATCACTAAGTATAATAACCCGTAGATAAGAGTAGTCTAATAGGTTAAGACATTGTGGTTCATTCTCGCCCATGACGGGTTTGAGGGATACTAAATAAAGGCACTATTGTGAGTGCTCACCCGCTATGGGTTGGAGGGATATATGTTGCAGGCTCACCCGTGAAGGGTTTGAGGGAATCAGGACAGGTTGGTACCGCGAGCTAAAGGCTCGAGATGAAATACTTGCATGTGCATAAATTTAGTGACGGGTCATGCGGTACTGACCGATCATCACACCGATGGCAGTACGGTGAACCAGGCGGGTGTGAGGGTTGAGGGGCCAGTGGGTTGTTTTACACTGCGGTCTGGAGGACGATCCTCGATAACGCACACCCGACCCAACAAGACTGACTGGTAGTCAGCAAAGTACGTACGATTGGTCCTAGAGTGCACCTTAGATGTGTATATGCGCGTATGAGAGGGGTCTAGGTTTGGTAGTGTGCATACCTGCCTAGAAGTGGAGATGCCCGCTCCGCTGATGCCGTAGCCACAACGGTGGTGCCCGAGAGTGAAGATAACTCTCAAAAAGTGGGAACTAAAGGTCTGTGATCACCGAGTCATTTTGTGTGAGTTGCACTTGCCTGTTGCATAAATTGGATCATAAACATTCATTCATATTAGGTCATACGCTTCATAGATCCTTATCATATAAATTAGTATGAGCTCTTTTATATGATAAGTTAAATTTCCTGGAAACTTTGACTTATAAATTTGTATGAGCATTTTTATAAGCTAAGGTACGTTTGTGATGGTAGTGTAGTGGTAGTATAGCTTTACTTTTCTGCTCTTACTTTCAGTTCTTTACTTACTTGTACTGTACATCCTTTTACTTTGTGCTATATACATATAACTACTAGTGTAGATTTACTGCTCACACTCTTACTTGTTAGCTTAGTTTCCCGTATCACCTGCTTCCTTTTATTACCCCTTAATTGTCCTCCGCTTCGTCCTCTCGCACGGTGCCTAGGAGTTGCGTGGCGAGGTGTGGAGGAAACGACATAGTATTTTTGACCAATGGTCGGTGACCAAACTATTTTTAGGAGCTCGAGGAGATGGAGCACCAGCACGACCGGCAGGATGAGGTGACAGGGCGTGAGGAGTTGATACCACCACCTACTACTACAACGCTACCTCAGGTGGGATGAGTTCGAGATTAGTTGATTAGCTTCCACTATTTTGATGTTTTGTGAGGAGAGTTATTCATATGATGTACTGGGCATAAGCCTTATTACTCTTCATATTTTTGTACTCATTGTGGACTATGTATTCTTTCATTCATATACATATGATTTGTACTGTAACTGTGGACTAACTGTGTTGTACTCTGATATGTATTACTTCTATTTCTCATATTGGCCGAACAGGTTATGATCGTACTAGCCAGTAGAATCGGCGTGTTGCGGTGTCGACTAACTCATGCGTTAGTGTCACCGTAAGATGGCGGTTCTGGACATAAGACCGGGAGCCTCCTTGAAAAGGGGATGGGTCTTACACCGCTTTGACAAACAAGTAGTTATTGTGCCCGCCACAATGACTTTACATAATTTTATTCGCCGGCACCCTTCACGTATGGATATTGATTCTAGTGAGTGTGAGCAGAGGAGTCGTGATCATGGGATGACCTCACAAGGGTGGCAGGAAACATGCACTAACACTGCATGTGGTGTAGAGGAGATGATCGCGCTACGTAATATCATAGCAGAACAGTTGTATGAAGCTACAATATAGGACAAAAAGACATGATGGTTCTATAAAATATTTGTATCGAACATTTTTTTGGGTGTTGATGTTATTTAATTAAAAAAAATTGTTTATTTCAAAAATTAAATTGTTCGTAATTAAGAATAGGGAAAAAAAATTTCACTCAAAACTCTGTTTGGTTTCCAAACAATTTTTTGAAAAATCCATTTTGCAAACTCCATTTCACCCAAACAGTTTTTTAACAAAACTCCATTTCCCACAATCAGCACTTTTTTATCATCAGCTTACCATCAGCAACAACCCAACCAAACAGAGCCTTAGTTGACTCTTTAAAGATCTGCTAAGATGACACAATTATGTAATGTGTTTAACATCAGGCTTGTAGCACATGACCTTGGGCTGGGCCTTGCCCAGGCCAGGATCCAGACTGCCCAGTGCCTGGCCCAGTGCCTGGTCCTTTCCCGGGCCGGGTAACAGGCCGAACATGCAATCAATATGGCAGCATTATAAGGCCCCCTAGGCTCGACTTGGTCCTAATTGGGCCCAGGCCTAATTGGCCCAGATCCGGGCAGACCCGGGCCAAGCAACCAGACTTGTGCTAAATTTGCACCCCTTGCCCGGACAAAGCACATCAAGATCGAGCATCACTTCGTTCGGGAGAAGGTGTTGGAGGGGTCTCTAATGGTAGAGTATGTGCAGAGCCAGGACAATGTTGTTGTTGGGTACACATGGATTCTAAGTCCATGTGTCGACACCCAGAGGGAAAGTGTCGACACTTAAGAAGACTTGTGTCGACACCCAGACAAGCAGTGTCGACACTTGGAGTAATTGTGTCGACACCAGGGATGCAGAGTCGACACCAGACCGAAAGTGTCGACACAAGGAGCTGTGTCGACACTCAATGAAGAAAAGTCCAGTGAAGCAGTGTCGACACTTAGAAGCAGTGTTGACACCCAGAGGAACTGTGTCTACATTAGAAAGTGTCGACACTTGAAGTTGTGTCGACACTCAGCAAAAGTCTGCAGAGTATAAGTATAAGTGTCGACACCCAGAGGAATGTGTCGACACACAGCAGAAGACTCAGCACTTGAAGAAAATGTCGACACAATAAAGAATGTGTCGACACTAAGCAGAAGACTCAACACTTGAAGAAAGTGTCGACACTTGGATGCTGTGTCGACACTTAGCAAAGTTCAGCAAAATTCTAAGTACAAGTGTCGACACAAAGGAGATGTGTCGACACTTAGCTAAAAGTCTCAACAAAGGAAGATGTGTCGACACAAGGAGAAGTGTCGACCCTCAGCAAGAATCAACACAGAAGTCAAGTGTCGACACCAAGAAGAAGTGTCGACACTGAATAAGTTCAATACATGAAGATGTGTCGACACAAAGGAGTTGTGTCGACACTTACAAGAATTCAACGAAGTATTGAAGAACAAGGACTTGGGTCGACACACATTATCAGTGTCGACACATGATGAAGAAGTTGTGTCGAGAAGTGAATTCTACAACACAAGGAGTTGTGTCGACACCTTGAAGGCTAGTGTCGACACTTAGTCTATAAGTGTCGACACTTAAAGACAGACTGTCTCGACACTTTCAGACAGTTACAGATTTTTCAAGAACTGACTGGATGACTTGACAGCTGTCATTCCAGCCGGTCTACTACACCTGTCAGAGTTGTCAGAAATCAGTTATGAACCGGACCAGCCGGTTACCACGAAGAAGGCCTATATATAGGCTTATACTGTCTACAGAAAAAGATGATCAAGTAATTGATAAAGATAAGAGGATCAAGGTTGTTGAAAAACAATTCATTGAAGACTTTCAAGTAAAGTTCTAAGTAGTTGGAGAGAGAGAGATCTCCATCGAAGAAGACAGCCGTTGGAACCCGGCTGTGAAGAAGGGTTCAGACTTTGTTCTGAATCTTAAGTTGCAGAGATCAAGGATCAGCTGCAGAGAAGATCAGCCCTATTGTGTTCTATATTCAAGAAGCTTTGAAGAAAGCCAAGTCAGGTTGATCTCAGCAGAGTTCTTCCAGGAACTCATCAAGAAACTCTCAACTCTTCTCTCTTTTCTCTGAGTTGTAGGGTTTATATTTTGTATTCATATTATCTTGTAGGATCCTTAGGGATCTGAGTTGTAAGCCTGTAATTATAAAGGCTGAGTGGTAGGGCCTGTGTGCCTGAGTGTAGGAGATCTGTATCTCTGAGTGTAGGCCTGTTGTGGCTGAGTGTAGGCCGTGTGGCTGAGTGTAGGCTTTGTGAAGAAGCTGAGTGTAGGTCTTTAAAAAAAGACTGAGTTGTAGGGCCTTGGGCCTGAGCTGTAGGAACCATTTTGGGTTCTGAGTGTAAGATCTGAGGATCTGAGATAGTGGAGGAGTTTGGCCGAATCTAGTACACTACTAGATAGGCAAAGGGGGAAAGTGGATGTACCCAAACCTTGGGGAACCACTATAAATTTGTGTGTTCACTGTGTGCTTGAATTGACTGCTGTGATTGTTGTGATTGTTGCTTAGTTATAACTCTGAGATATAAACTGAAATCTGCCTAAAAAGTTTAAAAAGATTAAGTCACATATTCACCCCCCCTTTAGGTGATTAGGTACAATTTCTTTCAGTTGTAGACATCTTTACGAAACTGTTGTCGAAGGGACCGTTTGTACGGTTACGGGATTTGCTCGGGCTGGTTTTGTAACGACCCGAAACTCAAAAGAGCGACGGGAGGCGTTTTGAGCCAAGTTTGGAATTTGGCAGGGGGCACATGGCCTGGGACACGGGCATGTCCCCGGGCGTGTCGAGCTTGGGTCGACGACCTGGCCGTGTGGACGACGAAATTTAGAGTCGACGATCGTCGAGCAGCGAACACGGCCTGGAACACGGGCGTGTCATAGGCCGTGTGTGTCTCGGGTGGTTGGTCGATTTTATTCACAGGTGAAACCAGCCTGGAAGCCTAGGCGTGTTCAGTGGTGACACGACCGTGTAAAATGGGATACGGGCGTGTCCAATACCCGTGTGTGTCTCGGGTCGCTGCTGGCCTATGTCGTTGGAGGAACACGGCCGGGAACACGGCCGTGTACTGGATGACACAGGCGTGTCAGGTCAAACACAGGCGTGTCAGGTGCCCATATAATTTTTAAGACGCGTCGATTTCGACGGAGAATGGGGGACACGGCCCTGGACACGGGCGTGTCACAGGCCGTGTTCGGCCCAGATTTTGCATTTCATGCCCGAATCGTGGCCGTTCGTTTCTTTAATTTGGGATCCGACGGCTGGGGGCTGCTAGTGCTTGGATATACCCAGGATTGGGCCTTTAAAACCCTCATTTCACTTGAGTGGTTCTCTTTCTAAGTTTAAAGAGATGAGAGAGCAAAGGAGGATGAAGAAGCCTAGATCCGGTCGCCGGCGGAGCTTCAGAGCTCCAAATCGCGAGCCGACTTCGGATCTACGGAGGCAAGAAGATTGCGGTGCTTTTCATCCACGTACATTTCCATGGCGCTAAAGAAGAACGCTAGGGTAACGATTCTCTACTTGAGCATGTGAAGCTCTACTTCTTTTACATAGGGAAGCCCGCTCTCGCGAGTTTGCGGTGAGTTTGAGGCATTCCTTCGGGTAGATGTGAATAGTCCTCGTTGTGTACTTATATGGTCCGTAATCGAGAATGGATATAGGCATGATGTGTGAAGCCTACCCGGACAAGTTGGTCTGGATCGGTGATGTTGCATTGCATGAAAGGCCGGAGAAGACTCTGTACGAATGTTTGTATTTCGGGTTTTCTACGAGGTAGATTGCAACAGGGGGCCTTGTGAATTAACTCCAAGGTGAAACCGAAAAACTGGGCGGATGCTTGGTTCTGCCATCTTGTGGGCCTGGGAGCCAACTTGAACATAACTGGGTTATGTGATGTATATAAGCAATTTGGGACTCGGGAAAGTTTGACCCGCGCATCTGTTTTAAATTAACGTTGTGGTGTGAGCAACGGGTCAGGCGAAACCGTACTCGCTCTATGTCGTTCGGTTAAAGAGACCTAAAGTTACTTGGCACTTACCGTTGGTATAGATAGTGGATCTTAGGCAGTGGCCAGAAAGACCAAATGCTCACGAGATATTGTCGTCCAAGGGTCGGTGGTGAGTCTGCGGACTTTGACCGTGATCACCGAGAATGTGCCCTGAGAGCACGAGGTGTGTGGTCGTGAGTGCCTATGACTGTGTTGTTGTGTTGTTTACACTATACTGTTGGATTATGCTAACAAAGTGCAGGGAAGGAGCATCGCCGCCCCGAGTTTGGGGCAGGATCGTTATAATTTGGTCAACATAGTTGATCGTTGCCTTTGTTTGCCACTGTGCGGTGGATTGTTGCTTGCAGATGTTGCGGAGCCGAGTTCTAAATAGCGGGCTAAAGCCCAAGTTGCTGAGCCGGCCCTCAAAGGCCTAATTTTGAATGTTTTCTGTTATTCATGTATGGCCGGCCTGCATGCCAAGGTTTGGAAAACATTGATATTCAAGCAAACTATTGTAAGGCCTTAAGGCCAGTACTTGTGTATTTGTACTTCATTCCTTTTGGTTCTGTTTAGTGGACATTCATGCTAGTGCTGGGTTCTTGTTATTGCAACTAATAAAATTGCTTCCGCTAGAATGACTCTGTGTAGGACGTTGGATTGGTTGGATGGTTTCCATTGAGTAACCGCCCGGTCTGTCTGTGGTATATGGCGTCGGGCCCCGGCCGGACCTACTGCTATATACTATGCGACGGATAGGGGGTGTTATAGGTTTCCACTTCCAACTTCAAAGGGGAGTGTTGAATTTGTTGAAGTGGAAGTGGGCGGTTTGAAGAAGGCAGGCCGCACAGACTATATTAACCGTTGTTGGTTGGCAATCTTAGGTATTGGCAGATAGCCGGTTTTTAGATAATGTTTCCTTCCCGCGGTCTGTCTCATCAAGCACCCTGGAGTTGTAACCAGGCGGTTAGCTAGCTCCGCAGCTTGCGGTCTGGATTATGAGACCACAGAGTTTGCTGAGGAGGTAGGTCCTTTGGTTCGCGTGGATGTCGTGCGGCTAGCGCGGTTAGTGGAGTTTAACCACTGAGCTTTCTATAGCTGTTCGCGCGGTCTGATGCCAGAGTTTATTGGAATTGTGGACTTGGTCATGGTGATGTGCCAAGTTCATGTTGTTGCCTAGTTCGTGGAGACCGCATGAGTTGCACGGTCTGGTTCTTGTATCTGCACTTTTGTATGGATAGGTGTCTCTAGCCGTAGGATGATGGGCGGTTACCCTATTGCTTATAGGCAGTGATCGCACTCCCCTGGTCGCTTATAAATATGGGTCCCTGACTTGTTATTCACAATGAGAACAGTGAGAACTCAGTTCGAGCTTTGAACTTGTGGTTAGAATTAGTTAACTGCGCGACTAAGTGAAGATTAACTTGTGTTGTGTAGGCTGTGCTGCTAGCACCGGACGACTAGCCAACTAGTTCGGAAGCTTAGTGTGAAACAGTTCGCGGATAGGAGATTATGGCATACAACAGGTCGCGGTTAGTGCGGCCAGCAGTCTTCTTTTTCGGGGTTACGGATAGTTCAAAAAGCAGTTTGCCTGGTCCATCATCAGGTA
Source organism: Platanthera guangdongensis (assembly GCA_039583875.1). Taxonomy (NCBI): domain Eukaryota; kingdom Viridiplantae; phylum Streptophyta; class Magnoliopsida; order Asparagales; family Orchidaceae; genus Platanthera; species Platanthera guangdongensis. Next base: position 237,590,610 of record CM077158.1, read on the forward strand.
GGTTGTTTCCCAATTCGGCATCTTCTATTCGTGGTTAGCTTCAGCGGTTAGGTGACCTAGCGGTCAGGAGACTAGGAAGCAGCAGACAAAGTTCTTTCTCAAGATTCAATAAGTAGGTAGTCCGTGTGGCTAGAGTAGCGGTCTGACAGTTTGACGGTTTCGGCAATATGAAGCTGTTAGCAACGACTTGGTGGTTCCGGCGGACAGTTTTAGTGGTTGCGGCTAGGTGGTTACTGGGTTTAGTCTGCCGATTTTACTATTGCTTGTAGTTTTTGATTCCATCGGGTGCATTGCGAAATCATGTCTCGCAATGTATACCTCGCGTTGTAAGAAGATAGTTGTTTTAATTACAGTTCTTGTTCTTCTACAACTTTTGGTTTCTTGGCTTTGGTATGGTTGAGTGTTCTTGCGACCTTGCTCAGCTTCCCAGAAATTTTTTACATTATCTTATTAAGAGATGTGAAGATATATTCACTTATTACAGAAGCTGTCGTTACAATTAGTTTCAGGTGAATAATAAATCGGCGTTGCCGGTTCATTTGGAAAATTAACATGAGCTATTTGTCATCAATCATAACATCATTATTGTTGGTTTGTTCTTCTATAATGACAACCTAAGCAAAATATAGGCATGGATGTAAATAAAGGATATTAAAATGAAGCACATAGGTATTTGGAGGCACACCATACATCAAACAAGAGCCATTGGATCATGAGAGAGAGCATGAGAATGGGGGGAGAGAGTTGGGATAGAGAGAGGAGGGAGAGAGAAAGAAAGAGAGAGAGCGGAGAGAGGGAGAGAGGATGTCATGTTTTTTAATATATATTATTATTAAAGAGAGAGGAGAGGAGAGTGTGAGGGAGAGGGAGGGATAGGAAGAAAAAAAAGACAAAAATAATATTTTTACGTCGAATAATAATTTTTTTACAATATAAATATTGTAATATTAATGTATATTTTTTACGATCATTTTGAGTACTCATATGTATATGTTGTGGACATAACCCGCCTTGATGCGGGTGCAACTTGCAGACGCATCGGACACGGGCGAAGCCCGTGTCGAGGTGTTTGCAGGTTACCAGCCTGGATGCGACCGAAGGCCGCCCGAGAGCATCGGGCACGGGCGTAGCCCGTGCGAAAATGCTAGTATATATATATATATATATATATATATATATATATATATATATATATATATATATATATATATATATATATATATATATATCATATACTTAAGGATGAGTAGAACAACTTCATCTTCTTCCTCAAGTCTTGACCGAATCAGAGAGCGAGAGTGACGACGAGGGTTCTAAGTTCGTGAAGCTTCAGATCGCCGCCGTCAGAGCTACGATGCTCGGAATCGCAAACCGAGCATAGATCCGGAAAGCTCTCGCAGAGATCTTCACGATCGCGGCAAGTATTTCTCATTTCGTGAAAGTTTTTCGTTAGAGTTTTCGGCTCTAACCTCTCTTTTGGCCAAATTGTTGTAGATTCCGCTTCCCCGGGCCTTCTTTTGGCTAGATCCGCGACGTGGAGTAAATTGCAAGACTGATCAGAGTAGAAACTGATTCAAGTGGTGTTCTTGTTCTTCCTGTTACTCTTTTCTTCCTAATTTTTAGCCATGTTTTCTTAGATTTGACATGTTTAAGCTAACCTTATCCTCGAATTGCTAGTTAATTGTTTTGGATTATGACGCATGTTTCTCCTAGAATCATTTCTCCTCAATTTTATCCCGTAGATTTGGTAAACAAATGTAGTTGTCGTGTCACTTTAACTATCGAGTCATTTTGATTGTTGCGACATCTCGTGCGTCCCATTGTTTTGATCGCACTTCACCTTGCTTAACCCTTGCAATGTCCTTATGCAGTCCAAGTAGTTTGTTGACCCTCTTGAAATCTCATCAGGTAAGTCCCAGTTGATAAGTGTTCCTTTGAAGTGTCGGTTTTATTAAGAGTCGATTTAAAGTCTGTTGACCATTAGTCTATGTTGAATAAAAGAAACTCTGCATGTATTAATACGTAACCAGAGAAAACTCTGATGGTTTGTGCGCGTTGGGGTTTCTCCCTCGGCACAGTGCATTATGGTTGAGTCTATGCGCGTTGTAGACCTTCATCCCCGTCACATTACCTTAGTTGTTGGTCTATGCGCATTGGGGTTTCTCCCTCGACATAGTGCCCTTCTAGTTAGGTTTGTGTGCGTTGTGAACCTTTTTCCCAGCACAGTACTCTTTCCGGTTGAGCTGATCAGTCTCATTTAAAATGATGAACAACATGAATGATAAAGAAGGATGAATATATGAACTTCTGATGTTTGACACTCTGTTTTGTCCCGTTTTTGTGATTAGTCTTTCTTGCTCAGCTAGATTTACTATTTTGTTTTGTTGCTTTGCTACTGACTTTTGTTGCAGTCGATTTGTTGTCCCTCGTTCACTTCGAGGTTTGTTGGTCTTCCTTTTACTTTTTTGCACCACTTATAACTTGCTTCTGAGGTGTTCTTCTTTTGAATGCCTCAGGTCTAGAGAAGTATCAAATTTAGCTGACAGAGTTGTGCTTCTGGTGCTGCGAGTGGTTGTGGCCATTTGTTTCCACCCAGAGTGTTGAGGTAGTTATTTTGTTAGACATGACTATTTCTCTATGAGTTCGTGTCAGTTATTGACGTCTATAGTCTAGGACTTATTATGACAGTTTACTTATTACTTTTATTGTTGTTACTTATTGCTTGTTTGTACTTGCTCTCTGGGAAGGTTTTATGTTAGTATGCATGTTGTTACTTTTAAGTATAAAAAGTTGCATACTGAAATGTTTGCATGACATGTTTTTAAACTGTAAAACACACTACTTTTAAGCGCTATATAAAATCTCTTTTATTTATACTAAATTTAGAAGTCATATCTCATACATTTTATGCTATGTGCTCATTCCCATATAAGTTAATAAAAAAATCAAGCTTAGTATTTTCCGTTGCGAAAATCTATATTTTCTCACCTATGGACTAGTTGTTCCACCCGACCGAGGGGCACAGTCAGAACGCTCAAGAACTTAAATATGTTTTAACTTAAAACATAAATCTCTTCCATTAGAGTAAATATGAGGACTTTGTTGTCTGAACATATGCAGTTGTCCCCTGTACGGCGTGGCATCACGACACTTATTTTCTCTTACTCTGACGTATTATTTAAATACAGAGAAAATGTAGGTTGTGATAGTTGGTATCAGAGGGAGGTTTTGCAAGAAGGTTGGTTGGTTTGGCAAGCCAGTCGAACAACTTTCCCTTAAGCAAAACTTTAATCGTATCATTTCATTGCACACATACCGATATGTCATTAGTAGATCTTGATGGAAGCATGAACAATACACTCATAACATGATGAGAAGTATATATGACATATTATGTAATATGAGATGCATAATATGTGTTTGTATATGGATCCACCATAGGTGGCAACATGTGACAATTATGTAATATGTGATGCATAACCATCATCACATGGATGCCCATTAGCACGTTTTAATTTTTCGTTACATACAATATTATGTAGTATGAGATGCATAACATTGTATGTGTACGCCGCTCATAACATGCACTAAGGTCTTTTTAGAATGCATAACACTGCATACATAACATATCATCGCATAAGCACACTTGCCAAGTTAAAGATCTGCATGATGACATATGTACACCATGATTTGAAATGAAATTTAAATATTCATGCATTCATAGTATAGATACAAGTTAGAAGCATAACATCATTTCATGATTTCCTAGAGCAAGGTAACAGCAAGAGCAAGTATCTGTTCGTTCCCGATCTGATTTGAGTCTGTTTGTTTCTGATCTGATCTGGGTTAGGATATTCGAGTTTTTTAGCTTAGGTGTCTTAAGCTAGGACCTTAACAAGTCGTTTGTTAGTATCTATAGAATATGACCCCGAAACAGTTTTTCTAAGGGAATATCTTCCCAGTTTGTGATGTCTTAGGAAAGGTTTTGACTAGATACCCGTTTGTTCTATAGAAATGTCGGCTAAGCGTGTTGTGACGAGGTAGATTCCCGAGTCAGAGGGTGAGTCTTTTGGTGCCCAGAGTGAAGCAGTGATTGAAGGACTACAACAAAGTAATGAGGCCCTAACAAGGCAGATGGTGGACATGCAATCACAGATACAATCATTGTTGGCTGTCGTCGCCGGGAAACAGACCAGAGTGCAGGACCCTACTGTTGGTCAAACTATTCCCACTCCTCCTGCTGCTCTAGTTCCCCCAGTTACACTGTCGTCAGAGATGAATTTTATTTCTCACTTCCAGCGACTAGGACCTCCTACGTATGATGGTAGGGCAGACTTCATGACGTTGGATGACTAGATCATCTCCATTGAAGAAATGTTTTCTTATTCTGTCATTTCCTCCGATCAGAAGGTGATTATTGCGGCGTACCAACTCAAATGACTTGCGAAGAGTTAGTGGAATATAGAAAGGGAGAATCTTACTGATGGGTACTCTTGGGATTCGTTCAAGAGTATGTTACAGAAAAAGTTTCTGCCATCGGTCGAGCAAGACCGTCTGATGAATAACATTTTACACCTGAAGTAGGGCAACTCACTGTTACTGAGTACGAGATCGAGTTTAACAAGCACAGTCATTTTGCCCCGGATATGGTAGCGTCCGAAGAAGGCAGAGTAAAACGCTTCCTAGGTGGTCCGAGGCATGACATCCAGTAGTTGGCTAGCGCGTACAAATCGTAGACCTTTGCAGAAGTAGTAGAAGCCGCCTTGAAGGTTGAGGCGATAGATAATGCGAAGAATCGGGGATTACATGCAAAGATGGACACGAGGAAATCTGATGATGGTAGAAGTACAAAGGCATCTGGCCCTACAACGAAGAAGGATCGAAGGGAAGCGTGTAGCTTCTGTGGTAAGCCAGACCACCCTTTTGAGAAGTGCTTTAAGAGACTGGATGCGCAGAAATAGTCTCAGGTACACACGATCCAGGATGCACCAAAGGGAGGCCCTGTCTGTACTTATTGCCAGAAGAGTGGGCACGATGTGGCCCATTATCGCAAGAAGGCTGGAGCTTGTTTTCTCTGCGGCCAGAAAGGACACATGAGGTCTACTTGCCCGCAGAGCCATCCTGCGCTGCATGTAGTTCCGTTGGAGACTCTACCGCCTCTCCCGCCTCACATGGACAAGGGAAAAGGAAAGTTGAATGTGCTGACCAAGGAGGAAGTCCAATCATCGACTCAAGCGATCTCAGGTTAGCTAGTAATCTCTTATGGCAGATTTACGGTTTCTGCATTTTAGTTGCGCGCACAATGTGTTTAGGTGAATTTAATGTGAAGAATAAGTGGACGCGCGTTCTGTTCGATTCGGGTGCTACACACTCCTTTGTGGCAAGGAGTTTTGTAGACCGACATCGCTGGGTTCTCGACCAGTTCGACAATTCCCTGAAAGTCAAATTCTCTTTAGGAGAGTGGTGTTGTCAATTCAGGGTATCCATAAATTCCCTATCTTCCTAGGTGGTTTTCTAGCCTATGCGGATCTGAATGTGTTAGACTTGGATGACTTCGACGTGATCTTGGGCATGGACTGGCTATCCAGCTATGATGTCGTCATTCAGTGCAAGCACACGCGCTTAAATTTCAAAGGCGACAAAGGCCAACCCATGAATGTGTATGGTTTGCCGCATCAGGAATCTCCAATCATTTTTACGGTACGTGCTCGTAAATTTTTAGAGCCTGGATGTGATTCTTTCCTTGTTTCTGTTTCTGTTCTGGATGCTGTACTTGTTGTGCCTCGGGTTGAGGACGTTTCTGTGGTGTGTGAGTTTGTGGATGTCTTTCCCGTTAGTCTTCCTGTACTTTCTCCTGAGAGAGAGGTGGAGTTCATTATATACCTTTAGCCAGACACTCGCCATATTATAAAAGCACCGTACTGCATGACTCCGCGTGAGTTGGAGGAGTTGTATACTCAGTTGGATGAGTTATTGCAGTGTGGTTTTATTAGACCTAGTTCTTCCCCTTGGGGTGTGTCAGTCCTCTTCGTGAAGAAAAAGGATGGAACGATGAGGCTATGCATAGATTATATAAAGCTAAACAAAGTGACTATTAAGAACAATAACAGTTGTCTAGGATCGATTACTTGTTTGACTAGCTGTGAGGTAGTTTCGTGTTCTCAAAGATTGACCTCCGTTTGGGCTACCATCAGTTAAGAATCCATGAGTCAAACGTTTCGCGAACTACTTTTCTTCCCCGATATATCACTTTGAATTTCTGGTAATGTTGTTTGGATTAACGAACGTGCCGTCAGCTTTTATGGACATGATGAACCTGGTGTTCAGGGACTTTCTGGATAAGTTCGTGGTTGTATTCATTGACGATGTACTAATATATTCTAGAAATGCAGAAGAGCATGCCTTGCACTTGCGTTTGGTCTAGACTACTCTGAGGGAGCACAAGCTGTATGCGAAGCTTAGCAAGTATGAGTTTGGGTTGTCTCGGGTGTCATTCCTAGGACGCATTGTAAGCAAGGACGATATCTCAATGGATCCCGTGAATGTAGTCGTAGTCTCGAATTGGAAGAGACCTACATCGCCTAAGGAGATAAGGATCTTCTTAGGGTTGTCAGGTCACTACAGAAGATTTGTGAAAGGATTCTCCTTGCTTTCTGCGCTGTTAGTCAGGCTTACGCAAAAGAGCGTAACTTTTGTTTGGAGTGATGCCTGTGAGGAAGCTTTTCAAGAGCTCAAGATAAGACTGTGTTCTGCTCTAGTTTTGATATTGTCAATGGAAGGAGTAGAGTATGATTTTTATGTGGACGCCTCGCGAGTTAGACTCGGTTGTGTGTTGATGTAGGACGACAAAGTGATTGCATATGGATTGAGACAACTGAAGGTCCATGAAAGGAATTATCATACGCATGACTTGGAATTTGCTTCCGTCATTTATGCCTTGAAGTTGTGGAGACATCTTTTGTATGGAGTGTCATGCAAAATCTACACGGACCATAAAATTTGAAATATGTCTTCACTTAGAAGGATTTGAATTTACGCCAGCGTAGATGACTAGAATACGTTGCGGGCTACGAAGTCGATATCCTTTATCATCCTGGCAAGACTAACGTAGTAGCGGATGCCTTGAGCTGAAAGCTCGCACATATCTTTAACCTCTCGGTGCAAGCCCTTGTAGAGGAGTTTTTGCTCATGGACATAATCGTAGGGAATATCGCTTCACCGAGTAGCTTAGAGGTGGAAGAGCCTTCGTGGATTACTCTCACTAGGCTACATCAGAAAGACGATCCTGATTTGCAGTACTTTCGCAGTAGAACTGAGAAAGGAGAATTACCTGACTTTTCAATTGATGACATTTGTGCCCTAAAGTACCGTGACAGATATTGTATTTCTGCTATTGGGGACATCCGAGCAAGAATATGCAGTGAAGCGCATGGTTCAAGTGTTGTTTATCATCCTGGTTTCACAAAGATGTGTAGAGATTTGAAACAGATTGTTTGGTTGTCAGGTATGAAGAACGACATCGCAAGATTTGTATCTGAATGTTATACCTGCCAGCGTATCAAAACTTATCATAGAAGGCCGGGTGGTAAGTTATCGCCTTTAGACATACCAAGTTGGAAATGAGAGAGTTTATCCATGGATTTCATAACCAGTTTGTCGAGATCTCCCCGAGGGCATGATGCAGTGTGGGTTATCGTGGACAGAATAACCAAGTGTGCCCACTTTGAGTCTCATCCTCAGCTGTTCTCCTAGACATCCCAGGTTAGTATTATTGTTTAATGAATTCTTCTATCATGTCTCTTCCTCTGCCCTCTTATTTCGTTTTGTGTTCCAAGTTTCGGGACAAAACTTTCTTTTTGGAGGGGTGATTGCAACGCCCTTGATTTTCCGACAATTATTTAATCCTCTTGATGACGTCATAATGACGTAAGGAGCGTTACGTTAACGTGGAGTTGACGGCGCGTCATCGTCAGTGCATTTTCACGTATGTTCGGTCGAGTCGGTAAAATTTGTGAATCCTTATAGAAAATGAAAAATTTCACGTTAGGAAATTAAATTAATTAATTTTTGACATGCTCGTCAAGTTTCGTCGCGATCCGAGCGATATTCGAGGCTCGACGAATTTCCGAAGTCTTGTAAAAATTATGTTCGTCGTAGACTTTGAAAATTTATATCTCGAGAATGACATGTCGGATCTTGGTTTCGTCTTCGTCGTTGGATTTGTAGCGTCAGTTTTCACCTACGGTGCCACATTTCGTTTAATTCGACGCGGTGGGAAATCTTGATTTAGTACTCGAGAACTCAGAAGCCTTCCAAGGAGATCATATTTATAATACTCGAGAACTCAAAAAGCCTTCTCGTGAAATTCTGAAGTAGTACTCGAGAACTTTAAGGTTGTTCTCGAGAAATCGCAGCTCCCTTCTCGAGAAATCATGTGCTGCACTCGAGAAATCCGAAGTTCATCCCGAGAAATCTGTTTCAGCCTGCTTTCAGACGCTATTTTGAGGGTCAAAACAGCGTCATATGGAAACATGGTTAACATGATTTTTGTTCGTCTCGACGAGATCTATAACTTCTGTGTTGATCACTTTTCGATTCGAAGCAATTTTTAGCCTCTATTTTAATTTTTCGCGCACCCGCACTTAAATTGTCCACCTCCTTCCTGTTTAGACAAAATATATATATATATATATATATATATATATATATATATATATATATATATATATATAATATAAACATATACTTAAGGATAAGTATAACAACTTCATATTCTTCCTCAAGTCTTGACCGAACCAGAGAGTGAGAATGACGACGAGGGTTCGAAGTTCGTGAAGTCTCGTGTACAACCTCGGGCTCGCGAGAGGACCTCAAAAGCGCGGATAGACGAGGCAGGGCGAGTGGGATCATGTGGTCCACTCGCAGTTGCCGAGATAAGAGGTCCCTGCTGTAGGCGAGACGCCCCTCCTAAGGGCGCGAGAAGGCCTTTGGCCGCGAGAAGGACTCACGACGTCTAAAGTAGGCGAGACAGGAGGAAGGTCCATCTCGTCGATAGTTTCTCCCCCACTCGCCATACAAAAAGGCCATTTTGACATTTTTATGCACAAGAGTGTTTTTACTCTCCTACCCCGGGTAATTTTACCCTTTTGCCCTTGGTGGTCTGCGTATAACTCCTCAGAACAGCGGAGTTTGGCTGTTGGCAGACCCAATCAGGGGTATTCTGGTATTTTCAGGTCAACCCAGTATGGTTATTTGCAGATTCAACTCAGAAAACTATAAATAGACCCATAAGGGCTCCTTAGAAAGCACGCTCTCATTATTCTCCAAATCTCTAGTGTTTTTTGAGGAGCTCCTAGCCCAGTTTTTGGCTTTGGAGGGGAAGCTCTCAGAGATCTTCCGGGTGTGAGGTGAGACCTCCCTGCTGAGGCTTTAGGTCAGTCTTAGGTCCTTTGTAACTAGTCGAGGGTCGGGGCTCGAGAGAAGTAGGTGTTGGATGCACCCCTATTTTTGAACTCCCGTTGAAGTCAATTTTGGCTTCAACATTTCGGATCGCCGTCGTCGGAGCTACGGTGCTCAGAATCGCAAACCGAGCTTAGATTCAGAAAGTTCTCGTCGAGATCTTCACGATCGCGGTAAGTATTTCTCGTTTCATTGAAGTTTTTCGTTAGGGTTTTCGGCTCTAACCTCTCTTTAGGCCAAATCCTTGTACATTCTGCTTCCCCGCACCTTCTTTTATCTAGATCCGCTACGTGGAGTAAATTGGAAGACCAATCAGAGTAAAAACCGAGGCAAGTGGTGTTCTTGCTCTCCTTCTTGCTCTTTTCTTCCTAACTTTTTAGCCATTTTTTCTTATATTTGACATGTTTAAGTTAATCTTATCCTCGAATTGCTAGTTAATTATCTTGGATTGTGACGTGTGTTTCACCAAGAATCATTTATCCAAATTTTATCCCGTAGATTTGGTAAACAAATGTAGTTGTCTCGACACTTTAACTATCAAGTCATTTTGATCGTTGCGATATCTCGTGCGTCTCGTTGTTTTGATCGTACTTCACCTTGCTTAACCCTTGCAACGTCCTTATGCAGTCCAAGTCGTTTGTTGACCATAGTGAAATCTCGTCGGGTAAGTCCCAGTTGATAAGTGCCCCTTTGAAGTGTCGGCTTCATTAAGAGTCGATTTAAAGTCTGTTAACCGTTAGTTTATATTGAATAAAAGAAACTCAGCATGTATTAATACGTAACCAGAGAAAACTCTGATGGTCTGCGCGCATTGTGGTTTCTCCCTCGACACAGTGCCTTATGGTTGAGTCTGTGCGTGTTGTGGACCTTCATCCCCGGCACATTACTTTAGCAGTTGGTCTGTGCGTGTTGGGATTTCTCCCTCGACATAGTGACCTTTTGGCTAGGTTTGTGCGCGTTGTGAACCTTTTTCCCGACACAGTACTCTTTTCGGTTGAGCTGATCGGTCTCATTTAAAATGATGAACAACATGAATAATAAAGAAGGATGAATATATGAACTTCTGATGTTTGACACTTTTTCTGTCCAGTTGTTGTGATTAGTCTTTTTTGCTCAGCTAGATTTGATGTTTTGTTTCTGTTGCTTTTCTACTGACTTTTGTTGCTCAGCTAGATTCCACATAGACAGAACTCTTTAACTGCAATAAAAATGTGTTTTTCCCGTAACTCTCAAACCCCTGTGCACACTGCAAAAATGTGCAACGAAGGTAATGTAACACTGATTGGTTTGCGAGTGGCCAGAGTGTTGCCGCGTTGAAACAATGTCGTGGCCGGAATAATATCGCGCAAAGATATTTTCGCGGTTGGCCGTAGGGGTGGAGCCCCGTGTTTGTCACTCGCAAACCCCCAACATTATAGTCCATCCGTCACATTTTTACTGTGTGCACGAGAATTTGTGAGCGACGTGGATAACATATATTTTTTAATATAGGTGAGAACACTTTGCCAATATCAGAGCATATTTTTTAAAATACAAGTAAAATGTAAATATGATTTTTTAAATAAAGAGTAAAATCATAAAGTGAATAGTATTTTTACTTTTTAATGTAGTACGAGTGACAGACACGGGGTTCCGCCCCTACGGCCAACCGTGATAGTATCTCTGCGCGACATTATTCCGGCCATGACATTGTTCCGACGCGACAGCGCTTCGATCACTCGCAAACCCCACAGTGTTATACTACGTTCGTCGCTCATTTTTGCGGTGTGCACGAGCGACGGGAAGAATACATTTTTATTGTAATTAGAGGATTTTGCCTATATGATACTAAATGAAAGATTTTTTTAAAATAAAAACACATATTTTAAAATATGAATTTTTTGCTTTGTCCGGGGCAAAATCGGGAAAACGAATGTTTAACTATGTTTTTCTTAGGCTCCATTTGGTTCGGCGGTGGCGGGTCTATCCGGCGGGTGTGAAACAGAGTGTTTGAATCGGAGGGGGGAGGCGGCTGCTCCAAACAGAGCTTTTTGGGGGCGTTTCTTAAGGCGGGCGGGTGAAAACAGTGCAAACGCCGCCGGAGGTTCATTTGTTTACCCTCCTTCCGGCAACGGTTGCTAGGGGTGTGCACGGTGCGGTTTGTTGCGGTTTTGGACCAAACCGCAACCCCACCGTAAGGGCTCGGTTTTTGTCCGAGCAAAACCGCACCGCACCGAAATTATGCGGTGCGGTTTCAGTTCGGTGCGGTTTTTTGCGGTGCGGTTTTTTGCGGTGCGGTTTCGGTACAGTTTTTAACATGTATTTTACATAGACTACAGATAAACATCATAACTATGAATGTTGCTTGATAATTTATGAGTTTCTTTATGTTTTGCTGTTTTTCTCTCTTTATTGTATTAAATTACATGATTTTCTTACAACAGGTGATTTCATTTTCATAAATTTTGATGCAGTTATTTGTCTTTTTTTTTGGAGATGTCATATCAACTTATGGACTATATAATATTTTGTGAATATCATGTTTCATAGACAAATATTTTCACGCTAAATTTTGTTGCAGGAGATTCATTTATTCTTATATATCAACACTTCTTATGCAATATTTTGTTTTAATTTTGATTATTAAAGAAACTGTTCTAATTGATATCCAAGTTGTCTGTGTGTGGAAGAGATACAACAACACTCAAACCTTTATCCCACTATAGTGTGGTCGGCTATATGGATCATTTGTCGCAATTGTGCCAAATCTTGACATATTTTCACTAATGAGTACATCATGTTTTCCTTATAGTTTTAAGCCTTTATTCCACTATAGTGTGTGTAGAAGAGATTATTCAGCAAAATATCTCACATAATTATAATAACTATGACATTAATATATCGTATAAATATATCAACCATTACTTAATATACTTAAATGTGACGTCACATAATAAAAAAAATTAAATACACAAAATATTCGGTGCAGTGCAGTTTTCAAAATTCAAAAACCGCACAACACCAAACCGCCCTCGATTTGTAAAAGTTTAAAACCGCACCACACCTAAACTACAGGGTGCGGTTTAAAAATCGGTGCGGTTTTTGCGGTGCGGACGGTTTTTGCGATTTGCGGTTTTTCATGCTCACCCCTGACGGTTGCCCAAAACGGAGCAGCGAAACGTCCAAACAAATAGGGGCTTAATATATCTTTATACTATAAGGAAACTCTAATCCGGCTGTGGTGTAACATTTTAATACAAAAATACCCTCATTAAAATAAAATATTTTGCTTAACTTAAGGGCCTCTTGGTCTTTCCGCTAGGTGAAGGCTTAATTAATGGAGTCTCTGCCAACTCATCACTGCCTCCTCCAGCACAATAGGTAACGCCAGCAATCCCACCGAAAGCACGCTGATACCAAGCACGCCGATACCTAGGCTCTGTTTGACACTCCGGCAGGGCGCCGTTCCGTCCTGAACGAGCCGGAGAAAGGATGTTTGGCGAGCTCCGGGTGAGAACGACCAGCGTAAAAGGGTGAAATCCCGGTGTTTTAACGCTGGTAGGCGGAGCACCAGTCGACCGTTCTAAACGGCCGTTTCCTCTCTCCTGGCTGGCCTCCCGCCGGCCCGAAATATCAAACAGAGCCCTAATCCCGCACGCTACAGTCCCATCTCGCCGGCCTGCCGCCCGTCTCGTCTGTCGCCCGCCGAACTCCTCGACTGCCGCCCGCCTGATGGGTGCATAACCATACAACTCCTCCAAGGAGCAACGCCTCATCTCTTCTCCACGGCAGGACGACTCCTCCACGGCAGAACTTCTCCTCATCACGGTAATGTCTTGCAAGTTTATTTTCTGCGCTCATACCCTAACCGATCATATTCTCCTTCAACTCTTCTCCGCAACAGGACTCCTCCTCCATGGCAGAACATCTCCTGCACGACTCATTCCAAGACAGAGCTTCAACTTCATTGCTCTCCACATCAAAGTCGGCCCTCAAGGATTGTAACTGACTACTGCGGCCTTCGATTTCTACATGCTTTTAAAATATTTTTTTTATTGGATTTAAGCATCTGATTTCTACATGCTTCTATTTCTTTTAGTCCATCTACATCCATATCTCTTAGTCTCTATTTTGCTCTCTATCTCTCTGTCCCTCAAAAGTATGCGATTCTTTCTGACACTTTTTTCTCGTTTTCTCTGTTTTTTTAATTTCTCATCAGGTGCTGCTAGACCTTGAAGTTCTCTCAACGCATTCCTCCTCAAGGTGAGTCTCTACCCAAACTTGGTGAGTCACACAAGCGAGATTATATGCACGATATATGGTTGTTAGAGAGAGAAAAAAATCTTTTTTTGTATAGAGTTTTTTATCGATTTCAATGACTTTAAATATTCAGTGGATTTAAATATTCAGTGGCTTCAAAGCAATTTTTGAGTACCTCTTTTATGGAAAAAAATATGATAAAACGAAATTATTTTTTGATATTCTACCAAGCCATTAAATAAGTATCACATGCTCTATCTACCTCTATCATTTCACATGCACTCTTGCTCTCTCATTAGACTACTCAATTTTAAAGTACTTTAGGAGAAAATGCAATTAAAAATAACTAGACAAACTTTAAATTAAATCTCATGAAATTTGAAATATGAGAAATTACTAAGTGTTGAATATCGATTAATAAATATTGAAGTGAATCTTATGTATCAATGTCGCCCCCACGATCAATGTTGTCGTCCACGATCAATGCCGTTCCCGAAGATCAATGTCGTCATCCATGATCAATGTTGCCCCCCACGATCAATGTCATCGCCCCCAACTAATGTAGCCTGCTATGACAAATGTCGCTCCACAACAAAAGTCGCCCCCAAAATAAATATCACCCCCACAACAAATGGTGGGCTCACAAAAAATGACACGGCACGACAAATATCCCGTCCCCGAAAAATGTCGCCCGAAACAAGACTGTTATCAAGCGTTCGGCTGTGTTCTGTGCTCGGTTTGATCGGCTACTGCCCGTCGTAAAGACGCTCACCGACTTGGAATTTGGCGATACATCTGAGAGGGAAGGAGATTGGATAGTCAGCTGAGATGGCATCCGCAGCAATCGATACCACGCAAGCTCTGCCTCATCCGGAGGCGGACAGAGAGATACGCTCGCCGCCGGCCAAGGGCAAGGGAGTCGGAGGAGAGGGGCTTAGGCAGTATTACCTACAGCACATTCACGATCTCCAGCTCCAGGTTCGACAGAAGTCTCATAATCTCAATCGCCTAGAGGCGCAGCGCAACGATCTCAATGCCAAGGGTCAGATTCTTCATTATTCCCAACCCTAAACTTAACCTTGAATTTTCATTCCCTTGCTCGATCCGAATTAGATTGGTTCTTTAACGTACTTGTGAGGGCTGATGTTAGATGCTGTTTTTCCTTCTGTTAGGGTCTTCTAACAGTAGATTCCATTGACTATTGATAATAAGGAAGCGGTATTTAACCTCATCGATCATAAAATTATGCAGAATGCAAATTAAATACTGAAATATTGAAAATGATAATAGAGCATGATGTACATGCCACCATTCTTTCTTCCCTGAAGTATAAAGCGCAATTTCATGTTATTGTTCAGTATCTTTTAGATCAGAAGGTTTTACATTATTTCAAGGACAGCCATGACTGCCATTCTTTCATCATGACCTGCTTATCTAAAATAGGTTGTCTACTTTTAATTACTGTAATTGGAACCTAGGTGATTGTAAGTACCTTGTCTCCTTTAATGTTGCATATATAGCCTTACAAGTAATTATCAAACCCTACCATGATTATCCAGCATTTTACTATATTTATCCTGTATTCATTTCCACACATACTCCTGTTTGTTGGATTAGTATTTTAAAAACTCGATGATAGTGTTCCATAAAACTATGTGATCAAATCCCACATTTTAGCTTATCCTATTTCTATGTGATACAAGGATCCTAGTAAAAATATGTGAACTTCACGAAATCATAATATGGAAGGTCATACCGCTACAACTCACTACTGTTCGGTCACATGAATATATATAAAAAGTCAAATTTGTAATACTAATTCCCTCGTTTCTTTCTCTATATCTATCCGTGTGTTTGCGTTCATGTGTTTGCGTGCATGTGTTTGCGTGCATGTGTTTGCGTGCATGTGTTTGCGTGCATGTGTTTGCGTGCATGTGTGTGCATATATTTTTATGGATAGACATACTTAATTTGGTTTTCCAAGAAGAACAATTTAAAGCATATTTTGTGCCCTACAATAATGGAAAAGATACAAGAGATGTAATCGAGGAATTTATTCAATGCGAAGGAGAGGAAACTATAGAGGCAACTTGGGAAGATCACTCTCATCTCAGACGATGTTTCTAGCCTTCAAGTTATCGGACAAGCTTGATCCACAAGAAAGGGGTCATATTATAAGACAACGATGGGAGATCACTTACTGTTGGAGGAGCAAGGCCTAATATTTCCTTATTGCGTTTTATTTTTCTTTTATTGGCTTTAGTCGTATTTTGTTTGTAGTTGCATCTGTGTAATATTAGAAACTTCAACCCTTGCTACTTAAAAAGGGGGAAGAATTGAATGAATTATGATCGTGCCTGAAAGTATCTAGCGTTGACCTAAATCACCCAGAGGAGGGTGAATAGGTAGAGTTTACGTCTTTTTGTGGAATAAAAATAATCGAAAATATCAAACACACAGACGCAGAGATTTTATAGTGGTTCCCCGAGTTGGGTACGTCCACTGTCCCGCCTCGCCTATCTCCCACGAAGGGCAGATTCAGCTACTTCACCAAACTCAGATTTCGTCAAATCTTACACCTCGAAGTCGCAACTCCTACGCCTCAGAGACGAAACTCCTACCACTCAGAGAACAAACTCTCCTACAACTTGATCCGCAAACCGGATCTACACACTCGATCCACAACCAGATCTACTCTCTCGATCCACAAGCGGATCTACAAAACTTGGAGAAAAATCTCCTACAATATTCAAAATATAGTTACAACAACAACACACGATTCCAATCTTGATCCGACGTTCTTTGAAGGTTGGAAGTTGAATCTTGGAAAACTCGAAACCTTGAAATCTTGGATCTAGAACCTTGATCTACGACCAACAAGGACTGGAGAAAAGCAGATCTTGGACGAAGAAGCGATCCAGTCAACGAACTTGTCGGCGAAGAAGATTGTTGCTCGAAGTTGCGGTCGAACGGGAGAAATTCGTGAAAAGCGTAGGTCGGCCGACGGGATTCTCTATATTGGGAAAATGTTAAAATTGATTCGAGAGATTCGGTTTTCAAGATCCGTAGTCATTTTGAAATTACTTTAGGTATTTATAGAGAGATTCAAAAAGAAACGACTATAAAAGATTTCCTAAATTGAAACCTAGAAAAGTACCGTACATGGCCGTCGGTTTCAAACCAGGAAAAAATTGGAAAACGACAAGTAAAATTCGGCAAGATTCGTCGAGTATTAGGTATGATACTCGCCGAATCATGCAATGATATAAGCAAATACGTCGAACGGAGTTCGTCGAACAAAAGGCTAATTTGTCGAACGGAGTTCGTCGAACAGAAAGAAGATTCAGTTCATTTTGAATTATTCGGCGAGTATCACTTGGGATACTCGACGAATTCGGCGACCATCACTAAATTCGACGAGTGTCACCAGTGATACTCGTCGAATTTGCCTTGGACAACTTCTGAAAACCTGGAGAATTTACCCTAAGTATATACAATGAATTCAGCGAGTATCATGAAGTATACACGACAAATTCGACGACTATCAAGGGGATACTCGACGAATTCGACGTGTATGACTCACCATACACGCCGAATTTTACTTAGGTAAAATTCTTCGTTTCTGACTTCTTGTCTTTGACCTTCCTTGACCCTTTTCCGGTACTTGGGATAGAAGTACACCCCAATAGAGAGATTACACGTGAGTCAACACATTGGCCTACACAATGAAGGATTATATTGTATAGTCCCGTGTTTAGTGACCCACTGTAACCTGACATTGGTGTGTACTTGACATTGTAAACATGTAAATACATAACTAAGAAGTAATATCAAATACAATCTCAATTCATCTTAGCTTGACTGGACCCTTCTTCAAATCTGGGTTATTGTGGATACAATACCCAACAATCTCCCCCAATTTGAAGAAACCAAAATCCTGCAAGTTAAGGTGAATTGCACATATCAAATAAAATTAAACTACGACTTGAAAAGATAAATGAAATTAAGAAAAAATAACAGCGCATTTCAAGTCAATTAGATAAATCATATATATATATATATATATATATATATATATATATATATATATATATATATATATATATATAAATATTTTAGATCAGGGAGGGCAGCCCACTACACAACACGGAAATATATATAACAATTTAGGTCTTCTTGTTCTTCCTTTTCAATAGCTGTCTCTCAAAATATTCTATGGGCTTCGGGTAGTACTTTGGAGGAGGAGACATTGGATCAACATTCTTGTACTTCTGGAAATGAATCCTCCTCCTGGTGCTGGCCTCTTTGTATTTGTTCCATTCTTCTGTACTGCAATGATCCTGATGCTTCTCCGCTCCGAGCTCGTACAAGGCAAAGGTGTCCAAGATAATTCCTTTTGAAGTTGGGCTCCAAACTTCATCCATTTCACGGTTAGGACCTTATCTGACTTGAGCTGGCCTGACCGGTTCTGGTCTGATTTCGGAAGTTCCTTCTCCAAATTTCCTTTTCTTGAGAACCTGAGCCTCAGAGAACGCAGCAATAGCAGCATCAGTAGCAGCTTGAACCTCTGGAGCCACAACAGCACCATGAACCTGAGAGAAGTCCCGTGAGTTTGTTCAGTATTGAGTGTAGTCCGGAGCCGGATAAACATTATCATAACCAGGCACAGCCGGATGAACGTCAACATGAACAGGCTCAGCAGGAACTGGAGGAGGGAAAAGTTGTCCATGTAGCCACGTAGTGTTGTCATAGCTATAATCATTTGCTTGTTTGAACTGATCGAGCATAGTCTTTTCAACAACGACAACCTTAGCTGTAATGACATCCTCCCCCTTTTTGGCTTCTGCAGCAATTGCATTGGCATAAGATTTCAAAGAAGTGTCATAATGCGCCATTGATCTGTTATGGGCGTCGATGAGAGAGCATTTGTTTCAACATTTTTCAATACTCCTTCGTTCTGCTTAAGTCCTCTCATCATAAGAGTTACTGTAGTTGTAGCCTCTTCATACTTTGCATCAAATCTGGCTTCTAGCTTATCGATTTTTACTTGAACGTCAGTAAACCCTTTAAGCATAAACTTCTCGGATTGTTTGACTCTTTGAACCACTTTGGCCAACGAGGCATCAAACTGAGCCTGTTGCTTGACTAACATTTCTTCAAAAACTTTCAGCAGCTTATCACTTGAACTGGGGCTTGGAGCATTTGGCAGCACTGGAAGAGAGACATTCGCAGCAATCAACCTTGGTCCTTCTGAACCTAGAGCAGGGGCATGCACATTAGCAAATCCTTCCTCATCAGAGAGGTCAACTATGCCTTCGGGTACCACCGACATCCTGCCTAGTCTCTTGTCCAGGTTGCGCATGAGTCTGGCAACCTCAGTGGACACAGATATGCGGGACGAAGTTGCCTCCCACTCAGACACTGCAGTAGTGACAGCCCTAGGGAGAGGAGCAACCAGAGTGTCTACAAACGTAGGCACTGAAACCACAATGGCATCACAGCCAACCTCAGCAGCAGCAGAATTGCTATCAGCAGACTTATCAACAAACACCACATCCTCATCAGCAGCATCATCATCAACCATATCAGCATCAACATCCTCATCATGATCAGAAGGAGCTGGATCCTCTTCCTCAGCATGCACTTTTGAATCCTCAACTGTCTGAACCTCAGCAGCGGCAGCGACACCAATAGCAACAACCTCTGCTATGATATCCCCTGAACCTGAGTCTGGAAGCACTGTAACTGTATCTGAATGAGCAACTGTCTCCCCCTCAATTTCTACACTCAATCCAGCAGGTATCTCACTGGGGAGAGGAGAAGGGGTCCTGTCATCAGGAACATGATCTACCTCCTCCACTGGGGGTACTGGGGCTCCCCCTCGCTGGATGATCCGCTTGTCCAACCTCGAGAAGATTGTAGAATCTATCTTCTTTAGGTGATGGATAAGGACTCCTTTGGTCATATCAAACCTATCACCATTGAGCTGATTCAGGTATAGGGTGATAATCCTCCCAAAGTTGGGAGTGCGTAGGTTGTCTTTTATCTTGGTGAACACCAGAGCACCCCAGTCCAGCTTCTTCCGGCAGACTATTGCAACTAGTATCTTGAACATATCTGAGGACAGATAGTCGTGCAAGCCCGTCTTGCAAATGAGCACCTTGCCAATTATGTCTGAGAGGAGTTTGCCCTCACTCATTCCTTTTCGCTTGATGACTTTGGTGTTCCTGGTCAAACCACAGAACGATAACGTTCTGGCAAAATCTTCCTCCTCAAGGTAGTCAGCCTGATCACAGATGGGTAGCCGCAAGTACCTAGAGAGACGGGAGGCATTCACCTTCACTTTGATTTTCTGAACCTTGCTTTTTATCACAGAGTCCTCATGACGTAATTTGGCGTTATTAAAGAACTCCAAGAATTCCTTGTCGAGCACCTTGCAAGGGTGTTCGAGGACGAAAGAAAGTCCAGCGGTCTCCAACATCAGAATGATGTTCCTGAATTCGTCGGAGGCTTGAGCAAATCCGGCGCGGACCAACTCACCTCCCCCTAGCAAGCCAGTGGTGCTTCTAGGAGCCATTGAAAATTACAGAAAACTGGAATTTCTTAAACTTTGGAGAGCAAACTGTACTGGTCTGAGGAAGCTTCTGGTGTCGACGCTAGTACTGTACATGAGATCCTCTGGAAGACTGCAATAACTGAAGGCTTCACTGTAATGAATAGACGGCGATTATCGGAGCGTTTCTTTCGGCAGGCGGCGGCGACACGCGGTAGCCGACGACAACACACTGTAGGCGGCGACAAGCTTGAAGCTAGGGCTTTGCAACAAGTTATGCACGGTCGATGCAAGCTAGTGCACGGGAGGAGGGCGGCGATCGATAGGAATCAGCGAATCGGGAGCCGAAAGGTCGGGTAGCGCAGTTGTGCGAATCGTCGGGATTCAACGGCTTTTGAGTTCGACGAAAGTCGAGCGTGCCCTCCCGTTACTATTTAAATGAATATATATATATATATATATATATATATATATATATATATATATATATATATATATATATATATATATATATCGATTTTTAAATTGCATCTAGACTGCGCGTACCTCAAATTTGATCGTCGAGTCTTCGGATCCAATATAGACAATTTGAAATGTTGCCCCAAATAGATTTCTCCGAAATTAGCTGTTGGAGGAGTCCGATTCGGCGAGTGTTGCATGAATATGCGACGTGTCGGTCGATATTCACCGAATTAGACTTGCAAAAGAAGAATTCTTGCTTTGTTGAAATCGATCCCGAGACAATTTCTGCCACTTTGACCGTCTTCATGGTTCCTTGTTCAGCATACCCAGCTCCGTTTTGAACAGCGAGAACTTGGTCTCGTCCAGCGGCTTCGTAAAAATATCAGCAACCTGCTTGTCCGTCGGGACATAGCTGAGGGTTATGTTCTTGTTCTCCACGTGCTCCCGGATGAAGTGCTGGCGCACCTCGATGTGCTTGGTCTGACTGTGGGAGACTGGATTGTTTGCGACTGCAATGGCGCCGGAGGAGTCGCAAAACATCAGAATTTTGCTGAACTTCAAGTTATAATCTTCGAGCTGATTCCTTATCCATAGAAGCTGTGCGCAACAACTACCCGCAGAGATATACTCTGATTCGTCAGTAGATGTTGCCACACAATTCTGCTTCTTACTGCTCCAGGAAATGAGCCGTCTTCCGAGGAATTGACACGTCCCAAAAGTGCTTTTCCTATCGTCCCTGCTACTTGCAAAATTAGCATCTGAAAAGCCAATTAGCTTGACGTCATTACTTCTTCGCTAGCATAAACCAAGATTTGGTGTACCTTTAAGGTATCTTAAAATTCGTTTGACAACGACATAATGAGATTTCTTAGTGTTCACCTGATATCTAGCGCAGACACATGTCAAGAACATTATATCTGGTCTACTGGCAGTCAGGTACAACGAGAATCCAATTATACTTCTGTACTTGGTTTCATCAAAAGGTTTCCCTTTCTCATCCTTGTGCAGAGACACAATTTAACCCGTTGGAGTCCGCATGGAGGATGCGCTCTCCATTCCAAATTTCTTAAGAAGCTCCTTGGTGAACTTCGTCTTAAAGATGAAAATTCCATCTTCAGATTGCTTCACCTGAAGTCCTAAGAAATACTTCAACTCACCCATACTGCTCATTTCAAACTTCCCTTGCATAAGTTTGGAAAACTTCTTGCAAAAGTTGTCTTCTGTAGAGCCAAAAATGATGTCATCGACATAGATTTACACTAGCAGAATCTTGCCTTTAACTTTCCTAAGAAATAATGTCTTGTCTATTTTTCCTCTTGTGAACTTGTTCTCAAGAAGAAAGCTAGACAACGTCTCGTACTAAGCTCAGAGAGCTTGCTTTAACCCATATAGAGCTTTACTTGAAAAATAAACGTAGTCAGGGAATTGAGAATTTACAAACCTGGGGGTTGCGCCACGTATACTTTCTCTTTCAGATTCCCGTTGAGCAATGCTGACTTCACGTTCATTTGGTAGACAGTGAAGCTTTTGAGGGCATCATACGCAAGAAATAACCTGATCGCCTCGAGACGAGCCACTGAAGCAAATGTCTGGTCGAAGTCGATCCCCTCTTCTTGTCTGTATCCTTGTGCTACAAGCCTAACTTTGTTCTTGATAATTACTCCGTGTTCGTCCAGCTTGTTTCTGAATATCCACTTGGTGCCGATCACGTTCTGTCCCTTTGGTCTGGCTACTAGCTCCCAGACTTTGCATCGTTCAAACTGCTTGAGCTCCTCTTGCATTGCCATGATCTAAAAGGGATCTTTGTTCGCTTACTCGAACTTCTTTGGTTCAACCTGAGACAGAAAACTCACATGCAAAATTTCGTTAGTTGTACCTCTTTTGTTTCTCACACCGTCGCCTGGCTCTCCAATGATCTGATCAGCAGGGTGATCTCGTAGGTGTCTGAACCCTAGGTTCCTTGCTCTTCCTCCAGCAGGCTCTGTAACATCCGGTGCCGTCTCTGTAGGTTGAGGCAAATCTTCCTCTATAGGTTCCTCATCCACCAAGCCTGGATCGACGAGCTTAGTTGAGCTTGAAACTTCTTCCTTAACTGCATCCTCCAAGCTAAATTCCTTGAACCTGGTACCTGCATCTGCACCAATAACACTAGACGAGCTGCTTTGGAGCAGGATAGTCACATCAAATACAATTTTTATCGACTCTTCTACCACCAGAGTTTACCTGTTGAAAATCCTATATACCTTACTATGACTACTATATCCTACAAAATACCTTCAAAATATTTTTTACTAAACTTTGTGCGGTAATGCTTCCCATTATTAAGTACGAAGCATTTGGTTTCAAAGATTCTAAAGTAGGACACATTCAGTTTTCTGCCCTTCAATAGCTCAAGAGGGTCTTACGATGGCTTTTGTTGATGAGTGCCCTGTTTTGCACGTGACAGGCCGTGTTGACTGCTTCAGCCCAGAAGTACTCCGGAAGAGAAGCGTCACTCAACATGGTTGTACATGCTTCATTTAGGGTTCTGTTCCTTCTCTCAGCAACTTCATTTTGCTGTGGAGTGCGCGGGGAGGAAAACTCATGAAAGATACCTTGACTTTCACAAAACTTTGTCATGACACCAGACTCAAACTTTGTTCCGTGGTCACTTCTGATTTTGACCACCGAGGAGTCCAATTCGTTCTGAATTTACCGGACAAAATTAGTGAAAGAATCGAAGGTGTCTGACTTGTGTTTCAGAAATAACACCCATGTGAAACGCGAGTAGTCATCGACAATTACTAACGTATAGACCTTACCTCCTAAGCTGTGAATCGACATAAGACCGAATAAGTCCATGTGAAACAATTATAAGCTTCGAGAAGAATCTTTCTCCGCAATATCCTTGAAGGTAACCCGTGTCTGCTTACACATTTGACACGAGTGACATGAACTCTCTTTAAGACACTTAATGCTGGGGGCATCGTGCACTAAGTTGTGAGAAAATAACATATTTAAGGTTTTAAAATTAATATGTGCTAATATCTTGTGTCATTGGTCACAGATAGACGCACTACTTTTTGCCATAAAACACACTGAGGTAGAAGTGTCTAAACAAAAAAAATTTAAACAAAAAATGTTGTTGCTCCGAGTGCCTGTTAAGACCGTCTCCAAATTTGCAGACGATTTTATCAAACACTTGTACTTGCAGAACTCAACGATGTAGCATTTGTCACAAAATTGACTTATGTTTATGAGATTATGGTGTAATCCCTCAACATAAGCAACGTCTGTGAAAGAGACAACGCCGTTGGATATCATACCATAAATATTCCTAACACTGTGCAGGAGGCGCTTCGCCACCCCGGGTGGCGGGCGTCCATGGAGGATGAAATGAGGGCTCTTTGGGCTAATCAGACTTGGGATCTCGCGTCCCTTCCTGCTGGCCAACACTGTGTCAGCTGCAAGTGGGTCTTTGTTGTCAAACATACCGCGGGTGGGTCTGTTGAGCGTCTGAAGGCCCGCCTCGTGGCCCGGGGTTTTACTCAGCAACACGGCCTTGATTACGAGGAAACTTTCTCTCCCGTGGCCAAATTGAACACGGTCCGGGTTCTTCTTTCCTTGGCTGTGCATCGTCATTGGGCTCTCTATCAGCTGGATGTGAAGAATGCCTTTCTCAATGGTGATCTCCAGGAAACTGTTTATATGCATCAACCACCCGGGTTTGAGACCACGGGGGAGTCTCGGGTGTGTCATCTTCGAAAATCCATTTATGGTCTCAAACAGTCCCCGCGTGCCTGGTTTGACAAATTCAGCAAGATAGTCCGCGATATTGGCTTTACTAGGAGCTCGGCTGACTTCTCTCTCTTCACACGACATCAGCCAACCGGAACTGTGATTCTACTTCTCTATGTTGACGATATCCTCATCATTGGAGATGACACTACAGGAATACTACATACCAAGCAACAATTAAACTCCGCCTTTCAGACCAAAGATCTTGGTAACCTACGGTATTTTCTTGGGCTTGAGGTTGCACGACGGCCTGATGGCCTTGTATTATCTCAAAGGAAGTATTGTATGGATCTTCTTCATGATGCTGGTTATTCGGGATGCAAACCTACAGATACTCCAATGGATGCTAATCACAGGCTCTCGGCCCATAGTTCTGACTCCGATGAGCTACTTACAAATCCGGAATACTACAGACGTCTGGTTGAGAAGTTGATCTACCTCACAGTTACTCGACCAGACATCTCCTTTGTCGTTGGAGTCGTGAGCCGATTTATGCATGCTCCTAGGACATCTCATCTTCAAGCTGCCGAGCGCATTCTTCGGTATCTCAAGAACGCTCCAGGACAAGGGCTTCTGTACAAGCCATCCACATCACTATCCCTCGTTGCATACTCGGACGCTGACTATGCAGGATCTGTTGATGATAGGCGCTCTACATCTGGTTTCTGTACCTACTTTGGTGGTCATCTCATAACCTGGCGTAGCAAGAAACAGAATGTGGTTGCTAGATCTTCTGCTGAAGCTGAGTACCGGGCCATGGCTTCGGTAGTGTCCGAGTTAACATGGCTTGAGAGCCTTCTGGGAGATTTGGGTGTCCGTCTCTCATCACCGGCGATCCTATTTTGTGATAGTCAAGCAGCAATACATATTGCCAAGAACCCGGTATTTCACGAACACACAAAGCATATTGAAGTTGACTGCCACTTTATTCGGGAAAAAGTTTAGTCAAAGAAGGTAGACCTGGAGCATGTTTCTGCTACAAATCAAGTTGCCGATATTTTGACCAAAGCTCTCTCCAGACCGTTATACTACCAGTTTTTACCCAAGCTTGGCGCCTACGATTTGTACGCTCCAGCTTGCGGGAGAGTGTTAGAAAAGACCGTGTAAAGGCCCATTTATTTCTTATTTTTAGTCCCACATCTTGGATTGGGATCTTCTCTCCTTACTCTCTTCCTATATAAATGTATTCATACTTGTAATTATTCATTCAAGTAGTATATACAAGGTTGGAGGTTTCTCTACTTCTACAAGTTCTATTAGTTACTAATTAATATCTTAATAAGGGAGACAACTGAAGAATGGAAATCCTTCTTTTTAAACAAAATAGGGATACAGATAAAGATATAATTCTAAAGCTAAGGCTAGGTGGTTAAAGAAATACTGCCTCAAGAGTGCACATATTTGATAAGAGGATATCATTGAAACTTAAAGGTAAATACTATAAACTGTAATTAGGCTGCATATGAATCCGAGTAGTGGCAATAGAAGTCACTAAAGTTGAGCATGGGACTGTTATGGTTACTTGTTTGAGATCGAGTGCAAGGACTTGTGAGGGAGAAATCTCCGTGGAGATCTTATCCCCCTCTCCGTTCTACATAAACGGGCTTCCAAATAGGAGGAAGTGGTAGCGTGGCCTTAGATCCAAGCATCAAAAGGAGGGGAGTCGAGTGGTGGAGTTGGGCTAGACTCCAACCGTGGGGGTGTGCATGGAAGAAGAGAGAAAATAGAAAAGAAAACTAGAGCTCAAAACTTCATTCATTTCCACAACCCTTCTCAAGTAGCAAGGTTTTAAGTTTCAAAAATTACAAAGAATTCACTCAGCACAAAATATGACTAAAACCCACAGAAGAAAATAAAACACAACAAGGAAATATTAGGCCTTGCGCCTCCTGCAGTAAGTGATCCTCAATTGTTGGCCCGTATTCCCACACCACCCACCCTCTTGTGGAAGATTGAAGGTTGCAAACATCATCTTAAGATGAGAGGGGTCTTCCCAAGACGCTTACATAGCTTCATTTCCTTCCCATTAAATGAGGTCTTCAATGGCATCATGTTATGTGTTATGGTCCTTCGTCAGTTATTTTATTATCTCGTCGTGTGTATTGAGTCATAGTTATTAGACTCGTCGTAATGTTTGTGTTTTAATATTTTATACATCTTATGTAATTACGGGTATGCCACTCGGGGTCCTATAAATAGATCTTTCACATGTATTTGGTTTTCAAGCAATCAAGTAGTTTTCTTTCCCTCTCGAAAATTCCTCGCCCTCTCTCTCTCTAAGCTCTTCTCTCCTTCCCCCACCCTTTAGGGTTTCTTCCTCTCTCATCTCCTCATCCACCATTCTAGGTCTTGCCCCTTGTATCTCCACCTCCAACACCCCTTCAACGAAGCAAGCCATAACAACTTGGTATCAGATGGACTCGATCCTCTTCCGCAGACACACGCAAACATCGCTTCCAGCCAAGGGTCACTGATCGCTTCCAGCCATCCAACACCGATAGTCTCCATCTCGTGTCGGCTGACGCTCACTCCATCAACCGCCGACGAGCTTCCAGCCGACCCCCACAAGTTTCCCCACGACCTCTGCTTCCAGTCGAGCTCGACGCTTCTCCGCCTCCTCCCGATTCCGCAGAGCTCTCAGCGATCCAATAGCTCTTGCCTCTTCGTCGCCAGATCCTTGAAAGCTAGCTCCCCCGCTGTCTTCCTCGACGAACCCTCTTGCCTCGCCGACTAAGCCTGCACGCCTTCGCGCCGACTATTCCCCAATTAATGGCCATGGGTTTCCAATTTCGGGACATGAAAATGAGTGATGCGGACGAAGCTGCCCTTTGTTCAATGTTGTGGAAAAGGTTGCAGACATTTCAGTAAGGCTTCCACGTCTCGACTCAACACCACACTTGACAAATTAGCGAATTTCAGACACTTCATCGTTTCGTTTCTCCCAGTGTCGAAACCCTCTCAGCTCGCGCATGTTGTCGCCGCTTCCGCGCCAGCTGGCCCGCCGACGATACTGCCATTTACGCCAGTTGTCCCTCCAGCCACGTTGTCTTCTGCTCTGTCGACCACTACTCTGCACGCCTCTTCGGTCGCATTGTCGTCGCTGCTTCACACAGCACCGCCGTCCCCGCCGGAACCGGGCCTTCCGCCGGCCATAGTTTCTCCGACCCTCTTCCAGCCATTTTTCGCTGTCGCATCGCCAGTCCCGTCGGACCCCTTCATTCGGCCGACCGTTGTTCCCTCGGCCATCGTGCCATTTCTGCCTCTTGTTGCTTCGCCAAACCAGCCAGACTCTTTGCTCTCGTCGCGGGTCCTTCTGGAGATGTCGTCGCTACAACTCGCAGCCCACGCCACTGCGACACACTATCAGGCGCTATTTTGGCGAGAGATAAAGGAGCTCAACGAGCCGATCATCCTACTGGAGTTCAAGCTTGAGGACAAGCTCAAATTGAAGGACGGGTAGAGTGTTGTGTTATGGTCCTTCGTCAGTTATCTTATTATCTTGTCGTGTGTATTGAGTCATAGTTATTAGATTCGTCGTAATGTTTTAGTGTTTTAATACTTTATACATCTTATGTAATTACGGGTATGCCACCTGGGTCCTATAAATAGACCTTTCTCATGTATTTGGTTTTCAAGCAATAAAGAAATGAAGTTTCATTTCCCTCTCTAAAATTCCTCTTCCTCTCACTCTAAGCTCTTATCTCCTTCTTCCACCCTCTAGGGTTTCTTCCTCTCTCATCTCCTCCTCCACCATTCTAGGTCTTGCCCCTTGTATCTCCGCCTCCAACACCCCTTCAACGAAGCAAGCCCATAACACATCCCCTTTCTTTCTCGTTATGAGCACTTGAAGTGGTTGGAAATGATGTGATTTTATCTGCACCCAACCTGGAGTGGAGTTGTTGGCGGGAGCGCCGGGGGTTTAAATAAATAAATCAATAGTGAGGTTATATTTGTAATTTTGACGCACGAATTGAGTCTATAAATAGGCGGGAAGTCTGAGTAAGAAGATACTTTGTTTCTTTTGTGATAATTGAGTGTTCGTTGAGCTAGTTGCTGCGGAGAGAGGTGTTCTGATCTCCCTAGCTGAATCAGACATCCGTTCATACATCTTTCATCTCTTAGGATTGAATCTTACCCTTTCTTCTTTGTTACGTGTTGAGAAATTGTAATTGCTTACATATACTTCTTCAATTTGTTGTTTGGAAATTTAATTGATTTGGATCGTCCGTAATCTATAGAATCTTGAGTGTTGAATTTATGCTAATTCTGTTTCATACGATCGATCGGCGTTGGATCGCATCATTGGTATCAGAGGATCATCGATCTTCACCGTCTTCATCATGCCGGTCGCCGACAACACTTGATCTAAAGTTATGATGTCATAGATGGATGTTATGCGACTAAATCAGGAGATGTCTTGTTCTCTCATGATGTTGCAGGATCAAAATCAACGCACTCTTGAGTAGGTGCGTGCGATGTTTGCTAAATTTCGAACCGAGAGAACAATAGATTCCAGTGGTGGATCTCAGACTCTGGATCCTCGATCTTCTTCAACCCAAAACAATCTGGTGGCTACAAGATTTGCGCGCTTGGATTTTCCCCCATTTTGAAGGAGTTACTATTGTGGATTGGATCTACATTCTACATGGCTGAGCAATTTTTCGATATTGATGCAGCGCCGGAAAGATGAAGGTGAAGGTGGCTTCGGTTCATTTGGAAGGTAAGGCCCTCTATTGACATCAAACTTATATAAAATCCAGACTGTCGAGACAATGTCCCGGGTGGACTAAATATTGTCAGGCTCTACAAAATCGTTTTGGATTTATTTTGTTCGACGATCCTATGAGTGCGCTTAAGAATCTTCGTCAACAGGGGTCCGCTCAATCTTACTTGGATGAATTCGATCTTCTCTTACATCGAGTCCAAATTTTCGAAGAACATGTCATCAGTTTCAGCCTTGCAGGATTGAAAGATGAACTGGAATTCGCGGTTAGGATGTTTCGGCCTAAATCGCTCCAAGAGGTTTTCTCTTTAGCTCATTTGCAAGAGCATCGTGATAATTTGCATTTCAAACGCCTTGTGGCACAATCTCCTTTTGATTCATTAGGGAACTGCATCTTGAAGAGAGACCAAGCTCCATCTTCTTCGCTAACGCCAGCCCGCCCTCTTCTGCAGTTTGGTACTGGCAATGAGAGGTATTCATCGCGTCCGTCGTCGTCTTTTTCTCGTCTAGGAAGGAGGCTATTGTAGGTGGAAATGGATGGCAAACTGATGTATTCCACATCCGAGAAGTGATTTTAAACAAAATAAAATTGCGAGCTATTTCAGAATAAACAGCGTTGTCAAGAATTTTACGAGTATGATTAATTGATAATTGTTCTAGCGTTCACAAGCACTCGTAAACATCCAACGATTGTCTGCAACCCTTCTTTATGATTGAATTTTTTTCCACAGGAAATACTGTGGTGGAACAACGGTTTAAGTGGAATAAACGCCAAATAAGAATATTGTTAGATAGGGCAAGCAAACTCTAAAATTTAGATCAAAAAATTTAAGCGTAAAGTTATACTCATGATTCAAGTCAGAAGATGGAGTGAGGGTTATACCAAGAGACCTTGCGTGCAACGGTAACCTCCAACAGTGACATAAAAGGACCACAGGAGAATCCTTATTCTGAAGTAGCCGTGACGTGGACCCAGAGAGAAAGCTCGGGCATAGCTGCTTGTCCCCGACTCAGGCATCAACAGTGGCTTGGAACGGAGATGGACTGATCGAAAGAAGAGGTGAAGCCGATCAAGAAACGGCTGAGGTGGAGGAGAGCTGGGAGGCGGCGAGTCGGTTAACCAGAGTGGCTCGTCCGGCTGCATTGAGGTTCTCAGGCGCTGGTTCCGACGGATCTAGAGTCAGACAGAGCAGGAAGGCTAGTTGTCAACTGAACTCGCCGGAGGAGGCGCCGAAGGAGGCCCAGAGAGGCGCGAAAAACAGTGGTGAGGACGTCAGTTGCGATAGAGAATAAGGACGAGCCGGATAGGTCAAAACAGAGAGGTTCCCCTATTTCAACTTTTCTTCCAGCTGTCTGTTACAAGGTTGGGTCGGTCATTATACAAAGCGAGGGTTTTTGTGGTTAAACGAGCAGGGTTTAAAGAAAAAAAGGGTCAAGAATTGAAGGAGACTTGATAGGAATAAAGTAGTATAATTATGGACTTTAGGTTTCCCCCACAATAATTCTGAAATTAACCTTTACAACAACGACAACATTCAAGCCTTTATTGCATTATAGTGGGGCTGGCTATATGGATCATTTGTCGTCATTGTGTCAATCTTTTGTCATAATCTCACTAATGCCTAAGTACAGCATGTCTTTCCTTATAGTTTCATTCCAAGTCTTTATTAGTCTACCCTCCCTCTAAAATTAACCTTTAATTCAGAATTATTAATTTTAACAATAAAAATACTTAATTTATTTATATTTGTTTGCCTTTACTAACACTAGTCCTAATTTAACGGATTGTTTCATTTAAGGTCTTATTGACCAGTCACACCAATAAGCCGAACGATAGTGCACGAATGGGCGCGATACAACATACGTGAAAATCATATAAAATGCGTGAAGATGTGTGCTACAAAAAAAAATAATGTAAAAAAAATAATGTACATAAAATAATGCGTGAAATCGAGGAAAGAGAAGAGACAAAGGCGTAGAGAGGGGGAGCGAGCCGGTGGAGAGAGACGTAGTTGACGAGGGGATGAGCCGTAGAAGCAGGAGCAGAATCCGCCGATACCGGAGTGTCACTGGGAGCAGGGAGCTGGGGCAGGGAACCATCCTTGGAGCCGCGACGAGTATAGACACGAATAACGGGCGGAGGAACTTTGGGAGCAGCAAGAGAGGAGGAGGGTAGAAAGGAAGGTGCCGTGGGAACCGCAGGGCGAGGCAGAGAAGGAGAGGAACTTGAGGAGGAGGAAGGTGAGTGAAAGGGCTGGTGTTCGCAGAAGGTGACATCCGCGGAGACAACCGTCCGGCCAGTGGAAGGGGAGTAGCAAACATACCCCTTTTGAGTACGGGAGTAGCCCACAAACATATATTTGGCCGCACGAGGAGCGAGTTTGTCTAATGGAGGGCCAAGAAGATGAACATAACAGACGCACCCAAAGACTCGTGGAGGTAGAGAGGTGGGTTTGGTAGTAGGATAGAGGAGGTCAAGAGGAACGACAAAATCAAGAACAGAAGAAGGGAGCCGATTAATGAGATGACAGGCTGTGGAGACGGCGAAATTCCAATATTCGATTGGAACCTGCATTTGAAACATGAGGGAGCGAGCAACATCGAGTAAATGACGATTCTTGCGTTCGGCCACCCCATTTTGTTGAGGGGTATAGGCACACGAAGTTTGATGGATAATGCCAAACTCGGTGCAGATGGAGGAGAATGCGCTCCCTGTATATTCGCGAGCATTATCAGTGCGGAGGATTTTGAGGGGGGTGGCGAACTGCGTACGGACTTCAGGAACAAAGGCACGAAAGACAGATGCAAGCTCAGTACGATCATGCAGTAAATAGAGCCACGTAGTACGCGAGTAGTCATCTATAAAAGTGACAAAATAGCGATAACCATAGATACTAGGGACCCTGTAAGGACCCCATACATCAGAATGAACTAAGGATAACGGAGTACTACTCCGGGTACAAGTAGGGGGAAAAACAGAACAGTGGTGTTTGCCGTAGATACATGATTCACAAGAAAACTCCTGTAATGGAACATCAGGAAGAGCCCGCTTGAGAATCGGAAGAGGAGCATGGCCAAGGCGACGGTGCCAGTCAACAGACGAGACGGCGGATAGAAGAGTGGGTTGAGTATCCAGGAGGTAAAGCCCATTCACCAGCTGCCCCCTACCAATGATACTCCGGCTGCGACGATCCTGCATAAGAAAGGAAGAAGGAGAAAAAATTATTGAACAGTCAAGGTCGTTTGTCAGGCGACTAACGGACAACAAATTAAAAGGAGAGCCCGGAACGTGAAGAACCGAGGGAAGAGAAAGGGCCGGGGTAAGTTGGAGGGCAGCAGCACCAGAAACCGGGAGGGTGTCACCATTGGCCACCGTAATACTCGGGGGGTGAGCCAGCTGGAGATATTTGGAGGGCTGCTGGGAAGTAATATGGTGAGTAGCACCGGAATCAACGATCCAGTGAGGGCTGAGAGAGAGAGACATGTTATACCTTCCGCAGAAAAGGTCGCAACCGAGCCGGAGGAGCGGCTAAGAACACCCTGGAGCTGATGGAGTTGGGTGCGGAGCTCATCAATATCATGTTGAGTAGTGGAGGCCGGAGCCATGGCAGGAGCAGGAGCATCAGAGGAAGTGGCAGCGAGGTGGGGAGGGAACCCATGCTTGCTGTAACAGGTGGCCTCCAGATGACCACCCCGGCCACAATATGTGCATTTGAGAGACGAGCGGCCACCACGGCCACGGCCCCTGGAGGGAGGCCGACCACCCCGAGTGGAAGAGCCACGAGCGGGAGGTGGAGTGGGAAGGAGAGGCTGTTGGAGAAGAGCAGGGGCAGAGCCGGAAAGGGCCTCCATAGGAGGCGTAACTCGAAGTAGCATGGAGCAGACGTCAGACAGTGACGGAGTAGTGGTGGAAGAGAGGATCTGGGCCCGAACACTATGCAGGTGAGGAGGAACCCGGGACATCATCATCGCGATGGTAACGGCCTCTTTCTGGGCCCGTTGAGTAGCAAGATCCGTGGTAGGAGGCTGATGTTGAATCCATGCCTCAGCAAGAGTCTTGGCCTGAGCAACAAAGGAAATCATGTCGCCAGGAGAACCAGGAGCAAGATTCTGGAGGCTGGAGATAATATCATAAAGGTGCTGAAGACTGTTTCGCCCAGAGTAAAAGGAGTGGAGCTCTTCCCACATGGCATTGGCCGTATCATGATACATGGCCATCCGATAGGGTTCGGTGTCCATAGAGTTGAGGAGCCAGGACTGGACCCGACCGTCATCTCGGAGCCAATCATCAGACGGGACAGCAGGGGTAGCTCGAGTCAAGTGGTGGAGAAGACCCTTTGTCTGCAGTACACGACGAACAGAGTGGACCCATTCAACAAAACCACGTTTGCCCGTCAAAGAGATAGTAGTAATGCGCAGTTCATCGCGAAGTTCAGAAGCTGGAGGGGCCTCACGGGCTGGTGGAGCAGAAGTAGCAGCAGATGCGTCGGAGGACATCAAGCTAGCAGAAGAACTAAGCCGGGCGGCTTGACCAGGGAGGCCGGGCGGCTTGGAGAAGTAAGAAGCTGGGCGGCTTGACCAGGGAGGCCGGGCAGCTTGGAGAAGAAAGAAGCCGTGCGGCTTGACTAGGGAGGCCGGGCGGCTTGGAGAAGAAAGAAGCTGGGCGGCTTGACCAGGGAGGCCGGGCGACTTGGAGAAGAAAGAAGCCGCTCGGCTAGCAGAAGGAAGCCGCGCGGCTAGGAGAAGAGGAAGTCGCTCGGCTAGCAGAAGGAAGCCGCTCGGCTAGCAGAATAAGGGAGCCGGGCAGCTTGACAAGGAAGGCCGCGGAGAAGAGGGCGCAGCTGCTGGGAGAAGGAAGCCGCGGGAAGCGGGAAGACACGGGAAGACCGCACGGTCAGAGAGGGAGACCGGACGGGAGAGAAAAGAGAGAAAGAGTGGACCCCACGGGAGAGAAGGTTATAAAAGAGGAAGAGAAGAAGAGAAGAAGGAGGAGGGGAGAGCAGAGGGGAAGATAGAGGAGAAGCGGGTAGAGAGGAACAGGCCGCCGGAAGCGGCGGCTTGGGCAGGAGGGAAACAGGCCGCGCGGTCAGCAGGGTGACCTGACGGTTAGCAAACAGACAGGCGGTTAGAGGGAGACCGGTGGCTCTGATACCATGTAGAAGTAGAGAAACCTCCAACCTTGTATATACTACTTGAATGAATAATTGCAAGTATGAATACATTTATATAGGAAGAGAGTAAGGAGAGAAGATCCCAATCCAAGATGTGAGACTAAAAATAAGAAATAAATGAGCCTTATAAATGGGCCTTTACACGGTCTTTTCTAACAGAACTCATTTGACCATAATATGTAAGAGAAGTTCCGTTATCATGATTTATGTATGTTAGACCAATGGCTATCACACATGTATCATTTCATCTTCTATTGTATTGATGTAAAATTACTGATGTCACACCCACTGAAATTGCACATCATATATAGTCTTTTTTCTATTTATTGTATGCTGTCCATCTTTCAAATATTTTTTACAAAGCTGTCACCTGCGTCAAGTGGATATCTAACCTATTAAAACTTGCCCAACTTTTGTCAATTAATTGCACGTTGTTTAGTTAGCTTATTGCTTTAGATTCTCTCATCCACATTAGAAAGGCATTCATAATGCATTTCAATGAAATTGCTATTCTTGCTTATCTTTTGGTTTATGTGTTTTTGTATTGCAGTTAGAGCATTGAGAGAAGAGTTGCAATTGCTTCAAGAACCAGGATCTTATGTCGGTGAAGTTGTCAAAGTTATGGGAAAATCCAAAGTTTTAGTCAAGGTAATTTTGAAGTTCTAAGAAGTTATGCAATAAACTAGGAACTTGATTGACTTATTTTACTTGGTGATTGAGATGTCAAACTACTCTTCCCCTCCCCTTTCCGGTGTGACGTCGGGAACCCACCCCTCCACCTCCATCTTCCTCGCCGGTAAGCCCCTCCACCACGAGCTTCTTCCACTCCTCCGTCAAACCCGCCCCTATCCCCGTCTGCATACCTCCGCCATCCCCGTCCCAACCAGCCGCCAACACTTTCCCATCTAGATCCGTGGCCTCCACTCCCATCCAACACAATCACCTCCACCTAAGCCCACCACCACTGTCCAGCCAACCCCTCCTCCCCCAGAAGCGTTTCCGGCCTTCCCGTTCACCACCAACCCACCGCGGAACTCCCCCTACCCATTTCCTCCCCACCCAGTAACCTGATTTATCTACTATACTCTTGCCCAAATCACGTGTATACCCGCAGGAGGCAGTGATCCACTGCCCGGACGAATGATCGGAGTCTGTGGTCGCGTCCGGTTCATCGTTTCGAGTCACTTTCATATTTTGCGTTTTTATTTGGAGATGTTTTTAGCCTCCGATCGGTCCGAACATTCTTAGCCGTCCAATCAGGGTGGTTTATTTTTGATTATGCTTGCAGTTATTAGGCGGTTTTCTTATTTAGGGTTATAAATAGCACCGGCGGTTTGGGAAGGGGGCATCAAAGGTTTTAACAATTTTCTGGAACCGTCGGTCTTCGTTCGGTGCGACGTCGAACTACTTCTTCCCCTCCCCTTTCCGATGCGGCGCCGGGAACCCACCCCTCCACCTCCATCTTCCTCGCTGGTAAGCGCCTCTACCACGAGCTTCTTCCACTCCTCCATCAAACCCGCCCCTAGCCCCGTCTGTATAACCCCGTGTCCGGCGAGCAATGCCACCAGGGTCTAGGCAGATCGGGCTGAGGACAATAGGCGAGCTCGGCAGTAAAGGGGCGAGCCCGAGCTCGGCATTCGTCGACCAGAGATTGACGATCGGCGACCCCGAGCTCGGCATTCGCCGAGCGAGGCACAACTCGCGTCCTCGCAGTGGAGCTCGGCAGCAGTAGGCGAGCAGAGCATGCCGAGGTGGTCAAAGCTCCCCAGCTCGCCTGGATGTACGAGTCCGGATTTCAAAAGCTATAAATAGGACCCAAGGGGTACCCCAGAAAGCAGGTTCTTCCCTGTGCTCTCCTGCCCCAATCTTCAAGTGCTTTCTGAGGGTACCTTAGCTCGGCTTCTGGCTAAGGAGGGGAAGCGCTCTGAGATCTTCCGGGTTTGTGGTGAGACCTCCCTGCCGAGCCCTTGGGTCTGTTTCTCCTTGCCTTCTTCGTTGTTTTTCTTGCAGGAGCAAAGTAGGCGCGAGACCACCCCTTCCCCGAGGGTCGAACTCCACAGGAGACCGGATTCCGGTTTCAACATTTTTGGTGCGGTGAGCGTGGACCGTGGTCAGCGCAGAAAAGCTTCCGCGAGCTCAATGACGGGAGGACAAGGATCTGACAGGCAGAACTCGCCGCCCCCCCCGCCTCTCGCAACGGTGGGGATGTTGGAAGACTTCAGGAACGAGGTGCTGGGCCTCGTCAAGTTCGCACTCGGCGCGCGTGCCGAGTGCTCGACTCCGGCAGCCCAGATCGCGACCGCCCCTTCTTTGGGCGAGGACGCTCCCGACCGGCGAGCTGGGAAGGAAGTGGCCGAGGAAGGCCGAGGGTGCGAGCTCCCGGGGCGCGAGCTCTTCCCCGGCTCGGCAGACCGAGGCCGGTTCGGCGAGCTGGGCTCGCGAGACTCGCCAGCTCTCCCAGTGGGGGGAGGCAGTCCTTTCAGCGAGCTGGTCTCCTCAGCTCCAGTCCCAGATGGGTTCAGGGAACCCGAGATGTCTTACTATACCGGGAAGGGAGACCCGGTCCAGCATGTCCAATGGTTCGAGGATGTGGTCTCCATCCGTCAGATGTCGGACGGATTCAAATGCCGACTCTTCGCTATCACCCTCCGGGAGAAGGCAAGGGAGTGGTTCCACCAGCTCCCGGCCAGCTCCATCTACTGCTTCGAGGACTTGCGTCAGGGGTTCATGCTGAGATTCACCACCTCGAAGAGAAGGAAGGAGTCCGAGTCGTTGTTCCACATAAAGCAGGGGGTGAACGAGACGTTGGAGAGCTATGTGGACCGATACCAGGAGGAAGTTACTCAAGTCCAGGAGATGCCGGACCATAGTCTGATGATGACCTTTACCCTGGGCCTGCAACAGGGTTTCTTCCGAATGGAGCTGAAGAGAGTTCCCCCCCTCTCCTACGAGGAGCTGATGGAGAGGGCGGCAAGGGAAGTCGACGGGGAGGCGTCGAACCCGGAATTTGCGAGGAAGCTGGCCAGGTGGGCAACCGAGGAGGAAAAGGAGTCGAAGGGAGGAAAATGACAGGAGGATAGGAGAGGAGACCCCAGACAGAGGGAGCAGAGGCAGCTCCAGGGGCAGCAACAGCCGAGGTGGGGGCGTCAAGAGCCCGACCGACGGCTAGGATGGAGACTCGAGTGGCAGGGGCAGGGGCCACAGAGAGGGTATTACGGAAGGGATCATTACCAGGGGAGGCGAGATCAGTTCCACCCCCCGGGCTGGAGGCAGGGCCAGAGGCCCCGGCTCCCCGATCAAGAAGAGGCCATGGCCATAGCCTTGGGAGCAAGGAGGGGAGCGTGGAGGAGGAGAAGAAGAGAGGTCAGGGTGGAGCTGCCCTATTGCGACTTCCATCAGGAAGAGGGGCATGCCACGGCCACCTGTCCGGAGTTCCTCGAGATGAGGGGGAATAGGGAGCAGCAGCAGCAGCAGGGGCGGCAGGAAGTGAGGATTGAGGAGGTCCTGCCTCGGGCGGAGGAGGATCGTTGCGAAGACCGGGTGGATGTGGGGACCCGAGGAGGGATCGGAGTGATCCACGGGGGAGTGGGGATCGAGGCTTCCCGCAAGGCAAGTCTCCACACCATGTACCGGCGGAGCGTCGCCTCTACATCCCAGACCCCGCCACCGGAGGAGAGGATCACCTTCTCCAGGAGTGATATGCCAGACCACGAGGATCCGTTCTGTGATGCGCTGGTCATCAAGGCGGCCATCGAGAATTTCACCGTCTCTCGGATCCTCGTGGACAACGGGAGTTCCGTCAACGTCGTCTTCAAAAAGGCGTTCGACGCGATGAAGGTGGAGGCAAAGAGGGTGCTGGCCTCAAATGACCCCTTGTTCGGGTTTTCAGGAGAAAGGAAGGAAGTAGAGGGAGGAGTTGGTCTCCATGTCACCTTGGGGGGGCAGTCCCGAAACTGCAAGTTCGTCATTGTGGACGCCCCCAGCAGCTACAGCGCCATCTTCGGGAGGCCCCTGATCAGCGCCTTCCGCTGCGTCCCCTCATCTTTCCATCAGTGCTTGAAGTTCAACGCTGAGGGGGTCCAGGTCAGGGTTAGGGGGGACCCAAAGGTGGCGCGGGAGTGCTATGTCACTGCGGTAAACACCATCTCCTAGCAGGAGGGAGCCGAGGAGATGGGGCGAAGGATGGAGGAGGTCGAGCAGGAAGCAGGAGGGGAGGAGCCGGGAGTGAAGGACTGCGCGGAGGAGGCGGCAGGAGGAGATCTTGAAGAGGTGGCCGAAGTGAGGGCCGTGGGAGGAGAGATGGAGGTAGAGGTCCCCGTTCCGGAGGAAGGGGATGCCGAGGGATGGGGGGAGCAATCCAGGCTGGAGGCAGCAGAGGAAGTGGTGGAGCTGGAGGTGCTCACCCGAGAAGGAAGGATGGAGAAGATCCGCGTCAGCGGGGGGCTGACCCCGGAGGAACAAGGCAGGATGCTGGAGTGCATCCAGAAGAACGTGGACATATTCGCTTGGAACGCCGTGGAGATGCCGGGGGTAGACGCGGATGTGGCCTGCCACCGCCTCAACCTGGACCCGGGAACACGCCCCGTTCAGCAGAAGAAGAGGTCCACTGCGGACAAGCTGGCGGAGCCCATCAGGGAGGAGGTGGCGAAACTCCTCAAGGCCGGCTTCGTGTCTGAGATTCAGTACCCCGGCTGGGTCTCCAACGTGGTTATGGTAAAAAAAGGAGACGACCGATGGAGGATGTGTATCGACTTTTCCTTAATAAAGCTTGTCCTAAGGACTGTTATCCTTTGGCTCGAATCGACGCGCTGGTTGACTCAGCCGTCGGTTTTTCTGTAATGAATTTTTTAGATGCTTTTTCAGGTTATCATCAGATCAGGATGCATCCCCCAGACATCAAGGATGTCTCGTTCATCACAGGGGATGGATGCTACTGCTACAGGATGATGCCCTTCGGGCTGAAGAATGCCGGGGCAAACTACCAGAAAATGATGGATAGGGTCTTTAAGGATCAAAGGGGGAGGAATTTGGAGGTGTATGTAGATGACCTCATGGTCAAAAGCCGGGATGTGGACTCCCACCTCCGGGACCTGGAGGAGACCTTCGCCACCCTGCGCAAATACAAGATGCGATTGAATCCCCTAAAATGTGTCTTTGGGGCCAGCAGGGGAAAGTTCCTGGGGCACCTCCTCACCCCCGCGGGGGTCGAGCCGAATCCAGATAAGGTCAAGGCTATCTTGGAGCTGGGGTCCCCGCGGAATGCAAAGGAGGTCCAACGGCTGACGGGGAAGCTAGCAGGGCTGAGTCGCTTCCTTTCACGGGCGGGGGAGAAGTGCTCCCCCTTCTTCAAAATGTTAAGGGGTGGTCAGAGGTTTGAATGGACCAAGGAGTGTGAGGAGGCGTTCCAGGCCCTCAAAGTGCAGTTGACACAGGCCCCGCTGCTCTAAGGGCCGAAGGAGGGGGAGGACCTGTTCTTATATCTCGGGGTCGGGGCGGAGGCCTTGAGCTCCGTCCTGGTTCGCGAAGAAGGGAAGAGGCAGCTCCCTATTTATTACGTGAGCCGGGTCCTGAGGAAGGCCGAGCTCCGGTATCCGATTTTGGAGAAGCTAGCTTTCGCCCTGATCATCTCGGCCAGGAGGCTTCGACCTTACTTCCAGGCGCACTCAATTCGGGTAGCGACCGACCATCCCCTCCGCAACATCTTCGAGGGGGTGGAGCATTCAGGTAGGCTGGCTAAGTGGTCGGTGGAACTGAGCGAGTTCGATGTTTCCTTCGTTCCACGGCTCTCGATCAAGGCTCAAGCTATGACCGACTTCTTGGCCGACTACGTGGTTGAAGTAGCGGAGGAAGAGCTCACCTGCCCGACTCCTTGGAAAGTGAGGGTGGACGGAGCCTCAGGGAGGCATTCCCTTGGAATGGGGGTGATCCTAGAAAGCCCTCAGGGAACCCGAATCGAGCAGACTGTGGTGGTACACTTTCCCATTACCAACAACCAGGTCGAGTACGAGGCCGTGATAGCAGGGCTTCGCCTGGCCAGGGAGCTTAGGGTGTCGGATGTGGAGGTCCTCACTGACTCCATGGTAGTAGCTTCCCAAATCAACGGGGAGTTCGAGGCAAGGGAGCCCACCCTGCGATCATACTTGGCCAAGGTGAAGGGGGTCATTGGCACTTTTCAAACTTTCACCATCCAACATGTGTCCAGGGAAGAGAATGAACAAGCCGATCAGCTAGAGAAGCATGGTCCCTAGGTGGGGGGCACCATCACCGACCTGTTCCGCCCCTCCATCGAAGAAGGAGAGCTCATGGAAATCGATCAGCAAGCTTCGTGGATGGATCCAGTCGTGGTTTTCCTCTCCATAGGAGAGTATCCGGAGGGGGTAGATAAGAAGAAACTGAGGCACAAGTCAGCATATTACCTCCTCCAGGACGGGCAGCTATACAGGAAGACCCTCTCAGGGATGCTAGCCCGCTGCGTGACCGAGGGAGAAGCGTGAAGGATCTTGGAGGAAGTCCACTCCGGGGAATGTGGGAGTCACTCCAGGAGTCGGACCCTGGAAGGGAGGATAGTCAGGCAAGGGTATTTCTGGCCCACCCTGGGCCGAGACACCGCCGAGTTCGCAAGAAGATGTCATAAGTGCCAGTTGTTCGCCCCTCTTCGGCTACAACCAGCCCAGCGACTCAGAAGTATCACGGCCTCATGGCCCTTCGCAATTTGGGGAATGGATTTGGTTGGGCCATTCCCCCAAGCCAGCGGTCAGAGAAGGTTCCTCCTAGTAATGATTGACTACTTCTCAAAGTGGATGGAGGTGAAGGCATTGGCCAAGCTGACCTCCCAGGTGATCAGGAACTTTGTTTGGGGGGAGATCATCTATCGCCATGGGCTGTCCCAGGCCATCGTCACGGACAACGGGCCCCAGTTCGCCAGTGCCGAGTTCACCAGCTTCTGCGAGCAGCTTGAAATCGACCTCAGGTTCGCCTCAGTCCATCACCCCAGGAGTAACGGGCAGGTGGAGGCCGCAAACAAGATCATCGTCAACCTCCTCAAGAATAAGGTGGAGAATTTGAAGGGGAGCTGGGTGGAGTAGCTTCCTGCAGTTCTTTGGGCCCTAAGGACCACCCCCAATACGGCTACGGGAGAGACCCCCTTCAAACTCTCCCATGGATGCGAGGCAGTGCTCCCCGTAGAATTCGAAGTCCAAACACCGCGAGTCGTTGCGGCAAAAGAAGGCCGTGAGGAATGGCAAGCGGAGAATGTGGAGGAACTGAGGCTCTCCCTTGACATGGTGGAAGAGGTGAGGGACCTTTCCGCTATCCGGCAGGAGGAGGTGAAAAGAAGGATGGCCAAGTACTTCGACAAGCATGTCAGGGTCAAGCAGTTCGTGGAAGGGGACTTGGTGCTGAAGAAGGTGGATGCAGCAGGGAGGTCAGCATCCATAGGGAAGCTCAATCCCAGCTGGGAGGGACCATTCATTTTAAAGGAAGTCTTGAGGTAAGGGGGCTATCGACTCCAAAATGTAGAAGGCGAGACTCTGAGTCTCACCTGGAGTGGTGACGACCTAAAATGATTTTTCCCCTGAGGGGTGTAAGCAACACTTTGATTATGAAAAATTCTTTCAACTCTCTGATATTATCATAGCTAGCCTGCATAGAGGAATGTTATGTGTTTGGACCCCGAGCAGATCCCGCTGTCAGGCTCTCACCTAGCTGACAGGGCTGGAAGTCACTCGATGGAATGCGTTTGGACCCCGAGCAGATCCCGCTGCCAGGCTCTCACCTAGCTGGCAGGGCTGGAAGTCACTCGATGTCATCTTTGGCCTCGAGCAGATCCCGCTGTCAGGCTCTCACCTAGCTGACAGGGCTGGAAGTCACTCGATGGAATGTGTTTGGACCCCGAGCAGATCCCGCTGCCAGGCTCTCACCTAGCTGGCAGGGCTGGAAGTCACTCGGTGTCATCCTTGGCCTCGAGCAGATCCCGCTGTCAGGCTCTCACCTAGCTGACAGGGCTGAAAGTCACTCGATGGAATGCGTTTGGACCCCGAGTAGATCCCGCTGCCAGGCTCTCACCTAGCTGGCAGGGCTGGAAGTCACTCGGTGTCATCCTTGGCCTCGAGCAGATCCCGCTGTCGGGCTCTCACCTAGCTGACAGGGCTGGAAGTCACTCGATGGAATGTGTTTGGACCCCGAGCAGATCCCGCTGCCAGGCTCTCACCTATCTGGTAGGGCTGGAAGTCACTCGGTGTCATCTTTGGCCTCGAGCAGATCCCGTTGTCAGGCTCTCACCTAGCTGACAGGACTGGAAGTTACTCAATGGAATATGTTTGGACCCCGAGCAGATCCCGCTGCCATGCTCTCACCTAGCTGGCAGGGCTGGAAGTCACTCGGTGTCATCCTTGGCCTCGAGCAGATCCCGTTGTCAGGCTCTCACCTAGCTGACAGGGCTGGAAGTCACTCGATAGA
This sequence comes from Platanthera guangdongensis, assembly GCA_039583875.1. Classification (NCBI taxonomy): domain Eukaryota; kingdom Viridiplantae; phylum Streptophyta; class Magnoliopsida; order Asparagales; family Orchidaceae; genus Platanthera; species Platanthera guangdongensis. Next base: position 237,633,451 of record CM077158.1, read on the forward strand.
ATGTGTTTGGACCCCGAGCAGATCCCGCTGCCAGGCTCTCACCTAGCCGGCAGGGCTGGAAGTCACTCGGTGTCATCCTTAGCCTCGAGCAGATCCCGCGGTCAGGCTCACCTAGCTGACAGGGCCGGAGGTCACTCGATGGTGTCGGCCTTGAAATCGTCAGATACGGGTCAAAGTCTCAGTGCCAGGGAGCAAAGGGGAAGAGGTTCTGTCAGGGCGAGCTCGGGCTCGGCAAACCCAGCTCGACATAATCAAGAAGGCAAGCCAGGCTGGAGGACTCTGCATGAGCGAGTATGGGCTCGTCATTCTCGGCTCGGCATTGGCGAGCGGAACGCGGGCCCGGGCCTCGCCAAAGGAAAGCAAGCCGGACCGGGGCACCTCGCCCCCTTTGCCCCATTAGACTTGGAAAATTTTTCCCCTTTTTTCGGGCTCAACCTGGATGGCTTGCGTGCGAGTTATGGTGGTATGACAAGGGCAGAGAGCAACTCGCCCCCGAATCGTTTGGGGCTCGGCGAACAATCAAAACACGTCCACTCGCGGGCGCGCTCTCATAACCACTCTACTCGCGGAACCTGTCTCGGCGAGGTCGCGGGGGGAAGCACTCGCATAAATTCAGAGCACAACAAACATAGTAAAGGAAGAAAAGAGAAGGAAATGACACCGGTATGGTCAAAAACTTTCATTTAGATGTTTACAAAAAATTAATTACAGGGGGGCTCGCCTCGGCGAGTGAACAAAGAAAAAAGAAGTACAGGTTATCCTCAGGCCTCGCCCCCTCCGCCGGACTGGTCCTCGCCGTCACGCGAAGGATCCTGGAAGCTCTTCCCAAACATTGCGTCCAGGCTGTCTTCCTTCTCGCTGGGCGGCGTCGCCGGAAACAGGCTTGGCATCAGGTCCCGAGCCGAGATCCCCCCCGCACCCCTCCACCAGCACCCCAGAATCCTTCATCATCTGGAGGGTGCACTCGGCGGCTTGTATGGAGTTGATTCGCAATCTCTCGAAGAGGTCGGCCTCGCCAAAGATTCGCGGGCTCTTGTAGGGGAGAGTGGGGTCGATGTCGTGAGGCGGGAAGAAGATCTCCGCCTGGCGACGTACCTCGCCGAGGAGGTGCTGGTTCTCCCCCTTCAGCTTCGTGTTCGCACCCTCCAGCTCGGCAAGTAGTGCGCGCAGCCGGCCGATCTCCTCCCCCTGCTCAGCGTTGCGAGCCTGGAGCTCCCCTGCAGCTTCGGCATCCGCGGCCAGGAGTGCGCGCAGTTGGCTGACCTCCTCCCCCAGCTCGGTGTTACGAGCCTAAAGCTCGCCTGCCGCCTTGGCATCCTGGAAAAGAGTCCATTTAACAGCAACACAAAATATTCTAAGTGAAAAAGAAAGACAGCGCTTGAAACTTACCAATCCGCCGGCGGCTTGGGCGAGTAGACCCTCCGCTATGCCAAGCCGCCTCGCCTGATCGGTGACCTTATCCTTGGCGATGTTGCGAGCCTGCTCAGCCTTTTCGAGTTGGTGGCTGAGGGCAAAGCTGCGGCGTGGCAGCATGTGATGTAGCTCCAGGGTCCGCAGGTGGGACTGCAGGCCCTCATGGCCGAGCTGTCGAAGGGTAGTCTTCTTGTAGGCCTCGGCATCCTCCCGGCCATATAGGCCAAAGCCGATGGCATAGGCGTGACCGGTGGCAGGCTCGCGGTCGTGCCAGGAGGGGTGCAGAGTGGAGACGGAGACTCGATGAACGAGCTCATCCCACTGCAGCATGGACTCGCCCGCCGAATCCTTCCAGCGCGCGCCGAAGTTGAAGAGGGGGTGTTGCTTCGGCGGCGCGCGCTCGCAGACGACCCTCTTTGCCGATGGAGGAGGGGAAATCGTCGCCGTGGAAGAGGGGCCCTCGCCACCTTTCTGCCCCTTGCTGGTTATCTCCTTCAGCGGGCTCTCCGGCGACGCGTCGGGAGGGGTCGCCGACGAGCTGATGTACTTGGGGCTGGGCTGTTGTTGTTGTTGCCCCCGCGGAGCCAGCAGGGCTCTCCGCATCTTCTTCACTTGTCGGTGACCGAATTGCGGGTTTGATCCCGCGTCCTCAGGTCGCCTCTTGCTGGAAGAGGGTTGCGAGAGGGCCGCTTCATCTCGGCAGGCCGCCGTCGCCTTCTCGCGAGCAAGGGGGTCGGCATGGAGCCCCGGATCCGCGAACCGCGGGTTCACGGGGATTATTCGCTCCCCTGCAGGAAAACACTTAAAAGTTAGGAATTCAGCAATGATATGGCGAGTTCGGCGGGCAGGCGAACTCGGCAAGATGAGGAGGGAAGCGTACCTTCGCCGGGCAAAACGGGGGGGAGCGCGTCGAGGCCCCTCCGCAGGAAGGCGACCTCGAAATCTTTGTGGAGGAAGAATTTGTGGAGTTCGGCGTCGTTGTCGGACACGGCCGGCGGGCGGTACACCTCCTCGCCCTTTTGCTAAGGCGAGTAGGGAATGTTGCCGAGATCGCCCTTGATGAAGGCGATCTTGGTCATCCAGGTATGGTGCTTGTTCGCGATCTCGCGAACTTTGATCAGCGAGCCGCCAAAGTAGGAGACCCCGTCCGGCGTCGCCTTGTAGGAGAAGAGATTCCTGAACACCGTCAGGTTGAACTCGATCTTCTCCCGCCGGAGGTAACTCGCGAACGCCACCATCATCGCGATGGCGTTGGAGTTCAGCTGCGCGGGGACGGCCCCGTAGTACTTCAAGATCTGCCGGATCTCTGGCCATAGGGGAAGGCGCAACCCCACCTCGAAGTGCGAGATGGGGAAGGCAAGCTCATCTTCATAAAAGGTGTTGATGGCCTCGCCCGTCCTCGGCCTGCGCGCCTCGAACCCCGGCGGCACGCGCTCCGCCACGAATTCAGCGAGCTCCTCCTCGCTGGTGTGCCCCTCGAAGAAGCAGTAGTCTGTGAAGTGTTGCACGCACTTGGAGCGGCCATCGGCATCTGGATTGGTCTTGCCCATGTTCGTAGGAAAAAAGCACTACGCGAGCAGGGAAAGAAGAGAACACGGAGAAAGGGAAGCAAAGCAATAAAGGCACAGTACGGGGGGTAGGTGAGGGGGGGCTATTTATAGGAAAAGAAATCTGGGGCGGGCCATCAAATCAACTCAGCTCGCCGCCCTAGCTCGCCACCCCAACTCGCCACCCCAACTCGCCGACTTCCGGCGCATCCCGACCAAGGCTAAGTCGAACATTGCGGCATTTTATTCAAGTAATATGATTAAGAATATTCTAAGAGTTGTTTATTACAGAAATAAAGTTCGGGAGTAAAAAAGACGGGGCGCGCAAACAGGAAGAGCATCGGGGTGCGAGTACCGGTCAGCTCGGCAAAGGAGCTGCCCACTTACCTACCCCGGCCTCGCGACCCCCGCCCCCAGGCTTCCGCGCGCGGAGCAGCTCGCGAATCCTTCCGGAATTCCTCTGTGCAACCGAGAGACTGTCATCTATCTCGTCCAGGAGCCGGGAGGGGGACATCAGCTCGCCAGCTTGGCCGCAGCGCACCTCGTCAGCAAGACGCGCGTAGTCGCGCTGCAGCGTCTCGTTGACCCCCTGCACCTCGCGCAGCCCGCACACCAACTTTTTGAGGAGCTTGACCTCCCTCCTCGTCAACTCGCCTTGATCCACCTCAGGGCCCAGGTAAGAGTCCAGCGAGCTCGGGGAGGGGAGGGGAGAATAGTGGGCTGCCCGCGAGGATTCCTCGGCAGCCGATTGACTGGGAAGAGCTGAGAAGACAGGTGTTAGCAAAGAAAGGCAGGAAAAACTCATGAAGCAAGGAATCAAGCAAAACTGACCGGAAGAGCTCGGCGGTTCAAAGGAGATGCGGGGAGGAATGAACCGGAGATCCTTCCCGCGACCCAGACCGCGAGCCCCAGGCGAGACGAGCTCAAATCCCGGGGTGGGAATGGTCCCCAGACCCGCCCCCGCGACCACGTCAGTTTGGCGAGGAGGGGAGGTGCACACTGGCAAATTTGGCCTCTGCGAGCTCACAGGCAGGATCCCAAAAAGCAGAGGAGGGTCCCGTGGATGGCTATCCGGTGCCGAGAATCGCGAGTTGGCGAACATGGTCTCACCTCGCGGTGTGGGCTCTCGCGGCGCGACGCCCTCGCCATCTGGCTGACCGTCCAGGTTGTCGCCGACTACGACCACCTCTCTATCCTTCTCAAGGATAGTTCGGGTGGAAGAACCGGTCTCGCGAGCCAGGGTGGCTCTCGGGTCGTTGAAAATGGGTTCGGCCGCCTCGGGGAATGGCTTTGACTTCTTGGAACTGGGCTCGGCAGAGTTGGAATGGGGAGCTTTCGCGGGTACCGCCGTCAGAGCGGCAACGCGAGCCGCGGAGGCCTGGCGGGCTCGGTCTATGCGCTCTTGGATCTCCTTCGGAAGAGGCATCTTGGCAGGGCAGCAGAGGGAATGACAAGAGTCAGGCAGTTGGGAAGGTGTACATATATATAGCCGCAGGTGGCCCCCACCAGAAGATTCCCTCCAACTCGCCAACCAGCGCTCGCCGCACACTTGGGGTTGGATGTTTCTTTCCGAGCTTTGACAAGCTCGAAAAGAGCGGGGATTGTGTACAACCCCGTGTCCGGCGAGCAACACCACCATGGTCTAGGCAGATCGGGCTGAGGACAATAGGCGAGCTCGGTAGTAAAGGGGCGAGCCCGAGCTCGGCATTCGTCGACCAGAGATCAACTCACGTCCTCGCAGTGGAGCTCGGCAGCAGTAGGCGAGCAGAGCATGCCGAGGTGGTCAAAGCTCCCCAGCTCGCCTGTATATATGAGGTACTTTTTACTGTTTTGCCCCCACTGGTCTGCCCATAGCCCTTCAAAACAACGGAGTTTGGCTGTTGGCAGACCCAACCAAGGGTTTTCTGGTAATTTCAGGTCAGTTCTTTTGGTTATTGGCAGTCCGGATTTCAAAAGCTATAAATAGGACCCAAGGGGTACCCCAGAAAGCAGGTTCTTCCCTGTGCTCTCCTGCCCCAATCTTCAAGTGCTTTCTGAGGGTACCTTAGCTCGGCTTCTGGCTAAGGAGGGGAAGCGCTCTGAGATCTTCCGGGTTTGTGGTGGGACCTCCCTGCCGAGCCCTTGGGCCTGTTTCTCCTTGCCTTCTTCGTTGTTTTTCTTGCAGGAGCAAAGTAGGCGCGAGACCACCCCTTCCCCAAGGGTCGAACTTCACAGGAGACCGATTTTCGGTTTCAACAGTCCCGCCTCCCCGAGGTCAAAATTTAGCCAACCGATCGGTCGCTATACTCTCTTCCCTTGGAACATGTTAGATTGAGAATGTCTGGAACCCTCCGATGATTGCCCTCACCTTGGACAAGTACTTCACAAGGGTGGGCTCCCGAGCTTCGAACTCTCCTCGGATCTGTGATGCCACCACAAGGGAGTCCGTAAAAGCCTCCACATCCTGGATCTCAAGCTCCTTTGTCAAACGAAGGCCGGCTATCATAGCCTCGTACTCGGCCTGATTGTTAGTTGCTGAAAAGTGTAAGACCACTGCTTGTTATATGGTGATCCTCTGAGGGCTTATCAATACCACCCCTGCTCCGAGGGAGTGCTTTCCTGAGGCCCCATCAACCATCATCTTCCATGCCTCCTGCGGCCGCGGCTCCTCGGCTCCGACCTCAACAACGTAGTCTGCCAAGAAGTCAGCCACCGCCTGAGCCTTAAAGGAGAGCCTTGACACGAAAGAGATATCAAACTCGCTTAATTTAATGGACCACTTGGCCGGCCTGCCCGAGTGCTCCTCTCCCTCAAAAATCTTTCGAAGGGGATAGTCCGTCACCACCCTGATCGAATGCACTTGGAAGTACGACTGGAGCTTCCTGGCCGAAATGATCAAAGCATACGCCAGCTTTTCCAAGATGGGGTAGCGGAGCTCCGCCTTCTTCAGGATCCTGCTAACATAGTAGATTGACAATTGTTTCTTCCCCTCTTCCCTGACTAGGAATGAGCTCATAGCCTCTGCTCCTACTCCGAGGTACAAGGCTAGGTCCTCCACCTCCTTTGGGCTTTGAAGGAGAGGAGCCTGGGAGAGCTAGCTCTTCAGCATTTGGAAAGCTACTTCACATTCTGCAGTCCATTCGAACCTTTGAGTACCTCTCAACACTGTGAAGAAAGATGAGCATTTCTCTCCCGACTTGGAGAGGAAACTGCTTAGCCCGGCCAGCTTGCCGGTCAAGCACTAGACCTCCTTAGTGTTACGTGGTGACTCCAGCTCCAGGATGGCCTTCACCTTATCCGGGTTAGGCTCCACCCCTGCCAGGGTCAGAAGATGTCCAAGGAATTTCCCACGATCCACCCTAAAGACGCATTTCAAGGGGTTCAGCCTTATCTTGAACTTTCGCAGGGTGGCGAATGTCTCTTCCAGATCCCGAAGATGCGAGTCCACACACTTGCTCTTGACCATCAGATCATCAACATAGACCTCCAGGTTCCTCCCCCTTTGACCCTGGAAGACTCGATTCATCATGTGCTGGTATGTAGCCCCTGCATTTTTCAACCCAAAGGGCATCATCTTATAGCTGAAACATTTCTCCTTTGTGATGAAGGAGACGTCCTTGACATCAGGAGGGTGTATTTGAATCTGGTGATAACCTGAAAAAGCATCCAAAAAACTCATAATGGAAAAACCAATGGTTGAATCAACCAACGCGTCGATTCGAGGCAGTGGGTAGCAATCATTGGGGCATGATTTATTTAATAAAGAAAATTCAATACATATGTGCCACTTCCCTCCCCTTTCTTCACCATGACCACGTTGGAGATTCAACCCGGATACTGGATCTCCGAGATGAAGCCAGCCTCTAGAAGCTTCTTGACTTCCTCGCGGATGGGCTCCTCCAGCTTGGTAGCGATGGTCCTCATCTTTTGGCGAATGGGGCGCGTCCGGGGGTCCAAGTTCAGGCAATGACAGGCCATGACTGCATCGATGTCCGGCATGTCAGCTGCGCTCCAAACAAAGATGTCGACGTTGCTCTGGATGTAAGCCAGAACCTGCTCTTAGTCCTCGGGACTCAGGCCCCCGCTGATCCGGACCCTCTGCACCTGGTCGGCGCTGGTGAAGACTTCCATCTCCAGCACTTATCTAGCCGGCTCCAGTCGCGACTGCTCCCAGCCGGCTCTTGCCCCCTCTTCCTACCCATACTCTTCCTCTCCTCTTACTTCCTCAACCTCCATCGCCTCCCCTAGGCTCTCACTCTGTTGCTGCTCAACCTCCTTGCCTCTCTGGGCCTCCCTCTCAACTCCTTCTCCTTCTTCTTCCACCTGCCGACCCACTTGTGGCTCCAACTCTCCGTCCCTCTAGACCTCATGTACACATCCTCCTCTTTGTTCCTCCGCAATCTCCTACCCCGCCTCCTGCAGGCTCACTTCCTCCTCTCCGACAACCTCTTCATGCACTGCCATCTCCTTCTCCAACTCCTCTGCCTCTGCCATCCACGATATGGTTGACCGCTATCACTTAATACTGTCTCGCCACCTTCGGGTCCCCCCCCTGATTCTAACCTGCACCCCCACCCCGTTATTGAACTTAAGGCATTGATGAAATGAGGAGGGACATAGTGAAAGGCGCCGATGAGGGGCCGCCCAAAGATGGCGTTATAGCTGCTTGGGGCGTCCACGATCACGAACCTGCAGTTCCGTGACACGCCCCCCAACCTCACGTGCAGCCCTACCCCTCCTTCTACCTCCTTTCTTTATCCCGAAAATCCAAATAACGGTCCATCCGAAGCTAGCACCCTCTTGCCCTCGACCCTCATCTCATCGAAGGCCTTCTTGAAGATCACATTCACGGAGCTCTCATTGTCCACCAAGATCCTGGAGACCGTGAAGTTCTCGACCGCTGTCTGGATCACAAAGGCGTCACAGAACGGGTCCTCGTAATCTGGCATATCTGCTGAAGAAAAGATATTTTTTTTTCTTCTGGAGGGGGAGCCTGGGAGGTCGAGGCTACCCCCCTTCGGAACATGGTCTGGAGGCTCCCCTTTCGAGTTGCCTCAATCCCAACTACTCTGTGGATCACCCCGATTCCCCCCCCCCCCCGGGTTCCTACATCCGCCCGGTCCTCACACCTGTCTTTCGTCTCCCCCTGCTGTACCTCCACGATCCTTACCGGCGGATCCGACCTCCTCAACCCTCTGGCTTCTCTCATTTCCAAGAACTCTGGGCAGGTGGCCGTCGCGTGACCCTCCTCCTGATGGAAGTCACAGAAAGGCAACGCCACCCGGCCCCCTCTTCCTTCTCCACCTCCTCTTCTTCCGGCTCATCCCCGAGTTCCTCTCCTTCCTCCTCTACCTCGGAAAACCTCCATTGCCTCCTGTTGATACGGGAAGTGACCCCTCGGCTCCTGCCTCCTCGCCGGCTGATCAAACCTCCTCGGCTCGCGAAAGTTGTCCCTTCCTTGAAAGCCTCCTCCCTGCTCCTCGGGGCGACCCTCCTGAGGCCTCCAACCTAACTGGTTGTTCGGCTCCCGGTCCCCCCGTCCTTGATGTTGTACCTGCTGCCCCTATCCTCGGGGTTCATCCCTCCTTCTCTCTTCTCTCTGCTCCCTTTGCCTTCCTGCTTCCGGCTTCCTCACGTCATCCTCCACCAACCTGGCTAACTTCCTGACAAAAGTCGGATTGGCCCTCTCGAAGTCTATCTCCTTCGCTGCCCTCTCCATGAGCTCCTCAAAAGAGAGGGGGCACTCTCTTCAGCTCCATGCTAAAGAATCTCGGCCTCAGCCCTAGGGTAAAAGCGAACATCAGTGCATACCCTGGGACCTCTTGGACTAGGAGGATCTCTTCCTGAAACCGGTCAACATAATGACCCAATGTCTCGTCTTGCTTCTGCCTCACCGCAAACAGGCACTCCACCTCCTTCTTACGCTTCTTTGATGTCGGGAACCTCAACAGGAACCTGTTGGGTACATTGGTCAAATGTACCTGATTTGAAGAAGCCTCACCTAACTCAATGATATACATCATAATGTATTTGATGTATGTTGAGTTTACTTGTGCAGGTTAAGTAATCACTGGACTGAAGCAAAAAGTTTCTAAGTCCATGTGTCGACACCCAGAGGGAAAGTGTCGACACTCAAGAAAGCTTGTGTCGACACCCAGACAAGCAGTGTCGATACTTGGAGTCATTGTGTCGACACCTGGGATGCAGAGTCGACACCAGATAGAAAGTGTCGACACAAGGAGCTGTGTCGACACTCAGTAAAGAAAAGTGCAGACAGAAAGTGTCGACACAAGGAGCTGTGTCGACACCCAGTGAAGCTGAGTCTACACCAGAAAGTGTCGACACTTGGAGCTGTGTCGACACTCAGTAAAAGTCTGTAGAGACTAAGTACAAGTGTCGACACTCAACACAATGTGTCAACACTAAGCAAAAGAGTCAGCACTTGAAGTAAGTGTCGACACCCAGCACAATGTGTCGACACTCAACAGAAGAGTCAGCATTTGAAGTATGTGTCGACACCCAGAATAATGTGTCGACACACAGCTGAAGACTCAACACTTGAAGAAAGTGTCGGCACAAGTAGCTGTGTCGACACTTAGCAAAGAACAGAATTATTTCCAAAATATTCTAAGTACAAGTGTCGACACTAAAGGAATGTGTCGACACTCAGCTGAAGTCTCAACAGAAGAATCAAGTGTCGACACAAGGAGCTGTGTCGACACTCATCAAGAGTCAACATAGAAGACTATGTGTCGACACCAAGAAGCAGTGTCGACACTTAACAGATACAACACAAGAAGTTGTGTCGACACAAAGGTGATGTGTCGGCACTTAGAAGAATACAGCTAAAGAAAGAAGATGAAGTACTTGTGTCGACACTCAATTTCAGTGTCGACACATGAAGAAGAATCTGGGTCGAGACATACAAGAAGTTGTGTCGACACCTTGTAGACTTGTGTCGACACTTACACAGCATGTGTCGACACTTGGACTATAAGTGTCGACACTTAAAGACAGAGAGTCTCGACACTATCAGACAGTTAGAGATTTTCAAGAAATGACTGGATGACTTGACAGCTGCCGTTCCAGCCGGTCTACAGCACCTGTCAGAGATATCAGAAGTCAGTTATGGACCGGATCAGCCGGTTACCATGAAGAAGGCCTATAAATAGGCACCTACAGTTTACAGAAATTGTTGATCAACTGGTTCAGATTATTATTGAACAAGTCATTGAAGTGGTACACAAAGTATCAACACAAGAAGATCTTGTAGTTCAAGTGCAGATCTAAGAAGTTGGAGAGAGAGGGCTCCATCCAAGAAATCAGCCTCTGGAACTAGGCTGAGAAGAAGGATTCAGATTCATTCTGGATCTTAAGTGGCAGAGGTCAAGGAACTACTGCAGGAGGATTCAGTCTTATTCAGTTCTACTTAAGAAGCTTTGAAGAAAGCTAAGTCAGATTGAATCCAGCCGAGTTCTTCCAAGAACTCATCAAGAAACTCTCAACTCCCCTCTTTTATTTCTGAGTTGTTGAGTTAGTATTTGTAACACATTTTTATCTTGTAGGATCCTTTGGATCTGAGTGAATTGTAAGCCTATAATTATAAAGGCTGAGGGTAGGGCTTGAGAGCCTGAGTGTAGGAGATTGAGATCTCTGAGTGTAGGCCTTGTTGGCTGAGTGTAGGCCTTGGTTGGCTGAGTGTAGGCCTTGGTTGGCTGAGTGTAGGCCTTGATTGGCTGAGTGTAGGCTTTGGGATAAAGCTGAGTTGTAAGGCTTTGGGCCTGAGGTGTAGGAACCAATTTGGGTTCTAAGACAGTGGAGGAGTTTGGCCGAATCTAGTACACTGCTAGATAGGCGAAGGGGGAAAGTGGATGTACCCATATCTTAGGGAACCACTATAAACCACTGTGTCTGCTGTGCTGTGAATGATATTTGCTGTGTATGCTTAGTTATTGCTGTGATAAAACAGTTAGTATTCTGTGATAAAACTGTTGGCTGCCATTAAAGTTTAAAAAGGATTAGGTCACCTATTCACCCCCCCCCCCTCTAGGTGTTTAGGTACCATATCTTTCAAATGGTATCAGAGTCAGGTTCCTCAAAACAAGGACTAACAGTCTGAGGAGATGCTGTTTGGCAGATTCAGTGTTAGGCAACACAGATTCAAGAAATTCAAGAAAATCAAGAAACATGGGTTCTTCTGAGAATCACAAGGAATTGGGTTCCATGAAATTACCCATATGCAGAAAAGAGATCTTTGGGATCTGGAAGGAAAGGGTAAGGCTGTTTATGGAGGCCTCAGACCCTAGAATCTACATCACAGTAAAGGAAGGGCCTTATGTGCCCATGAAGATATCTGTTCTAGATGCAAATCAGAGAACCCCAAAGGATTTCTCTGAGATGACTAAGGATGAGATTGTCCTAGCTACCATGGATAAGAGGGCACAGAACATAATGGTGAGTGCTATTAATGATGCAACTTTTCAAAATCTTATACATTGTAAGACAGCCAAGGAGATGTGGGACACTCTTATAGTGTATCTGGAAGGATCTGAAGAAGTAAGACGAGATAGAAAATCCTTGCTAAACCAGGAGTATGAGAGTTTTAGACAAGGTAAAGGTGATAGCATAACTGAGTGCTACAAAAAGTTCTACAGAATAGTTAATGAACTCATGTCTTATGGAAGAGAGTTCAGTAACTATGAACTAAATGACAAGTTCTTAAGATCCCTAACCAAAGATTGGGACACCAAGATCTGTGCCATAAGAGAAATGGCTAAGTTGGGGGAAATTCCTCCTCCTATACTGTTTGGCAAGTTATTGTCATATGAGATGCAGTTGACTGTGAGAAAAGAGGAGGAGAAATCAACAAGGACTGAGCACAAGGAGAGAACAGTTGCTTTCAAGACAGATGTCCCCAGAAAGTGCAGGAATAAGTCATCAACTCCACCTCCAGAGGTAGTTGATTCAGAATCAGATGAGTCAGTCAGCACAAAGACTGAGAGCAGTGAAAGTGATGAAGACTTTGCTGCTTTCACTAGACACTTTCAGAAGTTTTTGAAAAAGAAACAGTGGAGGTCAAGGCCTTCTACATCACATGGAAAGGAAGACTCTTATCAGAAAAAGAGGTCTTCAAAGAATGACAAGAAAAGGACAAAATCTAGCAAGGCAACTAGCTCAAAGATAGTGTGTTATTGCTGCAATAGACAGGGCCATGTTATTGCAGATTGTCCAGAGAAGAGAAAGGAATCTGGTGACAGGAAAAAGACTCATTTCAAAGGCAAGAAAGAGAACTCTTTTGTTGCCAAGAAGGAGAAGACTCTATCAGATATTTCTTCTTCAGAAACTGAGTCTGAGGCTGAAGCCTACATAGGGCTGTTTGCTGAAGAAGAAGAGGAAGAATTCATGCAGTTAATGGAGTCTATTTATGAACAAGAAGATAGTCATTGCCAAGGGCTAATGGCTTTGATAGAGAGTGCCAAAATCCTGGAGCAGCCAGGACCCAGTCAGGTACAAAGTTCAAGTTTAAATTCAGTTTCTTGTTCTAGTTCAGATTCAGATTCTTCTTCATCAAGTGATGAGAATGTATCTGAGTCTGAGGATGATATTCATCTGCTTATAGATGAATATAAGGTGCTGTCGCAGGCTTACAAGAAAAGCAAGACCCTAGCCAAAAGTCAGGCAAAGGAAATTGCTATTCTTAAAACTGCAGCAACAGATTTTGAGAAGTCTTTTGATCAAAAACTGAATGAGATAGCCAGGTTGAAGCACATAACAGTGATTCAAATGGGTACTATATCATTTAAAAATGATCAAATCAAGAGTCTGGAGAGCAATCTTCAGAAAGAGAGAGATCTTGTTGCTAGGTTTTCTAAACCTAAGTCAGTGCTACCTTTAATTGATGAATTTGTTCATCATAAAGGCAAGGCTGGACTGGGCTTTATTAGACCTGCAAGGACTGAGCAGTCCAAGTCTAAGTCCAAGGGCAAAGCCCCAACATTCAACAAGCCTGCTGTAGACAAGACAGCCAAGGCAGTACCTAAGCAAAGGTACAACAAGTTTGAATGTTGGTGTTGTGGCAAGATTGGCCATTTTACAGTGGACTGTTGGCACAATGTCAGTGCCAAGGTGAGTAGCAAGCTACCTGGTGGAAAGCCAGTAGGTAGTTTTGTCAGATTGCAGACTAACATGTACCAAGGACCCAAGACTTCTTTGGGTTCTAAGGTTCATTAATCTGTTTTGCAGGTGAGTCCAAGTGGCCATAACCCAACATGGTACTTGGACAGTGGATGTTCCAGACATATGACTGGAACTACAAGATTACTAAAGGACTACATTCCAGTAAAAGATGGTCCAAAAGTAACCTTTGGTGGTTCTGAAAAAGGAATAATCAAAGGATTTGGTAACATTTCTACAAACTTAGTTACCATTACTCAAGTGGCTTATGTTAAAGGGTTGAAACACAACCTAATAAGTATAAGTCAATTAAGTGATGTAGGGTATGACATCTCATTTGTTAAAAATGGTTGTCATATCAAGAGGTCAAGTGATCAAGAGATCATTTTGACAGGTTATAGGAAGAGGAATGTCTACTGCCTAGACATTATGATTGAGAACAATGGTTCTCCAGTTTGTCTTGTAGCTGATGAGACAGTCTCTCATTGTGTCAAATGGCACAAGAGGCTAGCCCATCTTAACTACAAGGCTATTAGCAAACTCTTTAGCAAAGAGTTAGTGAGGAATGGTCCTCAAGTTAAGTGTGTCAAAGATGGTATTTGCTCAGCTTGTCAAAAGGGCAAGCAGACTAAAACCACCTTTAAAAGCATAGAAAACAAAGATGCTGTGAGGTGTTTGTACCTCTTGCATTTGGATCTCTTTGGTCCAATGCCAGTTCACAGCTTAGGTAGGAAGGTCTATACCCTTGTAGTTATAGATGACTACTCAAGGTTTTCCTGGGTGTTCTTCTTAAGACAGAAATCTGAAACACCTAGTGTCTTCTACAGCTTTGTCAAGAAAATTCAGAATGAACTAAATAGTACTGTGGTCAAAATTAGAAGTGACCATGGTACTGAGTTTCAGTCTGAAAGTATGACAAAACTATGTGAAGACTTTGAGATATTTCAAGAATTCTCTTCACCTAGAACACCTCAGCAAAATGGCATTGCTGAGAGGAAGAATAGGACCTTGATAGAGGCTGGTAGAACCCTTCTAAGTGATACATCACTGCTAGAGTATTTCTGGGTTGAAGCAGTTAACACTACATGTCATGTTATAAATAGGGCTACCATCACTAAACGGCTAAACAAGACCCCCTATAAAGTTGTGAAAGGCAGGAAACCAAACCTATCCTACTTCAGGATCTTTGGTTGCAAATGCTTCATACTTAACAATGGGAAGTCTTACTTAACTAAGTTTGCTGCCAAGTCCCAAGAGGGAATTTTTGTTGGGTACAACAATAATAGTAAGGCTTATAGAGTCTACAACTTGACTACACAAGTTGTAGAAGAATCAGTGCATGTAGTTTTTGATGAGACTAAGCTTATTAACAATGAGTTGTCTAGTTCTGTATGCAGCCCCACAGGTTTATCAAAGAAAATGGACAAGCTTACTATAGAAGAAGTGCATGCTGCAAGACAGCAAGGAGAAGAGAGTAGCTGTTGTCCAGGGGGAGAACTACATGTGCCAATTGCTGAAGAAATCCAAGGTATACAGCATGATGCAGATGCTGAAGTGGTTCAACCAGAAGTTAGGATGCCTCCAGCTCACAGGCATCTTAGAGATCATCCAGTAGAGCTGATTATTGGAGATCCAAGACAAGGAGTACAAACCAGGAGTAGAAACATGAATGCAGCAATCTACTACAGCTTTCTGTCACAAGTTGAACCTAAAAAGTTTGAAGAAGCAATACAAGATCCACAATGGACTGAAGCAATGCAAGAAGAGCTTAATCAGTTCAAAAGGTGCAAGGTTTGGGAACTTGTTCCTAAACCTAAATACCACAATATAATAGGAACTAAGTGGATCTACAGGAATAAGATGGATGAACAAGGGGTCATCATTAAGAATAAGGCTACACTGGTTGCTAAAGGATATAGGCAAGAAGAAGGTATTGACTTTGATCAAACCTTTGCTCCAGTAGACAGACTGGAAGCCATAAGGATGTTCTTGGCCTATGCAACCTATCAAGGATTCAAGGTTTACCAAATGAATGTCAAGTCAGCATTCCTAAATGATAATCTTAAGGAAGAAGTCTATGTGGAGCAGCCTGCAGGTTTTGTTGATTCAACTCTACCTCATCATGTCTATAGACTTAGGAAAGCTTTATATGGGTTAAAGCAAGCCCCTAGGGCTTGGTATGAAACCCTATCTAGTTTCCTCATTGAGAACAAGTTCTCAAGGGGGAAAATAGATAAGACTCTATTCCTTAGGGAATCTAGAGGCAAAGTCATACTAGTCCAAATATATGTAGATGACATTATATTTGGGTCTACTGAAAGCAGCCTTTGCAAAAAGTTTGCAAAACTTATGCAAGGTCAGTTTGAGATGAGTAGTATGGGAGAGCTGAAGTTTTTCTTGGGACTCCAAGTTAAACAGACAGAAAGTGGTTTGTCCATTTGTTAGTCCAAGTTCACCCTAGAACTCATAAGGAAGTATGGTATGGATTCATCCAGCACCATGAAGACTCCTATGGGGTCAAGTATGTCTCTTAGCAAGGATGATGCAGGGAAACCTGTGGATGAAACCTTGTATAGAGGGATAGTTGGCTCCCTATTATACTTGACTGCTAGTAGACCAGACATCATGTATGCTACATGTGTTTGTGCAAGGTATCAAGTCTGCCCTAAAGAGTCTCATTTGACTGCAGTCAAAAGAATATTGAGATATCTAAAGGGCACTCCCTATCTAGGCCTCTGGTACCCTAGGAATGGAGAATTTGATCTAACAGGTTATTCAGATGCAGACTTTGCAGGATGCAAAGAGGATAGAAAGAGCACTACTGGAACCTGTCAATTCCTAGGTGGGAGACTAATTTCATGGAGTAGCAAGAAGCAAACCAGTGTGGCTATCTCCACAGCTGAGTCAGAGTATGTGGCTGCAGGAAGTTGTTGTGCTCAACTTCTGTGGATTCAACATTAGCTAGAGGACTATGGATTTCAGGTAAGTAGAACTCCACTTTTCTGTGATTCTACAAGTGCTATTTCAATAGCTAATAATCATGTATCTCATAGTAGAACAAAACATATTGAGATTAAATATCATTTTCTTAGGGAGCATGTAGAAAGAGAAGATATTTTGTTAGAATATGTTAAAACAGATGAACAAGTAGCTGATATGTTTACTAAGCCACTAGAAGAAGCTAAGTTCAATAGATTCAAAATTGAACTAAGAATGATAAACTTAGAGTAAGTTTACAGAATTAAAATTGGCTAAGTAAAAAAGTGTCGACACATAGACAAGTCTATGTTGACACAGAATAGTGGTGTCAACACTTCAGGAAAAAGGTGTCGACACATCCAGGATGTTGGTGTCGACACTTCAGAATGTTAGTGTCGACACATGTCAAGTAGGTGTCGACACATCCAATATGGTGTCGACACTTAAGTTTTACTCAGAATTTTCTAAGTAAAGTCTCGACAATGTGTCGAGATATGTTGTGTCGACACATAACCAAGTGTCGACACATAAAATCTGTTGACTAAACTTGTGTCGACACATATGTGTCGAGACATTATAAGTCAGTGTCGACACTTATTGCCAGTGTCGACACATTTTAAGTTAGCTGTCCCGCCTGTTCATCTTCAAAATCAGAAAGGTATAAATAGGGTTCTGTCTTTGTTTGTCGACACGCTTTCAAAGTTTCGAGACCAAAACTACTGTGTCGACACCTCTCTTTTCTAAAGACAAATTCTATAAACCCTAATGGCACCTAAGCTTGAGGAGAACGTTAACGAAGGCTATGAGCTTGTGCGCGGCGCGTTTGACGATACTGATCAAGAAATCAGGGCCGTAGTAACCCTAGTCGCCGATTCAGGGTTAGAGTACTTAGTTTCTGAACCAACTAAGATATGGAAGAAGGAGGTGCTTGAATTTCTGAATGGAGCTGCAGTAGATGAATCTGGATACAAAATCAAATCCAGAGTTCATGGAGAAAAGGTTAAGGTAACCCCAAAAAGTCTGAGGAAGATTCTTCAATTGCCAAGAACTCAAGATGAAGAAGAGGTGACTGCTTCAAAGACCAGAGAAGCTCTTACCTGGTGTGGACTAGATCCAAAGATGAAGATAGGATCTATTTTCAACAGAAAAGGCATGAATAATCAAGGGAAGTTCATGTCTGAGATAGTGGGAAAAGTCTTGCTCAGCAAACCTGGAGGGCATGACAGAGTGTCTGCCTATATGTTTGGAATCATGACAAGGATCATATTCACTCTGAAAATAGACTGGTCAATAGTGGTTTTTGATAAGATCAAGGAGAGCTTGAAGAAGCCCAATCTGGGCAGAATCATCAGTCTCTACCTAGCTGGTACCATACCAGAGGTAATGAATACTGCTGCAGGCAGCAAGATAAATCACATGAGGAAGATGGATCTAAGGATCTTTTCAAGATGGGACAGGGTGTTGTCCAAGGAAATGCCAACACCAGAGAAGACAGTTACTGAGAAAGTCACTCCTCCTAAGAAGAAAAGAAAGATAGCTCCTGTGGCACAAGAGTCCTCCAGCAGTTCTGGGAGTGAAGAACAGGTTGTTTTCACTCCTGATGATCATGAGGAAGTGCCTGCAGTGAAGTCTCCTGCTCCTCCAGCTGATGCTGAGATCCAGGGGGAGCTGCCTCCAGCTAGCCCCATCCACAGGGATCAAAGCCAGGGGGAGCCTCCAGTTGTAGAAGCACCATCTACACTGGACAGTGAGTAAGCCACAACCATCATTCAAGAGGTACTCACTGACCTGAAAACTTTAGAATATCTTATAGAAGATGCTGATTTGTCTGATGTTCCTCAGCAAACACAGCTGCCTAGTCAAGTTCCAGATGTTGTTAGAGAAGACACATCTGCTGTACAAGAAGAGATTCATGCTCCTGTAGTTGAAGAACAAAGAATGTCTCCAGCTTCTTCACCCCCTGAATACACAATGGAAGACTTGTTCCTAAATCTGGATCAAGCAAATTTTGACAAGGAAATTGATGCTGCTGAAGGAGAGAATGCTGCTGCTGAGTGGGAGCAAATGCAAGTTCTGGAGGAGCCTATAAGGCAAGAAACTGAGAAGGCACAAGATGTGCAAGCTGACAAGCTTCAAAGCCCTAAGGAGAGGGTTGACATTGCCAGCACATCTGCCTCTGAAGATGAGGAGACTGCAAGGGCAAGGAAAAAGAAACTCCATGTATTCAAGAGAAGGAGCCAGAGTTACAAGAAGGCTCTGCAAACTGTAGCCCCACAGCCTATAGTTCAACAAGCTCCAATTGTTGATTATAGTGCTTTACTGATTGCACTGCAGATTAAAATGGATGAACAAAGAAAAACCATAGAGGCTTATGTTGATGCAGGGCACAGATCATTACAGTTTGATCTTGCCCAAGATATAAAATCTATAAGGTTTGAGATGAATCTCAACAAGAAAGAGATGACAGACTGCTTCCACAAAGGTGGAAATGCAGTGGTGTATTTGGCAACACACCAAGAGAAGATCAAGGCACAGGTGGATGATATAGCATTAAAACAAGGATATGTTCTTGAGAATCAATTAAGAATGAATGACAATTTGACTGAATCCCACAATGCTATTGTCACTGAATTAAAGAATAAGGCTGCTGAACCCTCTACATCTACTGATGCTGCTAAAGTTAAATTTGATAAAGTCTTTCAAGAGGAAATTACTGCTGTAAAGACTGCTATCCAAGCCTCCCAGAAGGTCATATCTGAACAACTTCAAAAGCTAAAACCTTATTTTAAAGATGGGATCAGGTACTTGGACAGTCAGATCAGATTTCAAAAGGATGATGTCAGAGATCACATGACTAGAGAAGTCATAAAGGGGGAGAGAGTGTTAGTCAAGGCAAGTTCTGAGCATGCAAAATGGATATCAAATTCAATCAGGGCTACACTTGGATACCCTCCTCTGTGTGATGACCAAGATGTTGCTGAATCAGGCATTAACCCTGCTTATTTTGGAGGTGAGCAACCAGAAGTAGCTCAGGTCATTTATCCACCTCCAGACTTTGAAATGATTCAAGCAGATGTGAGCACAATGTATAGCCCACTTGAGGGCAAGGACAATGTCCACATTGAAAAGGTTGTTCAACCTATATCTGAAGCTATGCAAGAGGCTCTACAAAAAGAAGAAGAGACAAGGTTGTCCAAAAAGAGGTTTAGGGAACAAGCAGAGCAAAGACCAGACTTTGAACAGTGGAGCCCTACATCTAGAAATATAATTTTAACTGCCTGGAAAGCTGCCAAAGACCATACTCATGACAGGAACAAGTGGTTCTCTGAAGCTGAATGGAGAAAACATGAAATAAGACAAGAAGCCATTGTTCAATTCAGAAGGAAGGCAAAGATGGGAAAGCTACCTCCTACTGCAGTGGAGTCTAGCAAGTACTTCCCCAAGCCATATCACTATTTTGAGAGGCAGAAGATCAAAGCTGAAGAGCTTAAGAAGAAGGACTTGAAAGGAAAGAAGCATGCTGATGCTGAAACTGTTGATGCCCCTGTCAAAGCTCAAGTCCAAGCTGGCAAAGGCAAAGTAATTAAGGAGCCAGAGCAGAAATAGATTAAGAGTTTTCTTGAAGTTTATGTTGTAATCTTTTGGATGTAACATATTTAGTAAACTTCTGAAAATGTATAAGACAGATATTAGAACAATATATGATTCATATATTTCATGTTTGTTCTGTGAATGTGTCTATTTCTTATTTGTTCTGTGCTGATGAATGTGTATACATGTGTGATTTAATACATGTTATGTTTACCCTGCTGAATATAATCTGCTTTACATCATTTTGTAATTTTTAATTATGAATGGTGTATATCATTGACTAAGGGTTATGACTTCTCCAAATAGGGTGAGATTGTTGGGTACATTGGTCAAATGTACCTGATTTGAAGAAGCCTCACCCAACTCAATGATATACATCATAATGTATTTGATGTATGTTGAGTTTACTTGTGCAGGTTAAGTAATCACTGAACTGAAGCAAAAAGTTTCTAAGTCCATGTGTCGACACCCAGAGGGAAAGTGTCGACACTCAAGAAAGCTTGTGTCGACACCCAGACAAGCAGTGTCGACACTTGGAGTCATTGTGTCGACACCTGGGATGCAGAGTCGACACCAGACAGAAAGTGTCGACACAAGGAGCTGTGTCGACACTCAGTAAAGAAAAGTGCAGACAGAAAGTGTCGACAAAAGGAGCTGTGTCGACACCCAGTGAAGCTGAGTCTACACCAAGAAAGTGTCGACACTTGGAGCTGTGTCGACACTCAGCAAAAGTCTGCAGAGACTAAGTACAAGTGTTGACACTCAACACAATGTGTCAGCACTAAGCAGAAGAGTCAGCACTTGAAGTAAGTGTCGACACCCAGCACAATGTGTCGACACTCAACAGAAGAGTCAGCATTTGAAGTATGTGTCGACACCCAGAACAATGTGTCGACACACAGCTGAAGACTCAACACTTGAAGAAAGTGTCGACACAAGGAGCTGTGTCGACACTTAGCAAAGAACAGAATTATTTCCAAAATATTCTAAGTACAAGTGTCGACACTAAAGGAATGTGTCGACACTCAGCTGAAGTCTCAACAGAAGAATCAAGTGTCGACACAAGGAGCTGTGTCGACACTCAGCAAGAATCAACATAGAAGACTATGTGTCGACACCAAGAAGCAGTGTCGACACTTAACAGATACAACACAAGAAGTTGTGTCGACACAAAGGTGATGTGTCGGCACTTAGAAGAATACAGCTAAAGAAAGAAGATGAAGTACTTGTGTCGACACTCAATTTCAGTGTCGACACATGAAGAAGAATCTGGGTCGAGACATACAAGAAGTTGTGTCGACACCTTGTAGACTTGTGTCGACACTTACACAGCATGTGTCGACACTTGGACTATAAGTGTCGACACTTAAAGACAGAGAGTCTCGACACTATCAGACAGTTAGAGATTTTCAAGAAATGACTGGATGACTTGACAGCTGCCGTTCCAGCCGGTCTACAGCACCTGTCAGAGATATCAGAAGTCAGTTATGGACCGGATCAGCCGGTTACCATGAAGAAGGCCTATAAATAGGCACCTACAGTTTACAGAAACTGTTGATCAACTGGTTCAGATTATTATTGAACAAGTCATTGAAGTGGTACACAAAGTATCAACACAAGAAGATCTTGCAGTTCAAGTGCATATCTAAGAAGTTGGAGAGAGAGGGCTCCATCCAAGAAATCAGCCTCTGGAACTAGGCTGAGAAGAAGGATTCAGATTCATTCTGGATCTTAAGTGGCAGAGGTCAAGGAACTACTGCAGGAGGATTCAGTCTTATTCAGTTCTACTCAAGAAGCTTTGAAGAAAGCTAAGTCAGATTGAATCCAGCCGAGTTCTTCCAAGAACTCATCAAGAAACTCTCAACTCCCCTCTTTTATTTCTGAGTTGCTGAGTTAGTATTTGTAATACATTTTTATCTTGTAGGATCCTTTGGATCTGAGTGAATTGTAAGCCTATAATTATAAAGGCTGAGGGTAGGGCTTGAGAGCCTGAGTGTAGGAGATTGAGATCTCTGAGTGTAGGCCTTGTTG
The DNA here is from genome assembly GCA_039583875.1 of Platanthera guangdongensis. Classification (NCBI taxonomy): domain Eukaryota; kingdom Viridiplantae; phylum Streptophyta; class Magnoliopsida; order Asparagales; family Orchidaceae; genus Platanthera; species Platanthera guangdongensis. Next base: position 237,655,164 of record CM077158.1, read on the forward strand.
GCTGAGTGTAGGCCTTGGTTAGCTGAGTGTAGGCCTTGGTTGGCTGAGTGTAGGCCTTGATTGGCTGAGTGTAGGCTTTGGGATAAAGCTGAGTTGTAAGGCTTTGGGCCTGAGGTGTAGGAACCAATTTGGGTTCTGAGACAGTGGAGGAGTTTGGCCGAATCTAGTACACTGCTAGATAGGCGAAGGGGGAAAGTGGATGTACCCATATCTTGGGGAACCACTATAAACCACTGTGTCTGATGTGGTGTGAATGATATTTGCTGTGTATGCTTAGTTATTGCTGTGATAAAACAGTTAGTATTCTGTGATAAAACTGTTGGCTGCCATTAAAGTTTAAAAAGGATTAGGTCACCTATTCACCCCCCCCCCCCCCTCTAGGTGTTTAGGTACCATATCTTTCAGAACCCTCGACGCAGGTCCTCGAAACTGTAGATCGAACTTGCCAGCAACTGGTGGAACCAGTCCCGCGCCTTCTCCTTCAACGTGATGGCAAACAGCTGACACTTGAAGGCATCCGTCATCTGCCTTATCGAAACAACATCTTCAAATCATTGCACGTGTTGTACAGGGTCATCCTTCCCCGAGTAGTAGGACATGTCGGGCTCCCGGAACCCCTCCGGCACCGGGGCCGAGATGATGAGCTCACTGAAAGGGCCCTCGCCTCCTACCTGTCGAGAGGGCACGTCTCGCAGCCTCGGCTGGCTGGCCCGATCCGCAAGACCATGCCCAGGGAAGAGCTCTTGCACAATTGCCTTCCTCTCGCCAACTTCTGTCGGAATCTCCTTCCCGGGGCGCTGGCCTAGGAAGAGCTCTCGCGCGGCTGCGTCCCTCTCGCCAACCTCCGTCGGGACCTCCTTTGTAACACCCCCTATCCGTCGCATAGATATAGCAGAAGGTACGGTCGGGGCCCGACGCCATATACCACAGACAGACCAGGCGGTTACTCATGGAAACCATCCAACCAATCAACGTCTTACACAGAGCATTCTAGCGGAAGCAGTTTATAAAAGTTGTAACAAAGAACCCAGCATTAAAGCATGAATGTCCACTAACCAAAATAGGAATGTATACAAAATACCAACATAAGCCTTAAGGCCTTACAAAATGTTTCACTTGATATTACATGATTTACAAACCACGGCACGCAGGCCGGTCATACATGAATAAAACAGTAAACACTTCCATTTGGGCCTTCGAGGGCCGGCTTCGCAAAAAGGGCTTTAGCCCGCTATTGACCGCTTGGTCCCGCAGCACCTGCAAGCAACAAACCACCGCACGGTGGCAAAACAAGGCAACGGTCAGCAATGCTGACCAAATTATAACGATCTCGCCCCCAACTTGGGGCGGCGATGCTCCTTCCCTGCATTTCATTAGTATAAGCGAGCAATATATATATAGTCATTCCATCACAGACGTTGGCTCGCACGGCCACACGCCGCGTGCTCTCAGGGCACATTCTTGGTGAACCGGTCGATGTCACGTCAATTAAAGCCATAGACATTCCGGACTCACCACCGCCACTAAGACGACCAAACCTATGAGCAATTTGTCTTCTTGGCCTGGGTCACGACAATTAAAGTCATCGACCGCCAAAGACCTTAATCTATGCCAACGGCAAGTGTCACGTGCCTTTAGGTCTCTTTAACCGAACGACATAGAACAGGTACGGTTCCATCTAACCCGTGCTCACATCGCAACGACAATTTAAGCCAAATGCGCGGGTCAAACTTCCACCGAGTCCCATTTCCATCACAAGTCACATAACCCGGTTATGTTCAAGTTGGCTCTCAGGCCACCAAGTTGGCAAGATCTCGTATCCGCCCAGTTTTCCGGGTGCACCTTTGGGTTAGTCCCCAAGGCTCCCTGCTGCAATCTACCGTGTAGAAAACCCGAAAAACAATCAATAGCACGGAGTCTTCTCCGGCATTTATGCAATGCAACATCACCGATCCAGACCAACATGTCCGGGTAGGCTTCACACATCATGCCTATGTCCGTTCTCGCTTACGGACTCTAAACAACGGGGACTTCACATATCTACCCGAAGGAACGCCTCCAACTCTCCGCAAACTCGCGAGAGCGGGCTTCCTATGCAAAGAAAGAGAGCTACTCATGCTCAAGATGAGGATCGTTACCTTAGCGTTCCTCTTTGGCGCCATTGAAAAGTAATCGGATGAAAAGCACCGCACTAGCTTTGCCTCTGTGGATCCGGAGTCGGCTCGCGATTCGGAGATTCGAAGCTCTTCCAATGGCCGGATTTAGCTCCTTCTTCCTTCCTTGGCTCTCCTCTCTCTCTAAGGTTTTAGAAAGATGATAACTTAAGAAAAGTGAGGGTTTCTAAGTCCAAACCCGGGTATATCCCTTCAGGAACAACCCCCAGCCGTTGGATCTCAAAATAAGGAAACGAACGGCTTTGATTCGGGACTGAAATGCCCAATCTGGACCGAACACGGCCTGGCACACGCCCGTGTCCAGGGCCGTGTGCCTCATTCGCCGTCAAAATCGGCTCGCCTGGAACCTCACACGGGTATCGAACACGCCCGTGTTCGAGCTGACACGCTCGTGTTCCACCTGACACGGCCATGTGGCCGGCCGTGTACCCCCATCATTTTTCCCCGAAATCAACCCGAGCACTGCACGGGTTCTAGGACACGCCCGTGTCCTTACCCGTGTCACCTCAACACGCCTGGACCCCAGGCCGTGTACACGGTCTCGACACTCGACATTTTGTCGAGAGAAGATCGTCGACCTGATGACACGGCCTTGGACACGCCCGTGTCCTAGGCCGTGTGTCTTGTCTCGACACAATGTCGAGACCAAAGTGTCGACTCCCCGGGACGAGTGTCGACACGGGTCGACACGCCCTGTGACACGCCCGTGTCGCAGGCCGTGTGCCATGTCTCGACACTTTGTCGAACGCAGAGTGTCGACTTCGCGGCTAAGTGTCGACACGGGTCGACACGCCCTGCGACACGCCCGTGTCCCAGGCCGTGTGCCTGCAGCCCGAACCCAAACTGGCCCAAAACGCCCCCCTTCGCTCCTTTGAGTTTCGGGGCATTACATCCTTCCTGGGGAGCTGCCCAGGAGCGTTCTCGCCCAAGAGCGGGATCGCCTCCACCAGGACCTGAGGCGTTGCTCACTCGCTCCTTGCCGAGAAGGCTAAGCTGATGGTCTGCAAGACCTCTCGCCTGAAGTCCTCCAGCATCTTTCTCGTCGCCTCCTCTCCTCGGGAGGGGGAACCTCCTGAACCAGATCCTTCACCTTCACCTCATACCATCGGACCAAACTCAAAACTTTCTTGTATCGGCTACCTTCCACGCTCACCGCACCAGAACTGTTGAAGCCAAAATTTGACTTCGACGGAAGTTCAAAAATAGGGGCGTAGCTAACACCTACTCGTCCCAAGCTCTAACCTTCGACTGGTTGTGAAGGACTAGAAACTGACCCAAAGCCTCAGTAGGGAGGTCCACCGCTTATCCGGAAGATCTCTGAGAGCTTCCCCTTCAAAGCCAAAAGCTGGGTTTGGAGCTCCTCAGAAAGCACAAGAAAACTCTTAAAATCCCGAGAAAAAAAGGTGCTTCTGAAGAACTCCTATGGGCCTATTTATAGTTTTCTGAGTTTGAACTACCAATAACCAAACTAAACCGACCTGAAATTACCAAAATACCCCTGGTTGGGTCTTCCAACAGCCAAACTCCGTTGTTCTGAAGAGTTATATGCAGACCACCAAGGGCAAAAGGGTAAAATTACCCGGGGTAGAAGAGTAAAATCCCCCATGGGTATAGAAATATAAAAACGGTCTTCTTTCTATATGGCCAGTAGGGAAGCACTCAGCGGCGAGACGAGCCCTCCTGCTCGTCTCGCAGACATCCTTCGCTATGGGGCCCTCTCGCCGCTATGGGCCTACTCGCGTCCCAAAAGGGCGTCCCGCCCACTGCAAGGACCACCCGCCCCGCCTCCTGCGAGTGGACCACGTGGTCCCACTTCCTGCGAGTGGACCACGTGGTCCCGCTCGCCTATCCAGGACCTCTCGCCAGCCTCTATTGTTCGCACCCTGAGGGCCTCTCGCGAGCCCGAGGTTGTACAAGACCCTTAAGGGCGCCTTTGGAGAATATCGATTTTTTCCTTTCTCCCTCCTCTGGTCTGCTTTGGCTGGCTTACAGAGCCTTCCAAGTTGCCCAACCTAGTTTTGGCTTGGGAGGGGAAGTTCCTTTGGATCTTCCGGTGTGTGGCGGGACCTCCATATTATAGCTCAGGATATGTTCTGTTGTTCAGAGACTTTGGCCAGGAGTTCAGCTTTGGATAAGTAAGTGTAGGGTACCTCCTTTGCGTCCGAACTTTGAGACCGGGTAACAGTTTTAACATTTTGGTGCGGTGAACGTGGAACATAGTCTGCTCAAGAAAATTCTAGACAGTCTCATGGTTGGAGGTGAAGGAGAGGGAACCGACTCTAGAAACCCACCACCCCCGGTGAGTGGAGTCACGATTTGGATGTTTGAAGATTTCAAGAAAGAGGTCTTACAGACCTTGCATCTTGCATTCGCCGCGAGAGGCGAGTGCTCGACACCGACCAACCTTGTAATTCCATCACAACAGCTGGGTGAGAATGCCTCGGGTCATCAGCCTGGGAAGGAGGTGGTTGTTGACGGGGGAGAGCGAGATCTCGATGGGCGAGAGCTGCTCCCCAACCCGGCAAGTGCAGGAAGAACAAGTGAGTCGGTCGTGTGGGATGGGTCAACTCACCCTTTGGGAGGAGGGAGACCATTCAGCTAGTTGATCGTCTCGTCCCCAATGCCGGAGGGGTTCCGAGAGTCAGAGATGTCTTATTACACAAATAGAGATGATCTAATGCAACACGTCCAGTGGTTTGAGGATGCAGTTTCCATCAGGCAGATGTCGGATGCTTTCAAGTAATGACTCTTCGTCATCACCCTAAAGAAGAAGGCTAGGGGCTGGTTCCACCAGCTCCCCATGAGTTCGATTTATTGCTTTGAGAACCTGCGTCGCGAATTCTTGTTGAGGTTCTCAACATCGAAGATGAGAAAGAAGGGAGCGGAGTTCCTGTTCTCAATCAAGCAGGGGGAGACGCTGGGAAGTTATGTAGACAGGTTCCAGGAGGAGATTCTTTTAGTCCAAGAGGTACCAGGGTATACCATGATGCTTGCATTTACGCTAGGACTGCGACAAGGATTCTTTAGTATGGAGTTCAAGATGGAATCTCATCTATCCTTCGAGGAGTTGATGAAAATGGCGGCAAAGGAGATAGAGGGAGAATCGATGAATCTGGCATTCGCCAAAAAACTGGCTAAGTTGGCGGAGGATGAGGTGAAGTAGCAGTGAATAAATAGACAACAAGAAGCCAGGAGGAAAGAAGAGTCAAACAATCGGCAGGCCTGGAGACCCCAGGGGGGACCCGTTCAGTGACTAGGGAAAGGATTTCATGGTGGGGAGAATTACAGCGGGGCTAGAGGCGGTTCAACCCTCTAGGGTGGAGGCAAGGCCAGAGGCCGCCCCTCCCGCCGTAACAGCAAGTGATGGAAATCGCCCGAGGAAGGGGAAGAAGAAGGGAGAATGGAAGGGGATGAAGAGGAGGGGGTAGGGTGGCGTTGCCATATTGTGACTTCCACCAGGAGGAAGGTCACACAACGAATACATGTCCAGAGTTTCTGGAAATGAGAAGAGCAAGAGGTATGACACAGCAACAACAGCCATACAAAGATGGTCGAGCAGAGTATGAGGTAGATTCTAGTTGGCGACCAGGTCAAGGCGGCGACTAAGATGGATAATCACTAGCTCGCGACTTTGTCTCTCTGAAGAAAGGATCCACAGGCTAACTCAAAGTCTAGGAAATGAGATGGTCGAGATCTATTATGAGATTACGAAGTCCTTCTCCTAGTAAATTTGGGGTCCTATTTATAGGTAAATCCAAGATGAGGAGGTGTCTTATTTATAGCCTCACCCCCAGCGACTAGGCGACTTCTTGGGGGAGCTCGCTCATGTAACAACCCAAAATGAAAATACATGTAAATTTTTTTTTATATCCCCGATAATGAAAAAGGCACTGAAAGTTTATGTTTTATTTGATTGAATTTATATTTTTTTCGTTGGGTACATTTCTCTTAGTTTTGCAAGTGCCAATATTTCATTCGGTTGAGTTGCCCTTTTATTTATTTGGGCTTGCTACCTTTGATGTGGGTTGGCTTGTATAAATGGGCTGGATGCAGTGAGCTGCTGGATATTTAATGCTGGCTGCTTAGTTTGTTTGTTGGCTGGCTGTATTTGTGCTGTGCTGGAGGATTTATGTGTTGGCTGTGTAGGTGTTGGTTGGGTATGATTTTGGATTCGGGCAATGGCATCTGGAGTGGTTGTTGGTGTGACCTTGCCGCTTAGCCGCTTAGCTTACTGTTATAACTCGATGTCGAGCTTCAGTTTCTTCCACGCTGCTTTTTCGTCACTATATTGCTTCTGCGAATCCAGTCTTCCTCTTCTTCCTCTGGCTGCTCTACTTCGACAGAGAACTCTTCTTCTCCTTCTTCTACTTCATCTCTTTCTCCCTTTGTGCATCTAGCTGTCGGTGCAGTGTCGGGCTTCCCGTACTGACGCGGTCGTGCTTTCGTGTCGTCGACATCGCCGTGTCGACGCTGTTTTGCCTCTGTCGCTTCTGTGCCAACGGTTCTGCCATGCCAATTAGGGATTGCTGCTCTACTACTACTGCTTCTATTCTTCTTCTACTGTTGTACCCTTTGTTGTATAGCTGCTGCTGCTCGACTTCATTGTTGGCCCAATTCTGCTACCTCTCGAGCTGTTGTGCGTCTTGTTGTTGCTCCTGAGCTTCAGTGTAACTTCTGTGCCCTTCTCCTCTCCCTTCTGGTTGTAAGGATGTTCTTCTCCCTCTCTACTTTCTGAATTTTAGATTATAGGATTGTTTTTGTTGTTTTTCTGCTGTTTTAAGACAGAAAATCGTGTACCTTTTTATGAATATGTGGGTAGCAGGTTTCATAATTTTTGAGTTACATTTTGTTGAATTTTCAAGGGGTGGTTTACCTAATTTTTTAGGCTTTGCTGGACAGAAATTGAGGGGAAGGGTGTCCATTTGGGGGCTGGTTTAGTCCATTTTGAAGCTTATTTATAGCTGTCCGGCAAAGTTTATAAGTGATTTAATATTTTTGACGTTTTTTGATTCTCGATATTTTTAGCGACTATAAATCATTTATATGATTATTATGAGACGCACCGAGTAAAATGAGTGTTATTACATTGGTTTTCGCAACCAAGACCAAATTGGAAGGGACTGAGGATGACGTCTCAGGATAATATGAATAAGGGCAAACCTGCTGTGACTATTTTATTTCTTGAATTAAGTTTATTAACGTAATTTCTTATTCTTGTTTACCTTTTTAATAAATATTACATGTGCATATGAGTTTAACTCATTAAGATATCGCTATGAAATAAAATGTGGGCGGAGAAAAACATAAAAGCGATATATATATATATATATATATATATATATATTTCTCAGGGGATCAGTTTTATTAAAAACTCTTGTTTATACGACAAAATAAAATATATTTAAAACTCTGCATAGAGAAATGTGATGTTTTGAATCCTATGATGTGGAAGGGATCTACGGATGGATTCACCAGTAAGGGTGAGCCTACGGAAAGCCCTTAAGTGGGTGTGGCAAAAAAAATAAATCACCAGAACATTTTTCATTTTATGTAACTAAAATTAAGGGGTAATTTAAGGATCAGTACTGAGAATATTCAAATAATTATTTTATTATAATGTATGCATATTGTTATCTCCCCTTTATTTGCATGTATGGTTATTCACGAAATACTTTTTTCACATAGTCATAATTTTTATGACTAACCCTTTTTTACCCTTTTTTAGCAACAGGAACCACTCCTAGTACTCAGAAAGGGGATCCCGCCGGAAGAGTTAGCAAAGCTCGAGAAAGGCGTCAAGCCTCGTGTATCAATCCCGATTCTGATTTTTTTTGTATGGAAGAATACTTGTAGTCTATTTGTATTCGGATGCAAATACATAATGAATAAAATGTTGGTGTTTATGTTCTTTGTGATGTGTTTCATATGTTGCAACTATTTTATTGAATTATTGTTTGATTCTTGAAATCATTTTGGAAGCCCAGGAATTTGGGTCTTCACAACTCAGGTTGGGCGAGTAACTGGCCATGTCGCCTACCTGGCGTGTATATGAGGGGAGCTCATCATACTCGCTCATGTCTTCTACTGTCTTGAGCGTTGGCTCTGACTTTTGTCATGACTTGTTGACTTTAACTCTTGCTGACCTGACTCTAGGGGTTCCACCCTCAATGAATATGTGTTGTACATGATGTTTATGCTGCTACTTTCCAGTTATTTTATGTTGCACTCTTTCAGATATTTGATACTAGCTTAAGAAATGAAAAAATAGTATATTGAAATGTTGCTACTAACTTTCTTGTGCTTCGGCTATTTACTTATTGTTATGTGTGTAGGCTCGTCCCCAGGATATAGATCCAGGGAGGAGTTGTGTTTCCACTTAGCTATGTGACTAACGATTATTTTAATAATCACTCACAGAAGACGGAGCACTGTGAAGTCCAGTTGTCGTAGGACGGTACGTCAGCTGACATGACTACCATAACAGAGATACACCCATCGTCTCCAGACTTCCGAGACATGAGTTCCTAGAGCGCAAGCTTGAGATAGAGTAAAAGATCTAGTAGTAGTAGTCCTTTTGAAGCCCACGGCTCGTTTATATAAGTGTCTACAGCCTATGCTTTTACTCTATTAAATATATATATATTGTTATATATATATTTGAGAGGCTTTATGTTATTACTTTTGTATATCTGTGATGTGATGTAAATGTTGTAATTCATGTCAGGCAAGGGTGCCAACTAGCGTTTGGTAGAGTGGGTTGTAGGCACTTGGGAAGCATTGGGTGACCGTCTTAGGTAGTAAGACCTGTCTCCGACCCGACCCGGGCAAGGGGTGGGGGAGGGGGTCTTACACGGGGTGCGTGCAGGAAACTGACAGTCGTTATGGCTCACCCTCCACAGCTTTGCATCACCTTCTAACATGAAGGTCGCGAACTGAAACTGCTTGTTCTCTGGTGCCTCTGCCGCTCTCAAGAGCTCCTGAATCCTTACCAACCAGTCATCGGCATCAGTCGGTGTGCCGATTCCCTTGAATGTTGGAGGATGGAAACTCAAAAAATATTTCATCTGGCAGCCTCCCTGCCCAACAACAGCTCTCTCAGCTAACGGCTCTTCCTGCCTGGCCGCTTCCTCAGGTGTGATAGGCATCTCACCCCGAGTAACAGGATTCGTCACCTGAGCAATAGGTGTCACAACTTATGATGTCGCCACAGCTTGGGTCGCTACCATTGTTTCTGCTAGCATGCGACAGAAATCGGCGGGGGACACACCCATGCCCATGAGACCCAGAGCAGTAGCACTACTTACCGAAGGCTCCTCTTGCAGCCTTGACATCCTGCATTGTCGTTTCTACACTATCATAAGCATGGTAACAAACGAATCATGTTCTATTCACGAAACTTGAACACACTGACACTCATGGTCCAGCAATATACTCATATGTGGGCAATTTCTTTGTGCGATCAGATTACACTAAATCGACGGCTAAACCTCAACTTGGACACAAACCTACCTTTGATATCAAATTATAACACATCCCCTGCAATGACCATATAATATGGGTCCGGTCGGAATCGCACAACATATAGACGTCATAGCTTTGGTATTATAAAATAAAAGAACCACCCATCTCAAAATTCAAAATGTAAAATAGTGGAAACATTCCAAAACAGACTATAAGTTGTCCACGAGTACATAAGAGTCCAAAATGTATTATATCCTTATACCACCCAAATGTCCAAAACATTGTCAATATTTCTCAAAACAAGAGTACAACAATCTTATGCTACCTCGGTATGCAAGCCGAAAACAGAGTAAGGAAACACAACAAACTACAAAACATGAGATAACACTTCATGAGGCTTAGAGCTTTTTGGCCAACGGGTTAGCTTTAGCTTGTGATCCTTTCCCTATAGAGGTTTAAAGTAACGTAGGTCAACTAAGTCTGACCTCAACTATATAACAAACACTCCTCCTCCCGACCATCCCTGGCGGACCCCGGGACACTTTATCACCCTGCAGGTCAGCACTTCGTATGCATATGTGATAAAATAAAACGTAACATAAAAGCAACAGGAGTTGGTGTCACAATCATCAAACACGTTTATATGTTGAACATGTAAATAAAAAGGGGAATACAATATATGTATGCAAACCTGAGTTTCACCCAATGCATCAAATATCGCGTATGATTCTAATATATCACCATGCATCATCAATCACAACAACATTCATGGGCACTCTCATTTCCTCAAAGACATACAAACCCACGACCAAGAACTCTCGTAGAGACCCCACTCACACATGAATCACAACACCATCGGGCTTGTCCATCAACTCCATCGTTCTCACCAATTTCACCAAATGAACACAACTCATGTTAAGAACTCACACGTATACCTCACCTGCACATGGATCACAACACTATTGGGTTTGTCCAAAGCACATCCTTCTCGTCGGTTTTCACAAAAAAAAAAAGATTTGTCTTGTCGGGACACCCTCCACATGTGAATCACAACATCACGGGGACGGCCGACCACATAGACAAAGCCACAGCTTCGCATACAAACGGACATCACAATCCATCACTTACATTTCCCCGCCCTAGCCAATGTTCATTCTCATACAAAAATAAGGGGCATCACAACGATGTCTTCGCTGCAATCGAATTTCTAGCAAAATCAATAAATGCACGTATATCAACATCACCAAATTGGACCACCGGTCGCGATTATGGCTTTACCCACCATGCCTAATCCACTAACAGAGTGAATCTCTAATGTAAAGTATGTTGGGGACGGACTCAATCGACCTAGTGGTTCCTCTTGAACATAGGCGACTCGAATCCCTCTCATTTGAGAGATCTGATACCAAAATGCAAAAAAAGGGCATAAACGAAAGGGATGTCATGCACGCATCCTAAAACCGGGAGAAGAGATGTCGTTACCTTGTGAAATCTCTTCATAGCCATAGAGATCTTGATTTATACGGATGGAAGTGTTCGCCTTCAAGCCCTCTCCGCGATGTCGGTCTCGGATCGCGAATCGGAGCTCCGAAGCTCCATTAATGGCGGAAACCCATCTTCTTCTTCTGCTTCCATAGCTCTCCCCTCTCTCTGCCTCTTAGAAAGAGAAAACCCTAGGTAAAATGAGGTTGAAACCCTTATTTCCCGGCCATATCCCAGCAGGAACAAATCTCCATCGTTGGTTCCTACTTAAAATCCCACGAACGACCATAATTTCACCTTGAAACGGACTGACTGGGTCTGCATACTGCTTGTGACACGGCCGTGTACAAGCACTTACAAAAAATCGCCACCCACAGAGCTCTACACGGCTTTGTACTTGGCCGTGTCGCAGGTCGTATAGATCTACACAGCTCTGTGCACAGCCGTGTGTCAGGTTGTGTTCCTCTCTGATTTCATAAACTACTTAGACAGTTTATCTGCACGGTCTTGTACACAGTCGTGCGCCAGGTCGTGTTCTACTCTGATTTTCAAACTGTTTAAGGAAAACTGCACACAGCTTCTGTACACAGCCATGTTCCAGGTTGTGTACAACCTTAAACAAGAACGGGTGCACGGATCGTGTACACGGCGGTTGGGATCCCGTGCTTGGTGCTTATTACACAGAACGGGTGCACGGATCGTGTATACGGCGGTTTCGTCCGGTAACTCCCCATTTCATTAGTGAGGGAGGAGAAATTTCTGTAATTTACAGCCCAAAATTCCTACAAATTGGGGTTGACCCCATTTGTAGGAATTCACTTACATCCAGATATTGGTTTGAAAGTTTTTTAGATTTGGCTGGCTCTTCTGCGATCCATGTGGTTCACGCTTTATTTTATTTTATTTTTAATTTTTTATTTTGGTCTATAAATAATAAGAATTTCTGCAAAGAATAAATTTAATTCTCTTTAGATAATTATCCCCAGAATTTCCACGTCAAATTCTAAATTCGTCTTAAATACGAAAAAGCCGACCCTGAATTCGATCTGAATTATTAGGTTTCTCATTAGCCGGTCGTCGGCACCTCCGATTCCGCCGATCACCGGCAGATCACGGAGCCGCCTATTCCGGCAACAAACGCCGGCGAAGTCGTCGATCTGCTCTAGGTTTCCTCCGTCTTATTGTTTTCTCCCTTGTTAATAATGATTCTGATTCCATAACGTTTTCCCCCTTTAACTTTGCCGAAGCTTCCTAGCAGCTTCCTTCCGCACCTCTCGTTGATTTCATTTTTATTGTATTCTTAATCTGCACTCTAGGGTATCTTATTACTTTGTGCTCCCCATGTTCGTTAGATGTATAAACATGAAGATAACTGAGCAAAAGTAGCTTAATTGGTGAATATTTTGTTCCAGATTGCCATTTTTTGGTTAATTTTCGCAAATATCTTAAAATTCGCATCTTTCTGGTGAAGGTTTCTTCACAAATAACATAGAAATAGTATCGTTGTGGTGAAGGTTTCTTCTGTCTATTAATTCTGATATCTCAATCACGATCTCAATCAAAAGTATTTGATTCAGGAAAGTTAAGGCATTGAGAGTGCCGTGGAAGTCATTCTCTAGGCAGATGTGTTTGTTTAATGAGTACAGAATTTTCAACTAATTTCTTTTTGCTCAAGAGACTTCTTGTTTGGGTATTCTTGTTTGGTGCTCTCTAATTTTTGATATTTCTCTATTTCTTCATTCCACACACGCACGGGCACGGGCAGTGGCGGAACTAGGAATTTTTGGCCGCCCGGGCACAATAAATTTTAATATATTTTAATATGCAAACTAAAAGATAAAAAATATACTGATAGTTGCTAGTAAATCAAAATACCTTGACGTTGATCTCATAGAGATAAAAGCAGATTGATAACAAGAGATTTATGGATGATAAATAAAAAACACGACATATGAAGACGAGATAAAAAAACACTGGAATACCATGTACACATATTGTAGAGCAAAAAACAACATAAAGGAACTTACTTGATCAGCAAATCATTTTCCATGTACACATATTCTGAAATTTGGTGAAGAAGAAGAAATTTGGGGAAGAAGAAGAAGAAGCAGAAATTTGGTGAAGAAGAAGAAGGCACCTTGAGGAGGCGGACCTTGAGGGGGCGGACCTTGAGGAGGCGGACGGGAGGCGGGAGCATCAGCGATCAGGAGATCGGAGCAGCAGCAGTGATCGGGGCGAATTCAGAGCGGGCTAGGGCAAATTCGCATAATAAAATCGTTTCGCCTGACGCCCGGTGAAATCCGCGAATATTCACACCCGACACGTGCCCGAGTGTGTCTGAAGGTGGGTCCGCCTGTGGGCGGGGCTTCGCCCTACGGGGCCAACCCGCGACCGTACCCCGATCAAGATAGGCACGGGGCTCCGCCCCTATCGATTAATTAATGCACTAATTTTGGCTTTGAGCTCTCTAATTTTTGATATTTCTCTCTTTCTTCATTCCACTAATACACACACACACACACACACATGCACGCACGAGTGGCATGCACGGGGCTCCGTCCTACGGCCAACCCGCGACAGTACCCCGATCACGATAGGCAGCCCCTATCAATTAATTAATGCACTAATTTTGGTTTTGAGCTCTCTAATTTTTGATATTTCTCTATTTCTTCATTCCACTAATACACACATGCACACACGAGTGACATGCACGGGGCTCCGCTCCTATCAATGAATTAATGTGGTTTAAAATAAACTCACTGTTGATTAATTAATGCGGAAAATAGTTATACATCATTTTTTTTGTTTTGTTAAAATAAATTCTAATTGTGATTCATATATCATTAATTTTCCATCGTTACTTTTCCAAATCAACTTTAAAGTTGACACTCATAATGATTTCCTATCATAGTAGGTATAGGAGCAATTACTTAAATGGGCATTGTAGTTTATTTTTTTGAAATAGATTGCAGTGTATGTTAAGCCATTAAATGAAAACAACAAGGCTATATTTGATAATTTTAAATGTTTCACCAAATGTAACTTTACCTGTTTAATATTATAAAGATATATACTAAGTACATAAAAGAGAAACGTTTGGCCAATTTGGTGTAACACTCTCTCTAACCTTTGATATTTCTTTGTTTTGTTCAGTATGAATATTCAGCATGAGGGGGTTTGTGCTTGTTCCACTAATATATAAAAAAAATGAAGTGCATTAAGCGGGGACCATTGTTCTGTTATCATGGAATCCTTCCTGAGATCGCCGTTCTGCATGCTTGCATGCTTGTTTTATTCACCATTTCATGTTGTTTTCTTAAGAAAAATGGTGTATTTAGGAGGTCTAACACGCCAAGACGCATGAAGCATTAGGATTCATAAATTCGTTCTTGAGATAAGATCAATGATGAGGGTGGTACTTTGAGGAGCTTTAATAAATTATTTAAAAGTCCCTGTCAAGGATTCTTGAGTCAATGGAATACTAGTTGCAAAAAATAAATATAATACCCTTCTTAGACTTTTTCTCCTCTAAGATTTTTTTGAAGTCATTTTTGCAACTAGCTCTGTAATTCTTATGGTTACAGCTATGTTTGTCCGTCTCTCTGGTTGGGGGAAGGGATAAGGGATGTGAGCTGTAGTGATGTACCTATATATATTGCTTTATAGGCATCTCTTTCTTTCTATTCATATATATCTCCAAATTGTTAGTGTAATATCTTTCACTGGTTCTGATCTCAGGAAAGAAGAAGCTCATGTATGGTTATCCTTCTCTAAAAATTCTTACATATTTTGAATATCTGGATGACGGTTGGTTGCTGCACAGAGATATTTTCTTACGCATTTATTTATACTTTAGAAGATAAAACTTGTTTTTATTTAAGCTTGGTCGAGGATAGACAATTGCCAGTTTGGGGCCAAGTTTTCGGTTATTAGGATAGATGACCTAGTTTTTCGATCAATTTTTTTTGTAGAACGGAAAATCTGTCTCTTTCTGTTTGTGTGTATAAGTCTCTGTTTGTAACTCTCGCCCCCACCAAAGGCTTGCTGGAACGCTGGGTTGGAGCTCCGTACTCTAGCCCAGAACATCGGCCTAGCGGCTGAATTTGCCTGTGGAATGCCACCACACCAAAAATCCTGTTTGGTGCTGGTCTTGGGCCGCCTGAACTGAACAGGAGAGCCAAACAATGCCTAAATATGATGTTAGAGAACAATTCTAGGAATTCATATTCTAAACTCCCTTGTACTCCATTCATACATTTTGTTCTTTTTTGAGCATGTTAATGATTCATTCATGCCATATCGTGAAAGTTCCATCGACTTTAAAATGATCTTCGATTCTCTTATCAAAGAAAATGTGTATCCAACTCAATTCTTGATTCCTATAATATTTGTGGCACTCTGGTTATTGTGTGATGTTCTTTTTGTAACATATGGTTGTTTTTTTTATATATTTTTCTTGCTAATTCTTATGCCAGATAACACCCAAAGTGTAATCCATGGGGCAGCTGCTGTGTTGTGTACAAGTCGACCAATCTACTGTTGCAATTAAAGAGCGGTTTGGAAAGTTCGAAGCTATTCTTGAACCTGGTTGCCATTGTATCCCTTGGTTCATTGGTAGCCGCATTGCGGGCAATCTTTCGCTCCGTTTACAGCAGCTGGATGTGCGCTGTGAAACAAAGACGAAGGTAATTACTTTTCCCAATTTCTCTGGTTCTATAAGATTCTATATTCAATATTCATTGCCAAGTTTTTTATTATCCTTAACAAGAAATTTGGCATCCACAAGCTTATTATGCTTATGCGTTAGCCTTTTGGCCTTATAATTTGATGGAACATGATAAAATTTGGCTAATCATGTGTTTTAAGTCCATAACAACTAAAGTGAGAACTTAAACGTTCAAAACAGCTATTCAAGTTGATATCTTGGAGGGCTCATCCAATCTGGGTTCTTTGCGCTCAGATGGTCTAACATGAGTTTATTATTCAATCAAAATAATCTTCAATTGATTGGCTAACTTTGTAGAATTGGATAAATCTGTAAAGATGCCAAGCTATTGTGTATTGCCATAGCAAATGCTGTAAAAACATTTTTTTGGAAGATGCATTCTTCACCTTGGAAACTCGGAATTTAGAAAAATAGTAAATATATGACTACATATGGTTATATTTTCTATTTTTTCTTAGCCTTAGGCCCCGTTTGGCGCGACTTTTTGCTCAGGTAAGTTTGGACAAAAACGGTTATGACCGCCATAAATGTATGTTTAGCATGACAACGGTAATGACTGCCATTAAAAAAGTTGACAGAAATGACACCGTCATCGAATGTATGTTTGGCATGACAATGGTTATGACTGCCATAAAAAAGTTGTTTTGAACATAAAAGTTGATGAAGTTCCTTCGGTGAGGTCAGACGTTCATAACCGCCGCGTTCGTGACCGTCACCGCCGCGCCAAACATAGCCTTAATTTATCATGTCAAATTTTCTAGATCAAGTTTATTTCTCTCAGATATTACATTTTTATTTTCTTGCAGGCATTAAGAATGATATTTTGTTAATTACTTCAATCCAGCTAGCTTTAATGCTATGAAATAAAAAGAAGCATTTTTTGACGTCTCAATCTATACAGAAGTTAACGACACATTCATTTTTATCCATTGTAGGATAATGTTTTTGTTAATGTTGTCGCATCTATCCAATATCGTGCGCTAGCTGGTAACGCGAGCGATGCATTCTATAAACTGAGCAACACAAGGGGTCAAATCCAGGCTTATGTATTTGATGGTAAAGTACTTCTCCTTATATCTCTGAAAGCTTTTTTCATCCCCAATTTTACAAATTGAACTCTAACGTTTACTTCTATTCAAAAAATGCAATAAAGTTATGAAGCCACCCAACTTTGTCAGGGAGCTTCTTAAACCAAGTGATGTATAATTGTGTTAGAATCTCAGTATTTAGCCTAAAATCAGTTGGTTGTAAGGAGAGGGCCCATGATCTATATTCAGTGCATGACACTACACGAGTTTCCTGGTGTGGGACTAAATTTTCAACATGATCCCTCACATGTAGGATCTTTGTCACTTTAACATATGGATTTCTTCTTCTTTTTCATCCTTCTGCATTGGCTGATAAGAGAGCAGGATACTGAGATTACCTGTCTTGTTAGAACTTGAACATTCAACTAAAATTGGTTGGTTGTAGGCCGAGTCGTCCATGAATCAAATATTAAACACACCCTTTGGCACGGGTTCTGACTAGTGGCTCAAACAATGACTTTTGCAATGGATATATGTCAGCATACAGTTGCCGCTGCCTATATATGCATGGCGAAGTCATGAAAGGAGATGCTTTCTAGGCCATCACAAAAATATTACATTATGCCAACTTTCTGCTAATGCTAATTGCATAAATTTATATCAATGTTTCTTGACTATCATGCAGTAATTAGAGCAAGCGTCCCAAAACTCACCCTGGATAATGCTTTTGAGCAGAAGAATGATATTGCGAAAATTGTGGAAGATGAGCTTGAGAAGGCAATGTCTGCTTATGGCTACGAAATTGTTCAGACTCTAATTACTGACATCGAACCAGACGAGCATGTCAAGCGAGCCATGAACGAAATCAACGCTGGTAACTTAACTCTTACCGCCAACCCTCGTCTAAGATTAAACTGCTCTTTAGTTCTTCTTAGAAGCATATTATTTGCTGATTTTATGGTTTGGTGGCGGTTTGGTTTTCTTCTGGCTATCTTTTCACTAGGGTTGGGGAGGAAATTGTTAATGAAAAAGAAACCATTTGTTTGCATTTCTTAGGTAACTCCAAATACCTATGAATTATGGGTGAAACTCGAGTCAGGTCTGGTTGGTTCGGTTCCACACAAAACCAGGAATCAGGCCATATAGTCTAGGTTTCAATGTTTTTAGAACCGGAACCGATCCATGTACTTTAAGTTAGAACCATTTCCAAACCAGGTTTGTCGATTTGGTTCTTGTTCCAGTGGAAAGCTAGCGCTTGCTCAAGTCTTTTTGGCACTAGCAATTCTATGGGCCTCTGTCGACCATTGTTTCGCACTTGTAGCACTTCTGCAGAAGTGGAAAAGAGAGCGAGAATCTGGGTTTTTCTTTAGTCGTGAGATCTGCGGTTTGGCTGGCGGGAGCGTAAAGCATTTGAGCAGGGCAGCGAGGGCTTGTCAGTTGCCACGGAATAATTTGTATTATTAGTTGGTTCTCGGGTTGGTTCTAGGGCATCCAACCCAAAGAATTGGAACCCAAACCGTGGAGCCGGTTCCAGTTCGGAAGGGCAAACAGCGGGAGGTGTTGCGAACCCGGACGTGTTGGAAGAGCAAGATCGTTGACGACAAAAAAATGTCGCTCTTCCTTTTGTGGTATCGCGGAAAGCTACATCATGCGTTAGCCAAGCACACACCGGTGTACCCGCCAAAGTCCTCCCTGCCAAAAATGCTTGCCTAGAATACCACCAAAAAATACTCGCTTTTATATACCGATTTCTAAGCGAGCAGAAACGCTCGCCCAACCCATCCCTAGATTTAGGGGCATAGCCATACACAATTTTCACCACTAATAGGTGGGGGTTTAAACATGATGTGAAGAAAATTGCATTTGAATTATAAATATGAAATTGAAAAGCTAAACATGAAATAGATTCAGGGGCGAATAGAGGCGAAAGGCTCGCACTCGCCCAGTGGAGCCGGCGAGTAGGGTCAGTCGGGCCCGTACTCGCTGAGGCCCGAGGGGAGATGGCGAGTGTCAGCTCCATCGAGCACTCACCGCCCCGGGTGAGCAGAGATTTTAGGGGGTCACTCGCCCAGCGACCTATGATGTTTTTACCATTTTACCCATGCTGGTCTGCCTATAGCCTGTTAGAACAGCGAAGTTACGCTGTTAGCAGACCCAGTTGGGCTGCATATAGCTGTTCAAAACAATCCCCTTCAGTCTCCTTCACACCAATAATAATAACCCAGATGCCAACTGAAGCATCCAAAGGATTTTTTACTCCTTCAGGTATAGATGGGATAATAGGAAAAGTTCAAATTATTATAATTCTCTTATTAAAATTAATGACAGCATTCATAATCAATTCAAATTATTAAAATTTTCATTCATTTGCGTTGCTTATGCTCCGTTTAGCGCGGTGGTGGCGGTCGTGAACCTGGTGCGGTGGTCATGAATCGTCGTTCGTGAACGCCGGACCTCACCTTCTAAGGAACTTCATTCACTTTTTATGTCTAAAACTAGTTTTCTTTTCTTGGTGGTGGTCATAACCATTGTCATGCCAAATATACAGTTTTTGATGGCGGGGTTTTTGTCAAACCTCGCTGGAGCAAAAACGACGCGCCGAACTGAGCCTTGGGCTCCGATCGATTGAGGATTTTTCCATTGTGTTTTTCAAAAAAATGCAAATACTAATTTTTGTCCGACGGCCTTGATTTGGAACCACTAATCTCCTAAAACATCGTTTTATGCCTGATTCCAATCACATGGTGGGAGCTCCATTCAAAAATATAGTTTTATCTTTGGGTGTTTATATTGGCAGCCCTTATATAGCTATTGCTATTGCAGCCCAAAGATAATGACAGCCTAAAATATGGCTATTGACAGCCCGATGTATACTGGCAGGCCAAAAATTTAATTTAAATATTTAATTTAATTTAAATTAAATATTTAAATTAAATATGCATTTAATTTAAATATGCATTTCTAAAGATGCATTTCAAAAGGCGCGGAACCCGGGCGGATCTCGCATAGTTCCGCTCAGGTTCCGCGCCTTTTGAAAATAGGCATACTAAATTGTATTTTTAGAAAAAATGTTCAACATCGAAGTTGACGAGATCTACAACTTTATGTCGAACACTTTTTCTAAAAATATCATATAGTAGACCTATTTTCAAAAGACGCGTGTTCCGCATTTTGGGCTGCTATTAGCGGTCATATTATGTGTGTTTTTATTATTTTGCTGGGCTGCCATTAGCAGTCATATACATGTCCTTATCTTTTCATCTCTAACTGCAACCACCCATCCAAACAGGCCCTACAGTGTTTGTATATATATATATATATAAATTTCAAAGATGCAGGATTTACTTTACATTAATTTATGGACTGAAAATATGGGGCTTTTAAATCAGCTGCAAGACTAAGGCTGGCTACAACGGAGAAGGCGGAGGCGGAGAAAATCATCCAAATCAAACGCGCCGAAGGTGAGGCCGAGGCCAAGTATCTGTCGGGGCTCGGTATCGCTCGCCAACGGCAAGCCATCGTCGACGGATTGAGGGATAGCGTCCTGGGATTCTCCATCAACGTGCCGGGGACGAGCGCCAAGGACGTGATGGACATGGTCCTTGTGACGCAATATTTCGACACCATGAAGGAGATCGGCGCGAGCGCAAAGAGCTCGGCGGTGTTCATCCCCCACGGCCCCGGAGCTGTACGAGACGTCGCCAGCCAGATTCGCGACGGGCTTCTCCAATCCTCTCAACTGCAGTGACTCTATTAATACCTGCAATGACCTGCGATATATATGACCTATAAGAATGTTTTCTTTGTTACAGTTTTTCTTTTGTATGTGCAGTTTGTGGTGTGGAGCTGGTGAATTGTTTTGAACTAGTTTTAATTATTTGTGGGTTTATTTTGTTTATTCCAATGTTCATATAATGAAATATTTCTTAATGCACCAATGATCATAGCCAGCATAGCTTCTAGTACATTCCAGAAAGTTTCAATGTTCATATAATGGAATACTTCTAGTACATTCCATAAACATGAAAGTTGAAGAAAGTTTCAATGTTCATATAATGGAATATATGTTAATGCACCAAGCTTCTGGTACATTCCAGAAACATGAAACTTTGGAAGAAAGTTTCAATATTCATATAATGGAATGCTTCTAGTACATTCCAGAAACATGAAACTTTGGAAGAAAGTTTCAATATTCATATAATGGAATATATGTTATGCGCCACTTCGTAGTCAGTACATTCCAGAAACATGAAAGTTGAAGAAAGTTTCAATGTTCATATAATGAAATATATGTTAATGCACCAATGATCATATCCCATGCAGCTTCTAGTACATTCCAGAAACATGAAATTTGAAGAAAGATCCAATGTTCATATAATGAAATATATGTTTATGCACCAATGATCATATCCCATGTAGCTTCTAGTACATTCTAGA
Organism: Platanthera guangdongensis; assembly: GCA_039583875.1. NCBI lineage: Eukaryota > Viridiplantae > Streptophyta > Magnoliopsida > Asparagales > Orchidaceae > Platanthera > Platanthera guangdongensis. The sequence goes on from CM077158.1 coordinate 237,676,472, forward strand.
AACATGAAACTGAAACATAGTTGGCATAGCATGGAATGCGAAATTTGTGTGTGCATGCATTCAACATAATTGTGTTAAGAGGTTAAATTTTAAAGTAGAATGGCCCCAAACAGTAATTTTTGACCAAAATTTAGTAGATTAGAGCTCCATTTGGCATGACAATGGCTAGAGGTGCAAACTTGAATCGGTCCGGTTCCACCTAAAACCAAAAACCGACCCATATACTTCGGTTCTAAACTTTTGGAACCAGAACCGACCCAGTCCTAATAGATGGAACCGAATCAGACCCATTTGCTTAATTCGATTCTTGGTTCTACATGTTTAAAAAAAAATTTAAACATGGCTCTATCAACTCATGATTCTTTGTAACATAAGTTTCAATGTCTCAAAATAGTTGAATCATAACTATATAATATTGAAGTCATACAAAATACGACGACAAAAATACAATAAATATTATTTTTAGTCATAGGACTATATTCTTAATTATTTTTGAGTATTTAGTTATACGAAATAAGAAGCTAACCAAGAATAACATATAACAAAATAAGAGAGCTAACCAAGAAGCTCCGGGATGGAATAACTCGGCGCAGAGGCTCATACGAATTCTTGCTTCACAAATGAATTCCCCAACCACTCAATACACATTCTAAACTATAAACACAAAAATATGCGTGCACGGTGCTCGGGCACGCACACGAATCCGACGAGAAACCCAAGTTCGCCGATACAATTTCAAACTCGAAAAGTAAAATAACTGGATGAAGCAGTCATAAACAAATCTCATTGTTGATCCCAGCGGGTTCCAATAGAAGGCTGTTTAAGTGGGGAGGGGTAGCAACAAATTCAACAGCATGATTGCCAAATAAACCCAACCACATCTAAACCAAAATTATTTTTTGAGGAGGCCAGCAGCAGTCTAGAAAGCAGAGGTAAGTGAAACAAAAAATAATGATGCCAGAAGCATATAGCGGCGGCATTTGGCTCTCAAGGCTTGAGGAGGAGGGAGAGGCCAACCTTGGAGCTCTTCTCGATGGCCTTGGTGTCGACCTCGGCGCAGAGGGTCAGGAATGATTTGGGCCTCCACTGGTGCTGGAGGAGGGCGCTGGCCTTGCCATTGTTGTTGAAGCGCGCCTTGAACATGGTCAGGGGATCCAGCGAGTGCTGGGTCCCGAATGTCACTGTGTTCTCGTGCGTCGAGAAGCTGTGCGTCAGCTCCGCCCCCACCGACGTGTTTGTCAGCGGGCTCACCACGTGGTAGTACGAAGCACTCAGCAAATCTCCTTTGTTGTTCCTGGAAATTTAGTCGTTTGTTAAGAAGGCCGAAAATTTCGCTCGAAAATCAAATCAAATTTTGGATCCGTTCTAGCGCTCACACACACATATTATGGTTAAACGTTCAAGATTTGGATGACAAATGATGATACCAACAAAAGATTTTAATGGCTTTCAAAACAAATTCTTGTATTGAGTTATTTAGAAGAAAAAAAAATTGAGAGCTTAATATTTAGACACCTAAACTATATATTAAGCAAATAAGGGTACTTCTTGAAATTAAGCAAACTATAATGTAGATTGGGAAATGCTTTCTTCGACGTTAGATGGGGTTAATTGACCTTAGTTATACAATGGGGTCACATAAATGTCATACAAAAGAGGGACACTAACAAGATAAATACTCTAACAATGCATTACACCTCTGCATTCCCTTATAAGATAAAGCATCCATGTATGCGGTGGAGGTTTAGTGAGGTTGTCGGCGATCTAAGAAGCTGCGGGGACATGTTCAACCTTATTTCTGATGAAGTCACAATTAACTTCGATATGCTTCTTACAGAAGCTTGTTCATCGCATTAAAGTGTCGCATTAAAGTGTCACGGGTGAAAAGAGAAAGACACCAAGATTGACAAAGAGGCACTTAAGCCAAGTGATCTTAGAAACCACAAATGCCATCAAGCAGAATTCAGCCACTATCGCAGAATGAGCAACGGCGGGTTGTTTCTTAGTTTCACATGTGATGAAACTACCACCAAAATGCTTATATAATTCATTGGTTGATGGACGGTCATCCACAGATTCGATATAATCTGCATCTGAATATGCCAGAAGAGAGCGAGTAGATGAAGGCTGATAGATGAGACCCAAGCCAGAGCGCGACTTAGGTACCCAAAAAAATACGCTGCTCAAATGTCTATAGGTGGGAGAAACTTTCGAGTGTGCATGAAGTGACTCAGCACAACTACTATAAAAAAGTATAGGGGGTGGAATATTAAGTTAGATCAGTTTCAAAGTAGCCTCCGATAATACTCAAGATTGGGCAATAAAAGAATCCAAATTGGAGACAATAGAGGAGAAGTTCGTATTTTCTCCATAGGTATACATCTAAGAAATCTAGATCTCAAATATTTGGCATCCTAATGAAGATTTATCGATATTTCTTATGAGAAAATCAAAAAATCACACAAAAGGCTACCCTCAAGTCGGAAGAAGTGGCAAAGATGACTAAGGTCATTTGTCTGAAAATGATTGGCCAGATGAAGCTTGACCTTGAAAATCCTTATAGATGAGTCAGTGAAAGTAATATCATCAACATAGACAAGAACAATCGTTGTGTCCCCTATCAACAATGGGTAGACAAAGAGACGTCTGTGCTCCAAAGTGTTTGTGACAAACGTCACCGCCGTCCGTCTCCCGTTTGTTTTTTTTGCTTTCCCCGTCGTTCCCAGCCGCCGGCCCCTACAAACAGTGAAATACCGGCGTTACCCACCGCCGCCCCTTACCTCCAGTGAAGCTCTGGCGGAATCCTTATAGATGAGTCAATGAAAATAATATCATCAACATAGAAGAACGATCGTTGTGCCCCCTGTCAACAATGGGTAGACAAAGGGACGTCTGAAGAGTTCTATCGAAAGCTAATTTCCTATTCCACTTGACTAAGGCTCTGTTTGGGAGGGCGTCTGTGCTCCGAAGTGTTTGTGACAAACGCCACCGCCGTCCGTGTCCCATTTGTTTTTTTGCTTTCCCTGTCGTTCCCAGCCGTCGCCCCCTACGAACAGCGAAATAAGGCGTTACCCACCGCCGCCCCCTACCTCCAGTCCGAAGCTCTGGCGGCGTTCGTCTCCTTTCCCAGCCACCGCCGAAGTTCCAAACCGACCCTAAATTTCCTAAACTTGGCTTAAATAGCCAGTTTTGACAGCATAAAGAAATTTCTGGGATGACAAACAAGAGAATCAATCCCTTGGTTACATATTCATGTGGTTACACATATACATTGTCTAAATCAGACTGCTATTGATGAAAACATTCTTGATATCAAATTGATGCAACTTCCAACTGCGATGAACAACAAGAGATATCAAGATCCGACCGATGTTCAACTTCATGAACTGTGAGAAGCTATCAGCATAATCAATACCCTATGACAAAAAACACGCAAGTGACCTAGGGGCAACGAGACAAAGTTCCAAGAACAATTGTCTAAGAGGGCACGCATCACCTCACCCATTGGATTCATCAATCTAGATGGTGTGAACAAGAGTGATGACAATTGACAACAAACAAATAGTAAATTTATGGAAGGGTTGAGTCAAGTGGAGAAAAGAAACAAAATTCGACAAGGATGAGCACTACATGAATGCTTACCTTTGCGAAGAAGGGCAAGAAGATCCTATGTCGAAGTCGCATCAAATAGTAAAAAGCGGAAGCAAGAGGCAAATTTTGCAATGGAAAATAAATGATTGTGGTTTGGATTTTTTTTAGGGAAAGGGTGTGATCCAGACAAAAGTGTTGTGGAGGAAAAGATGACAAATGGAGGTAGTTTGGTGAGGCTACTGGTGGAAATGAAGGAGCCAATGAAGATGGAGTGGGAGGATCAACATGAGGTGTGGGACGGGGCCTCACGGTTCTAAAAAGTGTGGGAAAAGTAGGGAAGAATGGATGATCTTTAAGGAAGTTAAAACATCAACTACAATCACAATCTTCTAGAATGCAAGGGAATAACACATCTCCCTTATGTGTCCTAGAATCCCAAAAAGATACATTTTGTCGCATTTGTTGTTAATTTGTCCACAAGAGGATCCAAACGACAAACATATTAGAAGAGGCCAAAGACAAGTAATAGGAAAGGGATAGGAGACAAAATGATGGGAAAAAGAGAGATGAAATCGAGGATGGAGGAATAAAGGTGACTATTGAGGTAGCAGGCGATCACAACATCAAAACATCAAGATGTAGTATGAACTTTAGTTGGAACATGAAAGAACTTGTAAGAGAAAATGACAATTCATTGTATTTCTGCAACACCAGCATGTTGTGGTGTATAGGATCAGAAAGTCCTATGAGTACAAGTCTCCTGAAACTTGCAACTTAAATATTCTCGAACATTGTTACTTCTGAGCTTTCTGACCACATTAACGGTGGTAGAAAATTGGGTGAGTTTCAACAATGAAAGAGCAAAAAAAACAACTAAAATTTCAGGGTAATCACAAAGAAGATAAAATCATGTCAGTCTGAAGGGATCATCCATAAAGGTGACATTAATAAAATTAAGAAAAAGTAGGAGTTTAAGGGCATCCAGACATCAGAATGAAATAAAGAAGAATGAAATATCACTTCGAGAAGAATGAGAAGGAAAACTTGAACAATATGGGTTTATGTGTGAAGTTATCTTGGATGTATGAAAGGTTTTAGGGTTGCTCCCCTAAATTTCCTCTCTTTTCTTCTCCCTTTCTTCTCGCTCACCACCGCCGGCCCCCTTCCCTTGCCGGATTCCTCCCGGGAATTTATCAAAACCGTATCAATGGTCCGACCTGCTGCTCTCCACTCGCTGTCCTGGCAGTCGTCGGGAACTAGCACCGTACTCGACCACCACCTCATCCACGACATCTGCAACGACCTCCAAGCTATGAGTGCCCTCATTGCCAACCACCTAGCCAACACCAACTGCATCAAGGAGGAAACCGCTATGGCACTCCACTCGATGTTACTCATTGGCGAACTGCGGGAGGATGCTTCTCCCCTTCCAGTGTCGAGCAGACTTCCCCACCTTCCCCTTCCCGAGTCGAGCAGCCCATCCCACCTTCCCCTTCGCCCTTCCAGCGTCCAACAACTAGAGCTGGAGGTTCTTGCAGCAACCCCGCCAGAGCCGGTGATTCTACCGGCAGTCTTCCCCACCTTCCCCTCCAGCATCGAGCAGACTTCCCCACCTTCCCCTTCCCGAGTCGAGCAGCCTGTCCCACCTTCCCCTTCGCCCTTGCAGCGTCAAGCAACTAGAGCTGGAGGTTCTTGTAGCAACCCTGCCAGAGCTGGTGATCCTACCGGCAGTCCTGCTGGAGCCGGCGAACCCCTCGTCCGTCCAGGATGTACAACCACTGTGTGCTCTTCCTTTTTTCACTACCAGAAAGAAACGACAACACAACCACACGTCCAGTCAACATGGACGCTCTTTCGCAAGGGGAGTGGGCGTCTGGTCTTTACTCTTTAACCCATTCCAATGTTTCATTTTTTGTTCCAAGAACCGTTGTCACTGTGTCCCGTTTTTCATTTTTATGTGTCTTGTCATCATCGAATTACCCGATCCTCTTGCGACCCATCTCTATCCTTCCACCCTTTTGGCACAGGCCCCAAGGACCTATTTTCTGTCATTCCTATTATCCTTCACTTATTTTTTTCACCTCTTTTCATCCCCTTGAAACCTCACCCATTCCTTACCCACAAACGCCAAACACCTTTTTTATATTTTCTCCTTGAGACCCCCACCTACCAGCATTTTGGTATTAATTATTGACACAAATAATTGTGTCTTGTATGTATTCTCCCCCTTGAGCCCGTGCCCACATATTATTTTCATACTCCCTTCTTGTCTTCTACTTCCTTGAGCTCCGTGAAAAATTCCTTTTATTACTTGTTTTTCTATCCTCTAGATCTCCGATTTACAAACCCCACTCCGTCGTCACTATTAAAGTTATTAATAAATATTGGAGGCTCGACCTTGAGGACAATGTCGATTTTCAAGGAAGGTATAATGTTACGCGGGAACATTCACTCAAGTGGACCCCCTTCGTCAAAATTTATGGAGCGCGCATATGGAAGCCGCCGTGGTCGCGAGCACATTCACTCAAGTGGATCCCCTCGTCATAATTTATGGAACGCGCATATGGAAGTTGTTGTGGTCGCGGGCACATTCACTCAAGTGGACACCCCCCCCCCCCGTCATAGTTTACAGAGTGCGCATATGGAAGCCGCCGTGGTCGCGGGCACATTCACTCAAGTGGACCCCCTTCGTCATAAGTTATGGAACGCGCATACGGAAGCAACTGTGATCAATTTTCTTGTAATTAATTTGTATGAATTAATTGAATGATATTAATTAATGAATATTCATTAATATTAATTAATATTAATCAATAAAGTAAATTATTTTGTATGTCATCCCTCATCTATATAAGGGATTTAATATAAGGGATGTATGAAAGGTTTTAGGGTTGCTCCCTAAGTTCTCTCTTTTCTTCCGCCTTTATTCTCGCTCACCACCGACAGCCCCCTTCCTTGTCGGATTCCTTCCGAGAATTTATCAAAACCGCATCATCTAGCAACTGAGATAGTTGCTCCATTTGCAGCAGTAACATATATTGAAATTGTGGATTTAGCGTAATGTAAAGGTTAACCAAGTGTCACATGAAATAGCACCAGAAATCAATATCCAAGAATCATCGTGTGAGTGACAAGAGATACCTTCCATCGACCAAGAAGAAATAGGAACAAAAAGAGAAGCGAAGTAGAAACAACCGCCATGGAAGAAAAATGGTTACAGGAAACCTGATACACCATTTCAGGGTGTCAGGATCCTGATTTAGATATAAGACTTCAGAAAGAAAGCAACAAAAAATCGCTGAGCTCAAAAAAAAGTGGTCAAGAAATTTACCCTATATGAGGAAAATGTCAACCTCAATGTAGAAGAGAATGATCAGCCCCGACAATAGAGGAAGAAAATGCTGGCTAGAGGAAATCAGCTGGAGATTCGTTGTGGGCCGGGTCGGGCGGCGGCAAGGGATCGAGTCCCCGCCTCAACAACCCGTCGTGGCTTATACTGGGCACGGAGAAGGGTTGGGGTGTGTGGGCCGCGGCCCTGTTGTGCTGGAGGGTTAAACGGGAGCGGAGCGGGGGGAAGAAGCCCTGCCGCCACCGCCCGGCCCGGCCCACAACATAAAAGTGCGCACTTTTATGTTGTGGGTCGGGCCTGACAGCAGTACCAGCTCCGCACCAGAGTTGGGCGGCAGGGCTTCTCCCCGCTCCCGAACGAGTTTCCCCCCTCCCATAACAGGGTCGCGGCCCACGCACTCCAACCCCTCTCTGCACGGATCAATTGGTGATATGAGCAAGCGTTAAGTGCTTATATCAAGGAGGTTGGGGGATCAAGCCCACGCCTCAACAACCCGATGCACCGAGAACATGTGCGAAGAGGGGTTGGAGTGTGGGCCGCGGCCCTATTATGGGAGGGGGGAAGCCCGTTCGGGAGCTGGGAGAAGCCCTGCCGCCCAACCCTGGTGCGGAGCTGGTACTGCTGCCAGGCCCGACCCATAACAGATTCCTTGCAGGAAAGAGACATCGTCGTAATAGACCATAATTGAAGTAACAGTAAGTAGTAATAGTTAAAAGGAACTAAGGAATATAAGTCGAAAAGCCAAATCAGTAAGAGAACTTGGAGAAGTTGAGAACAAAGGTAGCGGAGACGGTGCCAAATCAGTAAGAGAGCTTGGAGAAGCGGAGAAACAACAGGCACAAGATTCGATAGAGTACATGAGTGGATTCGACGGAGTACCTGACTCGACGGCACGGGAGGGCAAACGGCGTGGAAGAGAGATTTTGACGGCGTTGGCGCAACAATAGACAATGCAGGAGAAGGGGAGAAGGTCGACAAAGGAAAGAGGGCTTTCAACGAAGATGACGGCGCGGGAGGAGCAGGTCGACGGGTGGGCTTTCGACGCAGGAAGGCCTATGGGTGAGTTGCTAGAAGAAAATATTTGTAACCTTAAATACATGTGCACGGTCTTAAACTAGTGTGGCGCTTCTTATTTTACAAGAGTCGCATATCCTGCTCGCAGCTCTTTTTTCTAAAAAAAACTGCATTTTGGAAACGAGTTTTGGGGCGTTTATTGTATCTAATACACGTTCGAGTGGATACTTGAGGCATTTCAAGTATCCGTGCTTCATAGCACAATAGTTCAACGGTTCGACCAAGGGAAGTAGACCAAGATAAAACCAAATACTACGAATTTGAAGTGATAGCTATGACTAACAAAGCCCTTGATAGCTTACAAAGTTCGATGAGGCAGGACTCAAAATAAAAGATGCTCGGTGCTCAACGAGGCCTATGCCAATCAAAGAAGCTAGATGAAGTAGGCGATACAAAATGCAGCTCATAAAGCCATCGAAGGGTGTCAATCGATGCTACAACTGTATGCACTAGTGCGCAAAGTCTTAGCATACGAAGTTGTCGAGAGAGGTTACAGTAGTATGGAATCCTCGACGACTAGGTTAAGAATTGCGGTGCTTTGGTTCTATGTAGAGTGAAAAAATGATTTACTCATTCATTAAACCGGGTCAATTGACCCTATTTATACGAAGGAGAGTTCCACATAAATTATTACAAAAGAGACAAACAAAATAAATACACAATAATAACGCACTACATAATTACACCTACACATACATTACGAATGCATCCCTCATAATGCTAAGGGCATATTAGTATATTGGCAATCATAATTTTAAGTTGTATTTTTATGTTTCTCATTACTTTAGCCGGGGGCAATTTTGTCTTTTCACATCTATCCTTTTAATTTGTTAATTTTTTAAACCAGAAAAGATGTCCCAATAATTATAAAAACTCACAAGGGAGGTCATTGAAATTAACTTTATTATACATATAACTAATTTTGAAGCAGTTCAAATCAGCTTATTTTAGCTGACACAACAAAAATATCAAATTAGTTCTAGCCAAAAAAGCTTTCTCGAGCGGACCTATAGGGTTTGAGCTAATGTAAAGCATCTGACTGCAGATCAAAATCAAATCATTCAGCACCTACAACCTAATCATTGTGCAAAATCAGCCCTCTAGGAAGTATTAGAAAAGGAATAATTTAAGAAAGCGTAACAAGAATTACTGACAGATTAAATGAGGCAATAAGGTCAGCATTGGTGATGCTGAGACCAGCATTGTACTTGGTGAAGATCCCAGTGGCAGTATCCAGTGACACATCAGCACCAACAGCAAACATATTGGTACCAACAGCGCCGGAGAAGTTGATTACAGGATTGGCAGTCAACCCCAGACTAGTACTAATTCCGGCATAATCATGCAGGTACTGCAACTCAACCTGCGAATGAGAATAAAAGTCAACCGGCTGACCTCTACCAAGAACTAGTAAAAAATGAGGACACAAAGTGTTACCTTCCCAGACCTCTGGTCTGGCACAACAAAACTTAGGATTGTCTTTAATCCAGGTGTTCCAATATCATCAGCAGTAAATGTTGTCAAAACCTGGCCAGAAAACGAGAACATATTCTCTCATAAGTCATATCTACATGATATGGTATCCAAGCACAGTACATGTGCTATGCACTATAAATATTATCTGATTATCATGCTTAATAAAAAATCAAGCTAGACAAACGCTGAAAAGCATTAAATTAACCTATTACATTGGATTCCGAGTTGACTTTCACGTCAACAGTAACATTCTTATTCTTCAGCTGGGACTGAACCTCACCAAGAATGAAGTCGTTCTTCTTTGTACCTGTAGCTGTGATGGCCTGAAACATGAAATAGAAGGATAAGAACATAATTTACCAACCCTCAAAGAAAAATAAAATACAGATCTGATTATACTGGGCAGACAGTAGGATTTTTTTGCACTTAACACCCTCAACATACTGGGTTGAACCGAGAACCGAGCTGAAACTAAACTGTGTTTCGGTTTGGATCTGGATGGGACGGTTCCGGTTCCAAAAAGTCAAAATCGGACCTATTCAGATCGGTTCTTGGTTCTGAGCAGAACTGATCCGAACCGACCCATGTTGCACCCCTAAAAACCATTTTCAAACACGAGGAAATTATGTGTTGGTAAAAGTTGTTGTTGACCTTAGAATGTGCAATAATTGGAGTGTCGTCGCAACTTGCAGGGAGTATTGTTAACATTGTGAATACTATCCCAGGATATATATATATACATATAAACATGAGTGCAAGTTTGTACGTCGACTAACAAGTTCCATAGAAGGTTGCATAACCAAAGCATGGCTATAATCGATATCAGATCGAGCAAGCCTATAACAAAGTTTAATTAAGAACTCAAAGTCTAATATTACTATAGGCACAAGTCTAATTTATCCTTTGTCACGTTTAGTATGGAGGAACCCTCCTGTGTTGGTTATTATAAAAAATATTCGAGTAATGTTATACATTTTATTTTTGGTAACCAACAATATTTATAAGATCTTCAAAATTATTTTAAAGAAGTCTATGAACATTTAAATGACAAAAACATTTACATCATTTGACTATCTAACTTTTATGAATAGTGAATAGCTTTAACAAACTTTATGCTTATTTAATGATGATAGAGGTGTTTCCATCAATTACCTGACAAACATACTAATACAATAGACCTTCAAACAATAAATAGATTTTCATTCAAAATAACGAGTGTCAGTGCACGAGGGTCCCATGTGCAGCCGCGACAGTGCCCCGTCCACGACAATGCCCCGGCCACAACAATGCCTCCTCCCGTGCTTGCCAGATCTCGGGCGCACAAGGAAATGTCATCATGTGAAGTCAGTGCGCCTGAGAGTATGCGAGCACGGGCATAGGCACTATCGAGGTCGGGGAACTATCGCGGTCGGAGCACTATCGCAGTCGGGGCACTGTCGTAGCGGAACGAGGGGGGCACCCTCGTAAAGAAAAATCATTCTTTAACATCACAATGATTCCTCCAAATAATTGCATATTTCTTTTATATTGTTCTATTTCATTTTCACAATATTACCATCAATATTTGCAAAGTAATAAATTTTATTTAATAATTGCATGTGAAACTAGATCAAAATATTTATATACTTTTCTCCTTAACTAGACCAGTATTTCATCTTTCTTATCATCTAGCCTACCATACAAATCATGTAGAGCAATTAATTATTTTTCTTTAGTTACACACTTGATAAAAAATACTAATGTTCTTTTATCTGTGTTTCAACCCTACTGGTCTTTTATTTACATTTGGTTATTTATCAATACATTGTGCATCCTCACTCTACCACTGTCTTTTTATTTGTGTGGCACTCTATTTATGAACTAATCTAATATATTTATGATAACCTACTTACAACAACATCAATTATCCAACATCAAATTTGCCATACTACAACACAATTTACCTCTTGCTAACTCAAGTATAAAAATAATTGTTCAGCTTCTCATAATGGAATTCTTCGTTTCTAACTTTATTATACTTGATTTGTTAGATTATGTTGTTTGATTAAACTTTTCTGTAAGAGTATTGATGCAGTGGTAAGACAGACAAGGGTGAACTCGCTAAATGCAGCCTAAAATGTAATGCAATGTATTGTTAGTGTGATAGCGGTCCGCTCAAAATTGCAACGACTAATTAATTATTATATGATATTCAGCAGGACATGTGCAGACACAATTAATTAATTAATGGCGGACAAAATATTAATTTAGCAAACGAAAAGAGTGCAATTACTTTTAAGCATGTGCAGAAGAAGCCCTGCAAGTCATATGACGGATAATACTAATAGCAATACATGTAAACATCAACTACACAGTACAGGTGCCAAATAAACAACATTAAAGGACAAGAACATTTACCACCATTCACGCATACAGGCGGTGGCGGTTGTTGGCGGCCATCCAAGGTCTCGGTAACGTCGGAGTTGGCGAATCTGAAGTTCATGTTGGAATTAAGGTTCAGGAGGATGTGTGGGGGGAAGATGGGTTGGCTGGACAGTGGTGGTGGGCTTAGGTGGGGATTGAAAGGAGAATGGAAGAGGGAATAGTGTTTTTAATTTTTGAACAGTTGCTTGGAAATTAAAAGATGTGGGCCTGGATAGCCGGGAACAGGGGAGGCGGAAGAAGTGGGAGAGAGCTTGGACTTGACGGCTAATGGTGCGGGGGGAACCTGATGGAGAAGGGTTTCTGGAGTGATTTCGTGGAGGACGGAGATGGGGGGCGGATCTAGATTTCCGGCGGAGGAGGGAGGCTGGGACGGGGAGAATGCGGCTTTGGCTACAGGGCCTCGACGGTGAGGAGGGCGACGGGAGAAAGTGGGAGCTGCTTGGGCGCTGGTGGACGGAGGAGGAGGCGGGGAAGAGTTGGTCGGCGTCGCATCCGAAGCGGAGGGAAGGAATCACACCTTCAGGACCGAGCAGTTCCAGGAATTTCTCCAAAACCATCGATACCTCTCCCCATGAACCGTCGGCATAATAGTAACTGCATAATGTAACTGCGGAAATAAAACCCAAATAAAACCACTCAAATCGGGGGGCTCACAATGTTTGGTCCGATCGAGGGGTAAATACAACTCCAAATAAAAAAAACTTAAAATACGAAAATGACTACAAACGATCATTCGGACGCGACCACAGACTCCGATCGTCCGTCCGGAGAGCGGATCACTGCCTCCGGGTATACACGTGTGTCGGTCGTGGCGCACCGTCAACTCCCCCCGGCTTAAAAGCACTCAACTCCGATGAGTGTAGGTGGTTGTACTCGCTGAGCAGTCGTGGGGCGAGTCTCTGAAGCTCCTCCGAGGAAATCCAAGTAGCATCGTGCAAAAGGCCGTCCGCTCCAACGGACAAGATAACGTAGGGTAACTCGTCCGCCCGTGGCGTAGAAGTCGTGACCGACGATCTGAAGCACGTCGTCTGTAGGAGTAGGTGGTACCAATGTATCTTTGACTGACAATGATGTATCTTTGTTTGGCAATGATGTATCTCTGTCTGGCAATGATGTATCTCCGTCTGACAATGATGTATCTTCGTCTAGCAATGATGTATCTCCATCTGGCAGTGATGTCGGTGGAACCGTCGGTTGTGCGATGCGATTAGTATGGCGCGACGTCGTGGGTGGTGACAAAGAGGGACTGGTAGAGGCAATAGGAGGTAAAGGCTCAGACACATGGGCTATGGAAGATGAAGGCTCTGGTAAAGGTGTGGAAAAAGAATCCACGTACACGTGCTTCTCGTAGTAAGGAGTCAAATCATCTACGTTGAATACTCGGCTGATGCCCATACCATGAGGGATGTCTGTCTCATATGCGTTCGTACAAATCTGTCGTACAACTGTATAGGGGCTCATTCTGCGTGCGCTTAATTTTTTTGCTGGCCCTTGTGGGACCTTCTCAGATCGAATGTGAAGCAATACTTGTTCTACTGCCTCAAAGATTTGCTCCCGCTTGTGTTGGTCTGCTTGATCCTTATAATAATCATTACTAGCTGCAATTTTTCTGCGGACCGACTCGTGGAGTGCATGCACATGTTGTATGAAGGACTCTGCTGACTCACTGGGTCTGGACCCTATGGGAATATCCACTAAATCAATAGGTTTCCTAGGCTCGTAACCTAACATGATATGAAATGGACTAAACCAGTGGTCTGATTGATAGAACTATTGTACGCAAACTCGGCTATAGGGAGAACAGAATCCCAAGTAGACGGACTGTCCCCAAAGAGGCAACGAAGAAGTGCTCCAAGACTACAGTTAGCCACCTCGGTTTGCCCATCCGTCTGTGGGTGGTAGGCGGAGGAAAACTTCAAGGTTGTACCGGTCTTCTTCCACAAGGTCTTCCAAAAGTAGCTCATGAATCGTACGTCACGATCAGAGACTATAGAGATGGGGAGACCATGATACTTAAATACTTCTCGAAAGAATAATGTAGCCACATGGGAGGCGTCAGCGGTCTTCCTGCACGGGATAAAATGAGCCATCATAGAAAATCGGTCCACAACAACATAAATCGAGTCGAGCTTCCTCAGAGTGCGAGGGAGCCCTAGAACGAAGTCCAAACTAATATCAGACCAAGGCCTCTCAGGAACGGGTAGAGGAGTGTAGAGCCCAGTGGGCTGGCGGGACCCTTTTGCGGTTTGACAGACTCGACAATGCCTCACAACTCTAGTAACGTCTTTCTTCAGGCCGGGCCAGAAGAAGCGATCCTCAACTAACGCAATCGTCTTATCTCGACTGAAGTGTCTCGCTGCTCCGCTTGCGTGAAGCTCCCAAATAAGGAAATATCGGAGGTAGGTCTGAGGTAGGCGGGGGCGTGAGCCCATAAATAAATATCCATCAGAAATTGAGTAGCCCTCTCGAAGATCGGGAGGGTCCCTCGATAGCGTCGCGTAAATGTCCCCAAAATCTGGGCACTCAGGATAGGCGTAGACTAACTGCTTGAATCCCACAACTCGGGTACTCATGGTGTGAAGGATGCTGACTCGGCGACTCAAGGCGTCTGCTGGTTTGTTCTCAACACCTGCTTGATGCTTAAGAACATGGTGAAACTCCTGCATCTACTCCACCCATTTGGCGTGACGGTGACCCGATTTCGAGGAATCAAGATATATCAGGGCCTGATGGTCTGAATATAAAATGAACTCCTTGTGGAGGAGATAATGTCGTCAGTATCGCAGTGGCTGCACAATGGCATAGAACTCCCGATCATGACCCGATTTCTAGGAATCAAGATATATCAGGGCCTGATGGTCTGAATATAAAATGAACTCCTTGTGGAGGAGATAATGTCGCCAATATCGCAGTGGCTGCACAATGGCATAGAACTCCCGATCATAATTGAATATTTTTGTCAGGCCTCGTTCAACTTCTCGCTAAAGTAGGCCACAGGGTGGCCTTCCTGACTAAGGACTACGCCGATACCAACTCCTGACGCATCACAAGCTACCTCAAAGGGCTTGGAGAAATCTGATAAGCGTAAAACAGGAGCAGTAGACAGTCTCTCCTTGATCTCCTCGAAGGCTCGAGTGGCAGCCTTTGTCCAAACGAAATCACCCTTACGAAGGCAGCTCGTAATGGGAGCCATGATCGAACTGAAGGCACGGACAAACCTCATATAGAAGGTGGCGAGTCCATGAAAGCTGCGGACCTCATAAATGTTCGTAGGGATAGGTCACTCTCGAATCGCCCTGACCTTATCACGACTGACGGAAATACCAGATGTCGATACTACATAACCCAAGAAATGAATGAATGTAGATAGGAACGAACACTTCTTCAAGTTGATGTAAAGATACTCCTCTCGGAGGAGCTCGAACACCAGACAAATGTGACATAAGTGTTCGGTGTGATCCTGGTTGTATATCAAAATATCATCAAAATATACGACTATGCGAACAGGAAAAAGCAGACCGAAAATTTTGAGTAATGCAAACTTTATTATCCAAAAAAGGTATCAATTACAATGGTATAGCCTCCCTTTTATAGAATGGAGGAAATGAGAGAGATAAAAATTAAGCAATGTGGGACTAAAAATTTACAAGTATATGCGGCTTTACAAATAGACAAACCGGACAGGTCGTGCGGTTAGACAAGCCGGCTACCCGCCCGACAACCGACAGAAGGAGAACCAGCGCCACAAAGAGCAAGCCGCCACAGGAGACCGCTAGACAGCCCGGTCTCCAAGTCGTCTGCGACAAAACGCCAGACTGCTGGGATACCAGACAGCAACAGCCCGACAGACAGGTCGGCTAGGATAAACCGCCAAACCGTCCGGTCTCCGAACAGCAACAGACTGCTTGGCCTCCATACTGCAACACTCCCCCTCAAACTGGAGCATAGATATCAATCATGCTCAGCTTGTCGCAAATGTGGAAAAAGGAGGCGGAAACAGGCTTGGTGAAGATGTCTGACAGCTCGTTGACGGAAGTGACGAACGGAGTACAAATCTTTTTCTTCAAGATCTCTTCTCGAATAAAATGACAGTCGACTTCTATGTGTTTTGTTCTCTCATGAAACACCGGATTTTTGAAGATGTATATCGCGGTCTTGTTGTCACAGAACATAGGAAGAGGATAGTTGTAGACCTCTCATAAATCAAGCATGAGAGCTCGTAACCATTTCAACTCACACGTGGTCAACGTCATACTGCGATATTCCGCTTCTGCACTAGACCTGGAGACCACAGACTGTTTCTTGCTCTTCCAACTCACAAGATTGCCTCCAACAAACGTGCAAAAATCTGATGTTGACTTGCGGTCACCTTTGTCATCAGCATAGCTCGAATCTGAGTATGCTTCAACCCTTAAGTGACCATTCTTCTGAAAGAGGAGTCCTTTCCCTGGTGTTGTTTTAATATACTCCAATATCCTCATGGCAGATTGTAGATGACACTGCCTAGGAGCTTGCATGAATTGGCTCACCTTGCCAACGGCATAAGAGATGTCGGGTCTGGTTACCGTGAGATAAATGAGTTTGCCAACCAGACGTCGGTACCTCGTAAGATCGGATAGAAAAGGAGAATCATCTGTTCAAGTTGTCTGCTCCATCAGCCATAGGACAACGAGTAGATTTAGCACCATTCAATCCTGCCTCCTTTAGAAGATCAAGAGCATACTTCCGTTGGGAAACAACCATGGAGTTGGGCTTCCTAGAGATTTCAATACCCAGAAAGTATTTCGGGGAGCTCATATTCTTTGTGAACAGGTGTTGACGGAGGTGTTTATTTGTCAAAGTTACCCCATCCTGGTCATCGCCAGTAAGAAGAATGTCATCAACATAAACCACAAGAACTACCAGACCAGAGGCAGCTTTCCAAACGAACAACGAGTGATCGGCTGAACTTCTTGCAAAACCAATGGCCGCAACAATGCCGCTAAATTTGTCAAACCGGGCACGAGGTCTCTGCTTGAGGCCATATATAGCCTTCTTTAGCTGGCATACTCATGTCTCCCCCGGAGCAACATACCCAGGAGATTGCTCCATGTAAACAGCTTCCTGCAGATCACCGTAGAGGAAAGCATTCTTAACATCCAGCTGTGAAATGGGTCAATCCCTGTTGACAGCGACAGAGAGAAGGACTCGAATGGTGCTGAGACGAGCAACGGGAGAGAAGGTGTCGAAGTAATCAACACCATAGGTCTGAGTGAAGCCTTTGGCCACCAGGCGGGCCTTGTAGCGATCCACGCTGCCATCTGGATGGAATATGACAACAAAGATCCAGCGGCAGCCAACGACATCAGTGGCCAAAGGAGTGGGAACCAGGGTCCAGGTGCTCCGTTCAGTAAGGGTATCAATTTCCTCATCCATGGCGGTCTTCCAATGAGGAATAGTAAGAGCTTCCTGATAGGTGCGGGGAGTGTCAGTCGCAGAGATAGCCAATGCAAACGCCCTGCGAGAATGAGTGAGACGATCATATGAAACAACAGCAGCTAGCGGGTGTTGGGTACACGTCTGCACCCCTTTGCGAAGAGCAATGGGAAGATCCAGGTCGGCATGTTCCTCAGTAACCGGAGCATCCGTGGCGGAGAGAGCTGGCCCGGGAGAGGAGAGAGACGGCCGCGGAGAAGAGGGAGAGAGCGGTGGTGATGAGGAAGAGAGGGAAGGAGGAGACAATGGAGGCGATGGTGGGAAAATCTCGATGGGATTAGACGGGGTGGGGGCACGGTGGGAGAAGTGGAAAGAGCTGGAGGTGGGTCAGAGGAGAAATAGAACACATTCTCGAAGAAGGTCGCATCTGCAGAGACGTATTGTTTCCGAAGAACGGGATCAAAACAACAGTAGCATTTTTGAGTAGTTGAGTAGCCCAAAAAGATACATTTGGTGGCACGTGAGTCAAGTTTGTCATGTGTTGCGGAAGGATTGTGCACAAAGGCCGTGCACCCAAAGATACGCAGAGGAAGAGGAAACGCATCCTTGCCAGGATATAGAAGGGAGAAGGGAGTTTGTCCGTGGAGAACCGTGGACGAAATGCGATTAATGAGGTAACAGGAGATGAGGACAGCGTAGCCCCAATAGGAGCGAGAAACGTGCATCTGTGTCATCAGAGTGCGGGCGATATCGAGAAGATGACGGTTCTTGCGTTCCGCCACCCCATTTTGTTGGGAGGTATAAACACATGTAGTTTGATGAAGAATACCATTTTGCATACAAAAGGAAGAGAAAGCATTGCTAAAATATTCATTAGGGTTGTCAGAACGAAAAATTTTAATAGACATAACAAACTGAGTCTTAACCATATTATAAAAAGATGTCCATACAGAAAAAAGTTCTGAGCGATCCTTTAAAAGATACACTCATGTACATCTAGAGAAGTCATCAATAAACGTTACAAAATATGAACTACTCCGACCTATGGTGAGGGTAGGAGAGAAAAACATTGCGGATTGTCGGTCATATGATTGGTAGTACCAGAGTTGATCAGTCATTTACCTTGAGTTGCGACGTGGGCACTACCTGAAGACATGACTACAGAGGCGGACGGCTTCGAAGAGGAAGTGGAAACGTCGTCAGATGATCGAAGATGAGGATGCTTCTTCCAACAACGATCAACTGTGTGGCCGGTGCGGCCACAGTGAGAGCAAAGAAAGCGGGAAGCACTGCGGTCGCTGGAGGGGAGGTGGCGGCCACCAGAGCCGCTTCGCTGAGTATGATGAGCGGAGTTGTCCAATTGAGGAGGGGAGGATAACAGCGGACGTTGGAGCAAAAATGTAACATCAGCGATGCGGACAGCGGTGGCATTCAGGGTGGGAGACTCCGCCTCACCAAGGATCTGTTGACGTATCATGTCATACGACTCGGGAAGTCGGAGAAGATAAAACACAACCAGAAGCTCCTGGAAGTATTTGTGTTGCTCAGCAAGATCAGTAGAGAAGGGGCGATTTTGAAGAATTTCGGCTCCGAGAGCCTGAACTTGCTGGTAAGCAGCCACTGGAGACATGGAGGGACGGGCAAAGAGGTCCGCATATAAATTATAGATGCGAGACGTCTGAGCCCCCTTTGAGTAAAGAGCGGCAAGTGTAGCCAAGCGGCCTTGACGGTTTCATCATGACGGATGACCGGCAGGCATTCATCAGAGAGGTCGTTAGCCAGCCATGTGCGGACAAGAGCATCGCTGGCATCCCAGTCGTCAAAGAGAGGGGAATCATGCGGAAGAGGGTCATCTGTGAGATGATGACGTTTGCGTTGAGAGCGGAGTAGAAAGGTGAAGGAGACACTCCAATCTGGATAGTTGGGACCAATAAGCATGGAAGTGGTGCCAAGATTACCAGAAGGATTGGGAGGTGTAGGAGGATGAGCGGCAACGGGAGTAGTAGCGGTGGAGATATCGGAGTTGGCCATAGAAGAAAGCAACGAGAGAAACAAGTCGCGGCTAGAAGAAGAAGTCGCTAGAAGGAGAGCGGCTAAGGAGGTTGCAGCGACTTAAGGACAGGTCGCAACGACAAAGAAGAAGAGAGCGGCTAGAACAGGTCGCGGCGACTTAAGGACGGGTCGCGACGACAAAGAAGAGGAGAGCGGCTAGAACAGGTCGCGACGACTTAAGGACAGGTCGCGGCGACAAAGAAGAGGAGCGGCTAGAAAAGGGGAGCCGACGACTAAGCAAAGTGTGCGGCAAGAAAGAGAAAGCAAGAGGTCGCAAAGAGAAAGGGCAGTAACAGGGAGAATCAAGCCGCGCGAACAGGGCAACGGTCAGAAGAGGAATCAACCCGCGAAGACAGGTCGCGGGAAGAAGAAACAAGTCGCGAAGACAGGTTGCGGGAAGAAACAAGCCGCGCGGACAGAGAGCGCTCACACAATCAGGAGGAAATGACCGAGTCCCTCTGATACCATGTGCCAACAGGAAAAAGCAGACCAAAAATTTGGAGTAATACAAATTTTATTATTCAAAAAAGGTATCAATTACAATGGTATAGCCTCACTTTTATAGAATGAAGGATATGAGAGAGATAACAATTAAACAATGTGGGAATAAAAATTTACAACTATATGCGGCTTTACAAATAGACAAACCGGACAGGTCGTGCGGTTAGACAAGCCGGCTAACCGTCCGACAACCAACAGAAGAAGAACCAGTACCACAGAGAGCAAGCCGCCACAGGAGACTGCTAGACCGCCCGGTCTCCAAGTCGTCTGAGACAAACCGCCAGACCGCTGGGATACCAGACAGCAACAGCCCGACAGACAGGCCGGCTAGGATAAACCGTCAGACCGCCCGGTCTCCAAACAGCAACAGACCATCTGGCCTCCATACTGCAACAACGACCAAGAATTTACTCATATAGGGTCGCAGAACCTGAGTCATCACCCTTATAAATGTAACCAACCACTCTTATAAGTCGTCATTTGTCTTGAAGGTCGTCTTCCACTCATCCCCCTCTCTAACTCTAATTTGGTGGTACTCATTGCGAAGATCGATCTTCGAAAAGATTTGGGCACCAACCATCGAATCCAGAAGATCATTGAGGCGGAGAATCGAAAAACGATACTTCAACGTGATATTATTTATGGCATGGTTATCAATGCACATGTGTCAACTCTCGTCCTTCTTTGGAGTAAGAAGGGTCGGTAGGGCACATGGACTCAAACTCTCTCGTATAAACTTCTTCCGCAGAAGATCATCGACTTGCCGCTTTAGCTCGGCATGCTCAGTCGGATTTAAGCGATAATGCGGAAGATTGGGCAAAGATGCCCCAGGGATCAGGTCAATCGCATGTTGGATGTCCCTCAGTGGGGGAAGCTCCTCAGGCATAATGTCAATAAAATCATCCATCAACTGTCGAACATCCAGATCAGTAATTTTGGCCTCGTAAGGGGTCTTGGCCGCCAACGTGGTCGCTACAATAAATATGATCGCAGTCTCTATGCTCTCTCAGGAAATCACCCCTCCTCAAGATATGCAGGGGTATCGACGATCCCGCGCGAACTGACGAGTCAACCTTGCCCTTGGGAGGATCCCTGGGCTGAGTCGGGGTAAGAGTATCTTTCGACACTTGTCGAAGAATACGCACGTGTTGGAACGACCATAACACATGGCGTCACGATCGTAAATCCAGGGTTTTCCTAGAAGAATGTGAGCAACATCCATAGGGATAACGTCGCACCAAACCTGGTCCTCAGTGGACGCTAATCGGATCGGCACCAGACACCGGTGTGTAACTTGAATGGTGGACTTGTCCACCCATAAGACACGATACGGATGAGGATGGGGCTCAGCAGTAAGCTGCATCCACTCCAACTCTTTCCTAACAATAATATTTACGCAAATACCACTATCGATGGCGAGCTTGCAGGGTCCTCCTGCACTCGGGAAATAAGTGAAAACGATAGTGGTGTGGCGCCAATCCTCCTCAGCACGTCGGGTGTGGAGGATGCGACGAAGGACTCCTACTTCTAGCGATCTCTCAGCATCGCTGTCTCATCCATCCTCAACAACAGCAGTAATCTCCTCAGTGGCGACGTCCTCAGACTCAGCGCTGGGCTCGCCAGAATCCTCATCAGCAAGTTCCTGGTAAGGCATTGCGCTGCAAAATGCCCTCTGTCGGAACAATGATAACATTGGACGCCCCCAGGTTTGGGGCCTCCAGGAATAATAGCTTTCCCTGTCGCGTCTGTGGGAGCGCGAGGGGTGGCAGAAGTCGTGGCAGGGATGGGCTTCCTAAATGTGGTAGCATCGGGTCTAGTGGAAGCATGTCTCAGGCCGGCTGAGCGCAAATATTGCTCGTATTTGAGGGCAAGCTGAAAGACCTGCTCAACCGACTCCATCCTATGGGGAATCAGTTCCCTTCGAATGTCTGATCTAAGGCCCGCACGAAAGCGTAAGGCAGTGGCAATGGGCTCCTCCATAATGTCGCTACGAACTACGAGTTCGTCAAATCGAGACATGTAATCAGCAACAGAAAGAGTACCCTGACGTAGCGCGTACAACTGATCTAAAAGTTGATCTCAATAGGAAGCAGAAAGATACTTATCTTATAAGCGCTGCTTCATCTCATCCCATCGGGTAATGGGGTAGTAGTCATCACGCTCCAAAGATCTCTCCAGACTCGACCAATATATCTTTGCTTGGCCAATTAGTTTCATCTTCACGAACTGTACTCGCCTCTCGCCGCTTATCTCGAACCAGTCAACGTAGTGGTCCATGTCCATGAGTCAATCACTAAACGCCTTCGGATCCAGATGACCATCGAAGGTGGGAGCATCAATACGGATTCGTCCGGTGATGTCATCCTCCTCTGGAGTCATCCTACGTCGTGGCTCACGGTGGACACTGTACTCCTCATCATAATCATATCGTGCTCGCTCTCTACGACGAGGTGGGGGAGGACAAGGTTCATCAGGTGGATGGTGATTTCTCCCTGGGTCTCTCCGATACTCATATTCACGACGATAATTCCCTCTCGGAGGGATCTCGGCGTGGAACGTCTCTACCACATCTCTCGGGAGGTGGTGTGGCATCTCGTGAATCCTCGTGAGGCTCCTCATTATGGGAAGGGGGCACTCGACCTCTAGGTGTCTCTAACTGATCAACCCTCTTGCTGACCCTGGCAATATCACTTCTAAGTGTGTCAAATTGGACACTCATTCGATCAAATCGATTAAGTACAAGCCTTTGGAATTCCGCGAGCGTCATGTCCGCCTGAGAGCTAGCGGTCCTATCGTCGGGGTGAATGTGACTCGACATGGACTGACGATAATCCCTACCACTATGTAACATGCAATGACCCCAACCTAGGCCTCTGATACCAATTTGATGCAGTGGTAAATAGGGGTGCGAGCGGTTCGGTTTGGGTCGATTTGGAGCCAAACCGAGACCGAACCGCCATGCCTCGGTTTTTGGTTTGTCCAAACCGACCCAAACCGAACAGAGTCGGTTCGGTTCAAAGTTTGTTCGGTTTTAGTCGGTTTTTTGCGGTTCGGTGTCGGTTTTCTGCGAACAAACATAATCAAGTGTTATTTGTTGGATCGGTCATCATCTTTTTACTAATTTCATAATCTTTATCAACTGAAGGTTTATATTAAATAAATAGCATACAATTTTTTTGAGTACAGGTCAGAGAGAGTTTATTAAATCCACATCACACACACAAACAACTATTATATTCATGCATTTGTAGACATGCAGAGTTTGGGTATATTGAGCCAAACCTTCCTTATGACATCCCACAATTCTCTATAATAACAAACCTAAGGAGAAGGGTCAGAAAAATCTCATCAAGCACGGAGATGGGGAAAGTGAACTTGGTTGTAGACCCAAAGATAATCTGAAAGTTGCTCGATCAAATACACCCCAAAACAGTGGTGAAATGTCCGGTTCGGTTCGGTTTAGTCGGTTTTCACAACTTGAAAACCGACCCGAACCGATAAGCCTTCGGTTTTCAAAAGCTCCAAAACGAACCGACACAGACCGAGCGGCTCGGTTTCAAAGTCGGTGCGATTCGGTCGGTTCGGTCGGTTCTGTCAATTTAGTCGTTTTCGGTTTTCGTTCCTCACCCCTGGGTGGTAAGGCAGACACGGGGTGAACTCGCTAAATGCAGCCTAAAATGTAATGCAGTGTAATGTTAGTGCGATAGTGGTCCGCTCAAAATTGCAGCGACTAATTAATTATTATATGATATTCAGCAGGACACGTGCAGACAATTAATTAATTAATTAATTAATGGATGACAAAATATGAATTTAGCAAACGAGAAGAGTGCAATTACTTTTAAGCATGTGCAGAAGAAGCCCTGCAAGTCATATGACGGATAATACTAATAGCAACACAAGTAAACATCAACTAAACAGTACAGGTGCCAAATAAACAACATTAAAGGACAAGAACATTTACCTCCATTCACAAATACAGGCGGCGGCGGTTGTTGGCGGGCATCCAAGGTCTCGGTAACGTCGGAGTTGGCGGATCTGAAGTGGATGTTGGAATTAAGGTTCAGGAGGTTGTGTGGGGGGAAGATGGGTTGGCTGGACAGTGGTGGTGGGCTTAGGTGGGGATTGAAAGGACAATGGAAGAGGGAATAGTGTTTTTAATTTTTGAACAGTTGCTGGGAAATTAAAAGATGCGGGCCTGGATAGCAGGGAACAGGGGAGGCGGAAGAAGTGGGAGAGAGCTTGGACTGGACGGTTAATGGTGCGGGGGGAGACCTGATGGAGAAGGGTTTCTAGAGTGATTTCGTGGTGGACGGTTAATGGTGCGGGGGGAGACCTGATGGAGAAGGGTTTCTAGAGTGATTTCGTGGAGGAAGAAGATGGGGGTGGGGGTGGGGGGCGGATCTAGGTTTCTGGCGAGGAGGGAGGCCGGGACGGGGAGAATGCGGCTTTGGCTACAGGGACTCGATGGGAGAAAGTGGGAGTTGCTTGGTCGCTAGTGGACGAAGGAGGAGGCAGGGAAGAGTTGGTCGGCGTCACACCGGAAGCGGAGGAGGGAAGGAATCGAACCTTCGGGACCGAGCGGTTCCTGGAATTTCTCCAAAACCATCGATACCACTCCCCCATGAACCGACGGCATATAAAGCCCTAATAATAACTGCATAGTGTAACTGAAGAAATAAAACTCAAATAAAACCACTCGAATCGGAGGGCTCACAATGTTTGGTCCGATCGAGGGGTAAATACAACTCCAAATAAAACATAAAATACAAAAATGACTAGAAACGATCATTCGGACGCGACCACGGACTCTGATAACCCGTCCGGAGAGCGGATCACCACCTCCTACGGGTATACACGTGTGTCGATCGTGGCGTGCCGTCAAGTATGATAAAAAAAATTGTTTTCAAAAAATCTATTTGGAATTTAGAAAATTCGTTATGCATCCACTATTATATTATAAGATAGAAAAATTGAGAAGAGCTTCTCCAATATCATTTCATTTTCTACTTTGTAATTAACATGACTCCTCACATATCTCACCCCCCACCCCTCCTACAAGGGCTACATGTACATTTAAATCATGGATACAGACTCAATCATTTAATGATAACTACCCTTTCCATAATTAACTTAACAATCATAATCTCTTAGTATCACTAATCACATTCACCTTCACAAGTCAATCCTCCAACTCCTAACCACTATTGCTACAATACTTTCTTGTTGATCTTCAGAAAATATAATAACTTATGAATTCTCCAATACATTCATATTACTTCCATCCGCATTGATAACCATGTCACTTTTTTTCGTGAGAGTGCAAGTGCAGTTGAGCTGTGATTCCAAACTATGAATCCCCTCCTTGTTCATCACAACACCATTGTCACCAAAAGATATAAAATGAGGTATGCCACCTTGAAGTGATATCTCCTAGGCAATCATTTACCACTTCTTATCACAACCACCTTAATTCATAACTCGTACTATCTATAGTTTACCACAGATTTTACAATGAAGCAACAAAAATACTCCTAAAATTCCGGCATGGGGTGCAAAGTGTCAATGGTAATGTATTTTGAGGGTGCAAAGTGCCAAATTTCAACTTTCGGGTCAAAACCCCATATTTCAGGGGTGCAAAGTGCCAAAAAACCCTAGATAACAATCATGCCACTTTTTTCATGGAGTGCAGCTGAGGTGTGATTCCAAACTATGAACCCCCTCATTGTTCATCATAGCGCCATTGTCACCACAAGATATAAAATGAGGTATGTCACATTGAAGTGATATCTCCTAGGCAATCATTTACCATTTCTTATCACAACCGTCTTAATTCATAACTCGTACTATCTGTAGTTTACCACAGATTTTACAATGAAACAAAAAAATACCACTAAAATTCCGGCCTAGGTTGCAAAGTGTCAATGGTAATGTATTTTGGGGGTGCAAAATGCCAAATTTAAACTTTTGAAAAGCAAAGCGTCAAAACCCCTATTTCAGGGGTGCAAAGTGCCAAAAACCCTAGATAACAACCATGTCATTTTTTCATGAGTGCAGTTAAGTTGTGATTCCATGAATACCCTCCTTATTCATCACAACGCCATTGTCACCAGAAAATATAAAATGATGTATGCCACATTGAAGTGATATCTCCTAGGCAATCATTTACCACTTCTTATCACAACCACCTTAATTCATAACTCGTACTATCTGTAGTTTAGCGTAGATTTTACAATGAAGCGACAAAAATACCCCTAAAATTCCGGCCTGGGGTGCAAAGTGTCAATGGTAATGTATTCCGGGGGTGCAATGTGCCAAATTTAAATTTCCAAAGTGCAATCATTTACCATTTCTTATCACAACCGCCTTAATTCATAACTCGTACTATTTGTAGTTTACCATAGATTTTACAATGAAGCAACAAAAACACCCTAAAATTCCGACTTGGGGTGCAAAGTGTCAATGGTAATGTATTTTGGGGTTGCAAAGTGCCAAAAAACCCTAGATAACAACCATATCATTTTTTCGTGAGAGTGCAGTTGAGCTGTGATTCCAAACTATGAATAATGAATCCCCTCATTGTTCATCATAGCGCCATTGTCACCGCAATATATAAAATGAGGTATGTCACCTTGAAGGGATATCTCATAAGCAATCATTTACCATTTATTATCACAACTGCCTTAATTCATAACTCGTACTATTTGTAGTTTACCATAGATTTTACAATGAAGCCACAAAAATATCCCTAAAATTCCGACCAGGGGTGCAAAGTGTCAATGGTAATGTATTTTGGGGGTGGAAAGTGCCAAAAAACCGTAGATAACAACCATATCATTTTTTCCATGACAGCGCAGTCGAGCTGTGATTCCAAACCATGAACCCCCTCCCTGTTCATCAGAACGCCATTGTCACCACGAGATATAAAATGAGGTATGCCGCATTGAATTGATATCTCCTAAGGAATCATTTGCCGCTTCTTATCACAACCGCCTTAATTAACAACTCGTACTATATGAGGAACACATTGGATTATGCAACAAAAATGAAACCCTAGAAAAACCAGGCGCGGATAAAGTAAGATGAGGTTTAGAGCACTCACAACTCCATTTGCGGTGTAGGTCGTGATAGTAAACTTCTGGTCCGTCAGAAAATCACGGTTCAGAAGATCTGAAAGGTGAAAACGCATAGCAATCGAAGAACACAAAAGGAGAGCGGGTCAAGAGAAAGATTCAAAGCCGTGATATTGAAGGACTGCAAAAAGGGTATCTAACCTCTCGTCTTCTTCCCGATGTCGGAGTATAGACCCGGACCCATCTTCCCTCGATCGAGCTTTAGGAATCGGGAGAACGAGAACCAGAGATGAGGGTTTCTCTGCAGAAAGAATGAAGGAGCTGATGTGGGAGCTTTTATAGGAGAAGGGAACTATGGAGAAGACGAATCGAGGGTGGAGAAAAAAAAAACCCTAACCCCTCTTTTAACTTTCTTGGCGAGCGAACCAGCCGCTATAGCGGAACACTGTTAGCGTGGACGTACCGTGACCGTTAGATCTGATAAAGATCAGTATCGGGCCAACAGTAGGTTTTTTTGGCACAACTCCTGCAAAATAGAAATACCAAAAAAAAAGTAATTATTATGGGTAAACCTATTTTGAATAGGTGTTCATAAATTATTTGTTAATATTTTGTTAAATAATTTAAAAAGTTTTTATATTGGTTTGCACTTAATAGTTTGTTTTGCGCATATAATTTTTTGGTTTGTACATAAAATGGGTTTGCACCTGTTCAATATTGATTTGCCCATAACAATCACCAAAAAATTGATAGGAGCAACCCACATAGAGGAAGGTTGAAAACAATTGTGAGTTGTCCGATCGTATGATCAGACGGTTCACGAAATGTAAAATACAATACTTTTTTCATTGGTTTTTCTTTCTTTTTTTTAGTAATACGGTTGGATTTAGTGAGACGTCGGATTGTTAATCGGACGGCTCATAGTACGTCCCTACATTCCTCTACGTGGGTTATTCTTACAGAATTCGGATTCTAGAATTCGGATTCTAGAAATACGGGATTTGGCACGCTTCATCTTTAATTTAAATTTTTTGGTAATTTGCATTCCTGGCAATATTTAAAATGATGACTTTGTACGTTATTCTATTTTTCGACGCTTTTAAATTTAAATAAAATATTTATTATTATAAGACAGGGGCATTTTTTTGTAGGCCAACATGGCTAATATCTTGAGTTGCTGTGAAAGGACTAAATCTGTTCTGCGATTCTCTCGCGACTTCTTCTCGAGTTTTTCGACTAGACTCTCCGACGAATTAGTGTTTTCATCGACGTCTTTCTAGTGTCTCCATGTTGGATTCAGCTTTCGCATATTTGAACAGGTAAATTCCAACGATGAGCATTGTTTTCTGATGTTTATTGATTACGTTCAGTGGATTAAGGTTTTGAAAAATTGAAACTATATTGTGCGGAGACGATGATCTCCTAGGAAATTAATATTGTCTCCTTGGAGTTCATTTTGATTTCCTAGGAGTCTCAATTCAGTGGAAAGGAGAGGAGGAATTAATTCTTTTAATTAGGTGGTTTTTTACTCATATATACTTGAGTAAGGGAAACTTAAAAACAAGGTAAAAAGACATAACTATCCTGACTTGAACGTAACATATTACAACTCTTCCCCTCAAGTCGGACAGAAGATATCAGTCATTCCAATTTTTTGAATATCATCGGTAAATACATCACACCCCAAGATTTTGGTGAAGATATCGGTCAGCTGATTCTTAAAGTGAACAAACTGAGTAACGACTGTTTTCTTATCCAAGTGATCCTTAATAAAGTGTTAATCCACTTCGACATGCTTTGTCATGTCGTGTTGGACCAGGTTATGAGTAATACTAATTACGGCCTTATTGTCACAGAATAAGGAGAAAGGAGTTGTCACGGCCTCATAGGGAAGCCTAAATCTTGTAACACGGTACGTAGCCATAATCCCTCACATAAGCCTTGGGCCATGGCGTGATATTCTGCCTCTACACTTGATCTGACCACGACATTTTGTTTCTTGCTCCGCCAAGTCATGAGGTTCTCAACAACAAAGGAGCATTATCCTGTTGTGGACTTTCTGTCATCCTGGCAACCGACTCAATCAGCGTCAGTAAAAACCTCAATCTCCAAGTTGTTGTTCCTAGAGAATAGGAGGCCACGACCAGGAGCTTTCTTTAAATATCGTAGTAGACAATACACCGCTTCTTGATGCCTGATTCAAGGATAATGCATATATCTGCTAAGAATACCAACTGCATACGTAATGTCGGGACGAGTATGAGATAGGTATATAAGTTTTCCGACCAATCTTTGGTAACGTGATACATCAGCATGATCATCATCACAATCTTCATCAATCCTGTGATTTTCCTCCATAGGGGTGTTCACAGGAACACAACCAAGCATATCAGTTTCCTTTAGGAGATCCAGTATGTACTTCCGTTGGGATATAAAGATACCTCGCTCTGATCTAACCACTTCGATGCCCCGGAAGTATCGAAATCGTCCCAAGTTCTTCACTTCAAATTCATCATATGTGAGGGTCTTGTGGTTGAAGATTTCCTCGGTATCATTTCCAGTAATCACGATGTCATACACGCAGACAATGAGAACCACGACACGCTGTTCATGTATCTGGATGAACATAGTATGATCCGATTGAGCTTGCTTGTACCCAAACTTGAGCATTACTGTGAGAAATCTTCCAAATCAGGCCCTTGGAGATTGCTTCAGGTCATATAAAGATTTCCTTATGCGGCAAACGAGCCCTTCAGTTCCTTTCTTCACAAAACTAGGAGGGAATTTCATGTACACCTCCTCCTCAAGCTCATAGTGGAGAAACACATTTTTCACGTCCAGTTGATGAAGTTCCCAGTCTAGACAAGCTACACATGATAATATGACCCGAATATAGTCCATTTTTGCTACAGGAGCAAAAGTCTCCTGGTAATTGTTGAAATTTGTGAAGTGGAAGTGGGTGAGGGGCAGGTCGGACGGACTGTGCGACCTGAGCGGTCTGAGTTCGCGACCTGGGCGGACTGCTGGTTGCGACCTAGTTACCTTGACTGTCTTGGTGATGGTTGTTCTTGAGCGGCCTGGTGTGCGGCCTGAGCGATCTGTTATGCGGCCTTTTTGGTCTTTGGCCAAGGATGTCTTCTAGCAGAGCGGCCTAAGCGGACTGTTGTTCGCGGACTATTGGCGGTACTCTGCTAGATCTGCGGCCTTGCAAAATAGCAAGCTCTTGTGTAGCCAGGCAGATTGGAGATTGAATCCGCGGGAGGCTTTGCAGACTGCTTGAGTCCGCGGTGTCCGCTGTTGCGGGCTGGCCTTGGAGATCGGTTTTGGCCTTTGCCGAGCTCTCCGGTGTTGCAGCAGGTGTTAGCTGTTGTGGAGGACTGCGCGGGCTGGTGTCGGAGTCCGACAGTTGGTCGTTTGTTTGGGCAGCTGTGCGAGTATAGCTTGCGGACTCTGCCTTACTCTGGTGAAGTGTTGGCGATCTACTTTGGGGTGTTGGCGGACTGGGCCTTGTCCGCCGAGCTCGCGTTAGGCCCTTTGGTGATTTACTGGGCTTGGTCACATTCTGTGACAAGTCCAGTGTGTCCGCAGTATCCGCCAAGTCCGTTGTTGACCGGGCAGACTGCCTTTTGGTCGTGGACTTGTGGCGGATGGAGTCTTTGCTCTTGTGTTGTGTGGTCTGCCTCTTTCGTGTGCGGACTGTCGTTGAAGGGGTTGTGGTTGTCTGTATGATGATGTTTGCGGACTGTACCCCGCATAGTGTGGGCGGACTGGTGCAAGTCCGCCTAGTTGTGAACATCTGTGTCTTGCTCCTGGCGGTTTTCTTGGAATCCGGCTAAGTCCTTGCGGATTCAGCGGACGGGTGTTTTGCTAGTGCGCGCGCTGGGGTGGTGATTCTATTCACTAGGGTGGTGACTACACTCCTCACCTCGCATATAAATAGAACCCCCCCCCTGTTGAAGCCAAATATGACCTCTGTGGAGTTCGGGGTCCCAAAAGAGGGGTGACCGCGCACCTACTACCCTCAAGCAAACGATCTAGGCACAAGATTAGGAACACAAGGGACAGACCCAAGGTCTCAGCATGGAGGACCCACCGCATACCCGGAAGACTAACAAACTCTTCCCCTCCCAAGCCAAAGGCTGAGCTAAGACACCTTCGGAGGGCGCTTTTGGCCGACCGGAACATCTAAGGAGGATTTCAAGATCAACTCTCTCCTATCCAGATGTGTCTCCTTGGGTCTACACAAAATGCTCCTCACCCGCCCTACTGATGGCGCGAACTCGCCGAGCAATTCCACGACACGCTGCCCAAACTGGGCCACGAACAGCGTAACTCCACTGTCCTAAAAGGCTGTCAACAGGCCATGAGGGGCTTCCCGGCAACTATACCTCGGGGCCCCCACGGGGCGAGCGGTTCTCGAGAACACCGCCCGCCTAATACGAAGAAGAAAGCTACACATCCTCAGAGCATCACAGATATTAAAAGAATATTACATGAATATGAATTCCATACTTCGGCACGCAGGCCGGCAATATAAACAAAAAAGGCCTTCGAGGGCCGGCACAAGCTTGGGCTTAAGCCCGCTACTCCCCGCCTGGTACTGCAACACCTGTACGCCAACGTCTCGACAAGCGGCGGTCAGCTAAACGCCAGTTGGTCAACATAAGTTGGCCGAACATATTGCACATACCCCTTTTTCGGGGCTATGGTGCGCATTCCCTGCAAATGGAAAATATACAACTTCCTCGGAGTCTTCTCCGGGAACCCCAGAACATCACCAATCCGGCTCACACGTCCGGATGGGCTTCACACAGCATGCCTAAACCCGTACTCACGCTTCCGGGTGCTAACACAGTTAATTGCGGGGACGTACACGTCAACCCGTCAGAGAGCTCCCTTCCTCCACCCGTTAGTGGAGAGGGGCTTCCATGCAAATATGGAAACTGAGGGCTTCACCTGCCCAAGTAGAAATTTCGTTACCCTTGACGCGTGCTTGGCGGCGGTGCCGGGAGAGGAGCATGTGGCTAGCTTAGTCCTGAGTGGTTGCGACGATGGCCGATCTCCACTCCAGGCCGAGCCTTGCTCTAGTTGTAATCTTGATCCCTCCTGGGGGATGAAATCCCCATGCCCTCTTTGACCGAGCCCCGTTGGGAGAGAAGAAATCACCTCCATCTCTCTCTTGATGGCTGGCTCGAGCTCCAGGCAGCGCCGGGAGGGAAGCTCCCGGCCGGCCTTGCTGTAAGCGGCGCCAGGCGAGGAGCTCCCGGCCGGCCTCGCTGTAGGCGGCGCCGGGAGAGGAGCTCCCGGCCGGGCTTGCCTTGCCCTAGGCGGCGGCGAAGAAGGAGAACTGAGAGAGCCGAGCTCGGGCTGCCCCTAGTGGCCGGCGGTGAGAGAGGGGGAGAAGAGCTCGGCCTTGCCTTGCTTAGGCGGCGGCGGGGGAGAGATCGGGAGGCGGGAGCTCGGGTCGTGCTTGCCGGCGTAGAGCAGGTCGGGGGAGAGGGTGGCGAGGCGTGGCTCGGGCTGCTGCTTGCCGGCGGCGGGAGAGAGGAAGGGAGGGGGCGGGTTTCTTCTTCTTACTCGAACCCTAGCGGGGGAGAGAGCCCAAAATGCCTGCTGGCTGCTTCTCCTTTTTTTTATTTTTCTCCTCCGCCTGTACCCCCCTGCTGCTATTCTTCTTTTTCTTTTCTTTTTGAACCGAGCCACCTGCCCCCTCTTACAAATCTCATCTCCTCTCCTATATATATAATATATATATATATATATATATATATATATATATATATATATATATATATATATATATATATATATATAATATAAAATATAATATATATAAAATATAATATATAAAAAATATAATATATATAAACATATAATATATATAAACATATAATATATATAAATATATATTACAACAATAAACTTATATATATATATATATATATTAAAGACTATGCACACAAAATCTTCGCACGCACACACGAGCACCCGCGCGTCTTCGAACGGTGCGGCACCACATTGCCGCTCATAGTACGTCCCGAGTGCGCCGTTTGGGGAGGATCCCGCTCGACCGGATACGGGGTTGTACACCCCCGGCACGTCTACAGTAACTGAGTGAACAGTAATTGGGGCTTGGGCTATTGCTGCGGTCTGATTTTTTCTGTCCGCGCGGGTCGAGTAGAGTTAACGGTTTGCTGTGTGCAGGTCGCGCGACTAGCTTCAAGGAGCCAGGAGTTTGGCTTTGACTTCGGTCAAGTTTTGTGAAGTGTGCGGTCTCTGCGGTCTCAGCAGGTCGCTTCTACGGCTTGTCAGTTCTCTGCTTCAGCTTCTCCAAGTTCCAATAACCTATCCGCCGGTCTCAGGCGGGTTGGCAGTCTGTTCTTTAGTTCATCAGCAATCAGCGAATAACGGTGTGTCTGCACGACCTCGCGGTCTCGACGGACTCCGTGTCTATTCGGCGTGTAGCAGCTTCAGCTCGGGGGGCTTCGGCGACCTTGGCGGACTAGGCGGTCTCGGCGGTTTCCAGTGCTGTCCGCCCGGCTTGTTTTGTGTTTTCTGTGTTAGCTTGTGTAGTAGCGAAATCATTTCGCACTATGTATACCTCGCCTTGTAAATAAGTGTGAATATTAATGAGATCTGCTTGTTCTTCCATTTGTTTTCAGTGTTAATCTTACTCTTTGGACTTCTGCATGATCAAGGTGTTAACTGGATAGTTCTGAGAATATTAATTTGGCTTTAGGCTATCTTGCTGACCACTTTGAGAAAATTCAACATGGTATCAGAGCCAGGTTCAATTGCTTGAGCGGTGATCAACCTGTGTTGTTGCTCTGTGCTTGAGCGATGATCAACCTGTGTTGTTGCTCTGTGCTTGCTGGACACTTAACCAAAGATTGTTGAAATGGAAGGGAGCTATGCAAGAGGTCTGGGTATTGAACTCTTGACCACGACTAAATTCAAGAAGTGGAAGTCGTGTATGAAGAGTTTTCTTCTTGGCGAGGAGTTATGGGAGGTCGTCGGTGGTGACGACAGACATGAAGTCACTGCTGCTTTTGGGACTGCTGAGCAGGTGAGGCTCTAGAGAAAAACAAATGTTAAGGCGGAGTTTGTTCTCAAGAGGGATTTTTCACCAGAAGTGTTTGATCACATCATTGGATGTGAGTCTGTTGCTGATATTTGGACAAATATTAATGAGTTGTTCAATAGGAAGAATGTGGCATGACTTCAGTTCCTGGAGAATGAGTTGGCAAGGGCAACTCAAGGAGACCTGACCATCTCAAAGTTTTTTCTAAAGATGAAGAGTCTGTGTGCAGAGATATCAGCGTTTGATCCTGATGAGCCTATCTCTGAGGCCAAGCTGAAAAGGCACATAATCTGCGGCTTGCAGAATGAGTATGTTGCCTTTGTGACATCAGTTCAAGGCTGGGTTACTCAACCATCTCTGCTGGAGCTTGAGAATCTGTTTGCTTCACAGGAAAGCTTGGTAAGGCAGATGGCTAGAGTCACTGTCTCTGAGGAGAGCAGTGAAGCACTCTTCACGGGCAAGAAGAAGAAGGGATGGGAAGGGAAGAAAAAGAAGACCGCTGCTGAAAATGAGCCTTCAACTTCTTATCAGTCAGAGAGGAGCGCTGCTCCTAAGAAGGATTGGAAGAAGAACTTGAAGTGCTACAGGTGTCATCAGCGGGGACACTTCAAGTGTGACTGTAAGGTCAAACTGCAGCCTGGGCATGCTACAGGCAAGGAGGAAGCTTGCTCCAAGAGTGAGGAAGCTGGATGGGGCGGAGACTTCATGACGGGCACTTGTGTCCGTGCCTTGTCCGCTGTCGACTTCAACGACGAGTGGATCGTGGACTCCGGGTATGGTCAGCAACTCACCGGAGACAAGTCGAAGTTCTCTTCCTTGCAAGCTTACTCAGGTAACGAAGCCACCATAACTGTTGATAATCCTGTTTATGCTGTAGAGAAAGAGGGGGTTGTGTCTTTGGGTAGTGATAAGGGTCCACTCACGTTAAGGAGTGTGTATCACGTACCGGGCATGAAGAAGAACCTCTTTTCTGTGACCAATGCGGTCGACGCGGGTTATCACATTCTGTTTGGGCCAACAGAAGTGAAGTTCCTTCGCAACGTATCGACGGTTAAGGCTGATGTTGCTCATGTTGGGAGGAGAGCAAAGAACTTATTTGTTCTTGCAACTAACTCTTATGTTGATCGGATGAGAGCAAACGATAGCGCTGCTATATAGTACGAGAGGCTGGGGCATGTAGGAATGGATAAGTTGAAAGCTATGGTAAACAGAAGCCTTGTAAGAGGCTTGTCTAAGCTATCTTCTTTTGGCGACGGTCACGTTTGCGCGGGATGTCAGTACGGCAAGGCTCATCGCCTTCTGTTTGATAAATCACAAACAAGGAACAAGAGACCATTGGAGTGCATCCATGGAGACTTGATGGGACCAACCGCCACGACTAGCCTTGGTGGAAGCAGATGCATGCTTGTGCTGATTGATGACTACTCAAGATACACTTGGGTTTATTTCTTGAAGGAGAAGTCTGAAGCTTTCCGATTATTTGTGGAGTTCAAGAAGTTGGTGGAGGGTCGGCTTGGCTTGCAGATTAAGAAGCTTAGAACAGACAATGGTGGTGAGTTTGTCTCCTCTGAGTTTTCTAACTTCTGCAGGAAGCAAGGGATCCAAAGAGAGCTTACTTGTGCTCATACTCCACAACAAAACGGTGTAGCGGAGCAGAAGATCCGTCATCTGACGGAG
This sequence comes from Platanthera guangdongensis, assembly GCA_039583875.1. Lineage (NCBI taxonomy): Eukaryota > Viridiplantae > Streptophyta > Magnoliopsida > Asparagales > Orchidaceae > Platanthera > Platanthera guangdongensis. Next base: position 237,712,185 of record CM077158.1, read on the forward strand.
ACTTGCAAATGATGGCTTCATGCAAAAGACATTCCTAGGTCCTTCTGCGCAGAGGGGATGTCTTGTGCTTCTTATGTCATCAATCAGATGCCGCTCAGCCCGATCAACAAGAAGACTCCTTTTGAGATGTTGTTGAAGGAGAAGCCCAGTGTGGAACACCTTTGGGTGTTCGGATCAACTTGCTATGTGCATCTCCCAGATGCTTCAAGGACCAAGCTTGATGCAAAGGCAAGGAAGCTTGTCTTTGTTGGATATGATGAGCGGAAGAAGGGATGGAAATACATGGATCCTGCGACGAAGAAGTATGTTGTGTCAAGAGACGTAGTCTTTGACGAACTGACGTCGTATGGAGGTGGGTCGGTTGATCTACCAGAAAGCAAGGTTGATGAAGAGCAGAAGGTGGCTGTTGAAGTTCTGGAAGAGGAGCTTGTCGTTTCACCAGCAGCTCCTGTTGCTTCAATTTCTGGTGCAGAGGCTTCTGGCTCAGGAAGCAGGGGGAGCATTGCTCAAAGCTTGCCTGAAGGTTGTGTTAAGCCTGAAGGAGCAACATAGGTAGTGAGCAAGGAGCAAACCTTGCGAAGGTCGAAGAGGACTATCAAGCCACCTGCTCGGTACTGTGATGAGAATGCAGTGAGTTTTGTCTCCTGCTTCTTTACAGGTCCTCTGGATGAGCGAGAGCCTACAAACTTCAATGAGGCCACTGGAGTCAAGGAGTGGGATGACGCCATGAAGGAAGAGATTGCTGCTCTCAAGAAGAATGAAACCTGGGACCTTGTGCCCAAGGTTGATGACATTACTCCAGTGACTTGCAAGTGGGTGTTTAAGTTAAAGAAGAAGGCCGATGGGAGCATTGATAGATACAAGGCTCGCCTGGTTGCTCGAGGATTCTTACAGCAGTATGTAGAAGACTATGGGGAGACATTTAGTCCAGTTGCAAAGATGACTTCAGTTAGAATGGTGATCGCCTTGGTTGCTTGCAAGGGATGGAGGATGTGACAGCTTGATGTGAAGAACGTTTTTCTTTACGGAGAGATTGACAAGGAAATATTCATGGATCAACCACTTGGATTTGTTTCTGAAGTTCATCCGGACTATGTCTACAAGCTCAGGAAGGCTCTCTACTAGTTGAAGCAAGCTCCTAGAGCTTGGTATGAAAAGATAGCATAGTATCTTCAATTCTGCGGGTATCTTGCTTTCAACTCGGATTCTAGCTTGTTCGTCAAGAAGAAGGGGGAGCTTCAAGTCTTGGTCCTGTTGTGTGTGGATGATATGATCATCACAAGAAATTCAGAGGAGGAAGCAGCTAGGCTTAGAGCTGAGCTTGCTATACGCTTCGAGATGAAAGACTTGAGAGAGCTTCATCACTTTCTTGGTCTTGAAGTGGAGAGGAAGGAGAGTGAGATTCTCATCTGTCAGAAGGGATATGCGGATCGCATTGTGAATCGATTTGACATAGGCAAAGGAAAAAAGTTGCTCTACTCCACTGGAACATGGGTTGAAGCTTCGACGAGATGAAGGAAGGCTTCTTCCTGATCCCTTGGTGTTCAGAGCTCTTGTAGGGAGCTTGATCTATCTGACGATTACAAGGCCTGACATTGCTTATGCTGTTGGCCGAGTAAGTCGGTTTATGGCTGAACCAAGAAAGTCTCATCTGGTAGCGACGAAGAACATCCTGAAGTATGTCAAGACAACTTTTGATATGAGACTCCTCTATAGTAGGGATGCGGACTTTGCTTTGCTCGGGTACACGGATGCTAATTATGGTGGTGACTTGGATGATCGGAGGTCAACTTTGGGTTATCTGTTCACCTGTGGATCAGCTTGCATTTCGTGGTGTAGCAAGAAGCAAGACTCTGTGTCCATGTCTACTATAGAAGCTGAGAATAAGGCTTCGGCCTTGGCTGCTCGGGAAGTCATCTAGTTAAGGAGGCTTGTAGAGAATGTTCATGAAGAAGTGCAAGGGCCTACTTTACTCTGGGGTGATAATGAGAGTGCTCTCAAACTGGTAAATAATCCAGTGTGTTACGCAAGGACCAAGCATATTGAGATCGAGCACCACTTCATAAGGGAGAAGGTGTTGGAGGTATCTCTTCTGGTCAGACATGTTCGGGGTGAAGATAATCTTGCTGACATCTTCACGAAGCCGCTGTCGAAGGGGTCATTCCAGCGGTTGCGGAGCTTGCTGGGCTTGATCACCACTTCTTACTTCAAGGGGAAGTGTTGAAATTTATGAAGTGGAAGTGGGTGAGGGGTGTAACACCCCCATCCGTCGTATGGCATATAACAGAAGGTCTAGCTGGAACCCGACGTCATATACCACAGATAGTCGGAAGGGTTACATAAGAATATTCAAACTATCCAATTAAGACTACTCGTCCTACACAGAGCATTCTAGCGGAAGCTTTTTAAAAGTTGAAAGAACCCAAAACTTAAATCCAATAATCATGAATGTCCACAACCACACCACTGGAATGAAAACCAAATACACTGAAAGGGTACACGGCCTTATGACCTTACAGATGTTCACTTAACAAAATAGTGTATTACATACATCGGCTCGCAGGCCGGCCACACATGACAAAATAAAAACAACTATTCTTTATGGCCTTCGAGGGCCAGCACAGCAACATGAGCTCCAGCCCGCTATCTAGCACTCGGCTCCGCAGCACCTGCAAGAAACATTCCACCGCACAGTGGCAAACAAAGCACCAGTCAGCCAAAGCCAACCAAATTATAATGACCCCGCCCCTAACTCGGGACGACGACGCTCCTTCCCTGCATATCATTAGCCCAGTAAAATAATAAAACGCAATTATACTACCCCACAAGTGTAGGCTCGCACGGCCAAACACCCCGTGCACTCAGGGCACATTAACGGTGAATCCTGACACTTCAGCGTCTTCACCACCATCCCAAAGATGGCAACCACGTGAGCATTTAGCCTTTCTGACCACCGTCTAAGGCTCTCGACTATGCCAACGGCCAGTCCCCTTTTCGGGTCTCTCGCACCGAACCACATAGCCTAGGTCCAATTCCACTTGTTTGTTGCTTACACCACGTAGTCACTTTAAGATGTACGCACGAGCCAAGCTTGTCTCGGATCCCAAAACTTTTCCAAACAATCACATAACCCAGTTATGTTCAAGGCCGGTTCCCTGACCGCCAAGTTAGCAGAACACGTTTCCGCTCAATTTTTCGGGTGCGCCTTGGAGTTAATCGCCGAGGATCCCTATTGCAATCTACCGCGTAGAAACCCGAAAAACCGAAAGCACAGAGTCTTCTCCGGCAAAACATATCAAATGCAACATCACCGATCCAGACATTACACGTCCGGGTAGGCTTCACACACAATGTCTATGTTCGTACTTCGATTCTGGACTCTATATGCAACACAAGGGGGACTATTCACATCAACCCCAAGGAATACCACGCACTCATCGCACACTCGCGGGAGCGGGTTTCCCTATGCAAAAAGGAAGAGAGCTTCACATGCTCAAGTAGAGAATCGTTACCCTTGTAGTCCGCTTTGGCGCCATGAAAAAACTACACGGATAGAAGTCTTCGCAACTACCTTTCCTCCACGGATCCGCTCTCAGTTCTCCAAACGGTGCTTCGATGCTCCGTCGGCGGCCGGAATCCTCCTCCTTCTTCCTCATCTCTCTAACTCCTTAGAAAGATAATGGCTTGAAGAAAATGAAGAGTTAACTCCCCCATTCCCGGCCTTAACAGAGCAGGAAACCGTCTGAGCTCTTGGATCTCAATTAAAGAAAATGAACGGCTCAGATCTGCACAAAATTCCCCAGACCTGGGCCGAACACGGCCTCGCACACGACCGTGTTTCAGGCCGTGTGCCTTGATCGAGGCACGATCGTCGAACGAAGAAAAGACACACAGGCAAAGACACGCATGAAGGATCAAGCGCATACCCAACTGCACCAAAAGCCCGGACTGTTCGAGAAGGCGCTACTTAATTTCTTAAATAAGTAGCAAAGCGCCACGGGTCAAGTGAAGGAACGTCGAACCCAACAATCCCCCCCGGCGTCCAGCACAACCCGTCGGCTCAGAGGTGGAGTTACCACATGGCCCACCTGGCTCAGAGGTGGGGTTATCACATGTCCACGGTTGCCTGACCCGCCAGACCCACACAGGTACAAGGGAAAAATCAGGATTTAATAGCGCCCCCCCCGGTCTTGAACCCGTGACCTGCTTTGATACCAATTGAAGGATCAAGCGCATACCCAACTGCACCAAAAGCCCGGACTGTTAGAGAGGGCGCTACTTAATTTCTTAAATAAGTAGCAAAGCGCCACGGGTCAAGTGAAGGAACACCGGACCCAATAACGCACGTGTCTCACCTGACATGCCCGTGTCGGGTCCTCGACACGCCCGTGACCAGGGGGCATGTCACATATAACCGCCACGACAACGGACATGACCCAACTGAACACGGGTAGGGACACAGGTATGAACATGCCCGTGTCACTCAACAATCGTCGATCGTCGAACGCAGAGGGTCACTCGACAATCGTCGAGCGCCGTTCGACGATCGTCAAACGCAGGGGTACACGCCCTCCCGACATGCCCGTGTCGTCTGGCGTGTTCCTCCCGAACACTTTTCGTCGAACTCAATCGGCTTTCGGGAACACGGGTACAGACACGGTTAGGCACACGCCTGTGTCATTCAGCCGTGTTTCTAGTCGTGTCCTTCTCGAGATGAAAACGGCCAAAACACCAGCCAGACACGACCTTGGACACGCTTGTGTCCTAGGCCGTGTACCCCTATACAGGCACCAAAAATCCCTTTTTATGCGACCATCTCAAATACAATTTTCGGGGCGTTACGAGGGGTAGGCCGGGCGGAATGTGCGGCCTGAGCGGTCTGAGTTCGTGGCCTGGGCGGACTGCTGGTTGCGACCTAGTTGCCTTGGCTGTCTTGGTGATGGATGTTCTTGAGCGGCCTGGTGTGCGGCCTAAGCGGTCTGTTGTGCGGCCTGGTTGGTCTTTGGCCAAGGATGTCTTCTAGCAGAGCAGCCTGAGCGGACTACTGTTCGCAGACTGTTGGCGGTACTCTGCTAGATCTGCGGCCTTGCAGAATAGCAAGCTTTTGTGTAGCCAGGCGGATTGGAGATTGAATCCGCGGGAGGCTTTGCGGACTGGTTGAGTCCGCGGTGTCCGCTGTTGCGGGCTGGCCTTGGAGATCGGTTGTGGCCTTTACCGAGCTCTCGTGTGTCGCAGCAAGTGTTAGCTGCTGTGGAGGACTGCGCGGGCTAGTGTCGGAGTCCGGCAGTTGGCCGTTTGTCTGGGCAGCTGTGCGAGTATAGCTTGCGGACTCTGCCTTACTCTGGTGAAGTGTTCACGATCTACTTTGAGGTTTTGGAGGACCGGGCCTTGTCCGCCGAGCTCGCGCTAGGCCCTTTGGTGATTTAATGGACTTGGTCACATTCTGTGACAAGTCCAGTGTGTCCGCAGTATCCGCCAAGTCCGCTGTTGATCGGGCGGACTGCCTTTTGGTCGTGGACTTATGGAGGATAGAGGCTTTGCTCTTGTGCTGTGCGGTCTGCCTCTTTCGCGTGCGGACTGTCGCTGAAGGGGTTGTGGTTGTCCGTATGATGATGTTTGCGGATTGTGCGGACTGTACCTTGCCCGCATAATGTGGGCGGACTGGTGCAAGTCTGCCTAGTTGTGAACATATGTGTCTTGCTCCTTGCGGTTTTCTTGGAATCCGGCTAAGTCCTTGCGGATTCAGCGGACGGGTGTTTTGCTAGTGCGCGCGCTGGGGTGGTGATTCTATACACTAGGGTGGTGACCACACTCCTCACCTCGCCTATAAATAGAACCCCCCCGGCATATCTACAGTAACTGAGTGAACAGTAAGTGGGGCTTGGGCTATTTTTGCGGTCTGATTTTTTCTGTCCACGCGGGTTGAGTGGAGTTGACAGTTTGCTGTGTGCAGGTCGCGCGACTAGCTTCAAGGAGCCAGGAGTTTTGCTTTGACTTCGGTCAAGTTCTGTGAAGTGTGCGGTCTCAGCAGGTCGCTTTTGCGGCTTGTCAGTTCTCTGCTTCAGCTTCTCCAAGTTCCAATAACTTGTCCGCCGGTTTCAGGCGGGTAGGCGGTCTGTTTTTCAGTCCATCAGCAGTCAGCGAATAACAGTGTGTCTGCGCGACCTCGCGGTCTTGGCGTACTCCGTATCTATTCGGCATGTAGCAGCTTCAGCTCGGGCGGCTTCGGTGATCTTGGTGGACTGGGCGGTCTCGGCGGTTTCCAGTGCTGTCCGCCCGGCTTGTTTTGTGTTTTCTGTGTTAGCTTGTGTACTAGCGAAATCATGTCTCGCTATGTATACCTCGACTTGTAAAGAAGTGTGAATATTAATAAGATCTGCTTGTTCTTCCATTTGTTTTTGGTGTTAAGCTTGCTCCTTGGACTTCCACATGATCAAGGTGTTAACTAGATAGTTCTGAGAATATTAATTTGACTTTAGACTATCTTGCTGAGCACTTTGAGAAAATTCAATAATAATCAACTCCTTGAGTCTGGGTATATCCTTGAGCGACAAGACGCGCTTTGTACCATTCCACCTTGTCATCTTGGTTCTACTTAACAAAGAAGACCCATCGGGAACCTATAGTTTTATTTCACAAAGGGAGAGCAGAGATGTCCCACGTTTGATTTTTGTCCAAGGCAGACATCTCATCACGCATAGCCTTTGTCCAAGTCGGTATTGTCAATGCTTCCTATCATGTCTTAGGAATAACAACTAGAGAAAAAGATGAGACAAATATCTGATGAATAGGAGTAAGATGACTATAAGCCACATGATTGGAAATCAGATGTTGTGTGGAAGTAGCTTTACCCTTTTTCAGCAAGGCAAGAGGCATATGCAGGTCGGCATCATCAGAATCTGAGTCCGAAGATGACACTGGTAGAGGCGGAGCAGCGGTGACCTGTATACCTGAACGACAGTGGTATACATGTGGAAAAGGAGAGATCATAGTAGAGGAGTCTGGTATTGGGATATGAGGAGCACAGGGAACATTCGTAGACAGAGGTGAAGGAATAAAGGAGGAGGACAGAAGAAGATGCAGAGGGACAGGAGTAACATCATCCGTAGTGATGTGGTGCTTACTATCGCACATCTTATTAATCATCTTTCTTCCCGTGTTCTCTCCTTTACTACTCCTCTAGCCCGTATCTCTAACTCAGTCGCGGTTCATACTTCCCATTTGTCACCCCGTGTTTTTGGGTGTGTCTGTTACGTGCATGTACACCAACCTCAATGTGACAAACTTGACCCTCGGGCTCAACATTGTGTCTTCCTTGGCTACTCCTCCACGACCAAAGGGTATCGCTGTTATCACCCCCCCCTCAGCTCCAGGCGTATGTTTTGTACCATGAATGTTACTTTTCGTGAGGGGGAGTCCTACTTCCTATCCTCGATTCATGATCTTCGTCAGGGGGAGAGTACATCTAATACATCCACTACGGATGATGTTACTACTGTCCCTCTGCCTCTTCTTTCGTCCTCCTCCTCTATTCCTTCACCTCCGTCTACGGATGTTCCCCGTGCTCCTCCTATCCCAATACCGGACTCCTCTACTATGATCTCTCCTTTTCCCCATGTATACCACTATCGTTCAGGTATATAGGTCATCGCCGCTCTACCTCTACCAGTGCCGTCTTCGGACTCCGATTCTGATGATGCCGACCTGCATATGCTGCTTACCTTGTTGAAAAAGGGTAAAGCTACTTCCACGCAACATCCAATTTCCAATCATGTGGCTTATAGTCATCTTACTCCTATTCATCAGACATTTTTCTCATCTCTCTCTAGTTGTTATTCCTAAGACATGGTAGGAAGCATTGTCAATACCGATATGGACACAGACTATGCTTGATGAGATGTCTTGGGAATAACAACTAGAGAGAGATGAGACAAATGTCTAAGAGACTGGACTGAAATCCAACGCACTTTACCACTTGGTCAAATTTCATGTGTCACATCTTATGCGCTTGCTTAAGCCCATAGATTGATTTATCTAGCTTGCACACTTTCTCTTTTAGATCTTTATGTACATAACCTTCAAGTTGTGTCATATAGATCACCTCATTAAGCTCTTCATTCATGAATGCTATCTTTACATCCATCTGATGAACTATAAAGTTCTCGATAGAAGCTAAGGCAAGAAGAATCCTAATACTGGATAGGTGATATACATGTGAATAGACATCAAAGTAGTCAATTCCCCCATATTGTTTGTAACCCTTAACTACTCGACATACTTTATATCTTGTTATAGACTCATCACTGTGAAATTTCTTCTTCAGTACTCACTTGCATCGTAGGACTTTAGCTCCTTTCGGCAGGTCAACTAGATGACAAGTGTTGTTTTGTAGCAACAAGTTCATCTCATCATCGATGACTTCTGCCCACATTAATGCATCTCTAGATCTCATTGCTTCCTGATAGAAGAATGGATCATCCTCTAAATGGTAGGTGATGAAGTTCTCACCAAAATCCTTATGGATTCTATCTCTTGTAGATACTCTAAGAGGAACAGGTTCCACGTCGTCGTCTATGCAGCGGTGTCACCCTTAGGTATCGGGGGCTTCCAAGAAGACTTGCTAGGTCGATAAATGAAGTTGACAGCCTATGATGGCTGAGCAACTTGCTACGAGCTTTTCTCAACAATGTTTTGATCCTCAATATGGATGAACCTTTTGATTTCGTCTAGAGTGATCTTCTCCTTCAGTCTGTGCATTTCAGTCTTGAAGGCGAGACATTGAGGTGACACCTTGCTCAGAATCAGGTACACAAAAAGATTGTCATTCATTTTAGACCGGTCGTCCTCCAGCTTGTGGCGCAGGTTTTCCAGTTCTATGATCTGAGGGGTGGCTGACAAATTTGCTTTGAACCTGAAGTTGAAAAACTTCTCTCCAACAAGCGACTTTGACAGTCCTTCCTCCTTCTGGAAATGCATGTTCAAGCTATCCCAAATATCCTTTGCAGATTTATATGTGTATTAGGTCAAAGAGAGACGGGGATTCAGGGAGTTCGGGAGGTAGTCCCTGCAAAAATCCTCGTCTTTGTTCCACTGGTATTTGTCTACATCCTTACGAGTAGTGGCAAAATCACTCCGAACAGTGTAAAAACTTTCTCATTCCTTCATTCCTAGTTGGACTTGAATTTTACAACTGAGGAAGTCAGTGGTGTCGAATGACTGCAATTTGACAGTGTCGAGCACACTTTTCTTCGACATTGTAAATTTAGCTAGAACAAAAAATTCTAGAAAGAAGTCACTTGAACCGTTCGATGATGAGACAATGTCTTCGGATCCAACCAGAAATTATTTATTTTCCCCTCCTCTTCGGCTGAATACAGTCGCTGAATACACAGATCCGAGCAAAATTCCACAAAAGCTCATCTTCTTCTTGAAGGATAGGAGGGAAACTCCAGAGTTCTAGATGATTTGCCACTAGATCTGAATACACCAAACCCGAACAAAACCCTTTTCGATCACAAATTTGATCACCTACAGAGAGCAGAGGCACCCTTTGAACAACCACTGGATCTTTATGGAGAAGCCCAAAATGTTCAGATCTGAATCTGACAAGAGAAGAGGAAGCAACCTGAGAACAATAGAAATCCAGATAGATCGTAATCCCTCCTCCCAGATTTGTGAATCTCTTTCACAGTTAGATTCCACCACCCCCCCCCCCCCCCCCCCCCCCCCCCGCTTTTGGAATGGATGCAGATCTGGATCTGTGATCGATTCCGATCAGTTGCATAATAATGTAGGGAATAGATCTAGATCGATTCCAATCAGCGGGGCAGCAACGATGGTAGTAAGTAGACCTGAATTTGCGATCTCTAACGGCAGAATAAAGCAGGGGCGACAAAAACTGGCGGCCCTTCTTCCCGATCGGCGGCCACAACATAGGAAAAAAACGGGAAAGAGAATTCTCGATCTCGGCAGAGAATTGCAAGATCTACCAAGGTGCTATTCCGAAACGCGACCACGGCAGAAGAAAATCGCGAGCGAGAGACGGGAAGAGCGGCGCTCGGGATAAAACCCTCCTCTCGATCGGCTTGAACAGGGACGACGACACAGGGATCTCTCCTTTCTAACGCAGCATGCGAAGAAGTTGTGATCGAGAAGAAGGAAAAACCCTCGGCGGCGGCGACAAAAACGAGAGCAGAAGAGCGGAAAACCTAAATGGTGTATCTTGAGAATGTTGAGACTCCGCTCAAGATAGTCCACTAAGGCTCATCAAATGTGGAATGACATTATATACTATCTCCAGCACAGAGTCATGTCATAGAGTGACGCAAAACTCAATGGGTCGTTCCGAGTCGATCTCGACAAGCGCGGACATATACTTAATTCCTTAACAAAGAAGAGGCCACGTCGTTGATGTTTGGAGGTCGCGTGGCCGCAGTTTGGAGGCTGACATCGCCTCTGTTTGAAAGTTGTCGTCGCCGCTGTCTGGAAGTCGTTGTTGTGATTGTTCGGACGTGGTTCAACGATGTTGATGTAGCCTTGCTACATAAATTGGATTCGTCGACATTGCAAGAATTTGGGGAGGCTCACTGAAGAGGATTTCTTAAATCTGTTATTTGCTCATGTTGGTATCTTGTATTGTATTACTTATAATTTGTGTAATTTTATCGTGTAGCTACGTGGTGGAGAATATTTGTGGATTGAAGAGGGAAGCCTGAAAATTTTTTGCATGTTTTTATAAATGTTTTAGTGGTGACTTTTCAGGTTGGACTTTGATCGTCACGTGGTTTTCACACAACTAGGTTTTCACATTTTTGCTTGATTTGTTTTTATTTGCTAAAACGTTCGCGTAGGTGTTCTTGCCAAATTAATTTATAGGTACTCAAGTCGGGCTTGCGTGCTCTCAAACCCAATAAGTGTATCAGTGGGAGGTTCATTATCAAAGCAAATTATTGGGATGACCTATCTGAAATTCAAGATGAGTCAATCGAATATTTCAGGTTAGTGATCATATGCGGTAGGTGACAACCATTAGTCTATTCTGTTTCCCTCTTTAACTCCTTTCTTTGAAATAATCATCTCAGAGAACTGAGGTCAGCCTGATCAGTGACAGAGCATGATGGAGACTACTTCAGGTTCGAGTTCCGAGTAAATTGTGAAACCGAATGGTGTAAACTACCACCAGTGACACTTACTGATGAAAGATCTCGTCTATGTAAAAGGGTGACATGATCCAATCTTTGAGCAGATGCCTAAATACATTGATCTAAATAAGTGGAATGTGAGGTACCAGAAGTTATGCAAATTCATCAAACGATTCATGGAGCCGAACATCTATAATCATGTCGCAAGTATCATTGACATAAATATCCTTTGGAAGACTCTGGAGACATTGTATACCAAAAGTACTGGCCTCAATAAATTATATTTGTTAAAGAAGCTGGGTGAGTTGAGATACAAAGAGGGATTCTTTATCCTGGATCATGTGAATGAGTTCCCGGATATCATTGACCGTCTCACTGCTATGAAGGTGACCTTCAAGGACGAGATCAATGCACTATGGATGCTGAAGTCTCTTATAGGCTTTTTGGAGATGGTCAGAGCTTCTTTGATTAACTTCTATCTCAGTGGCATCATTATTATGGAGATTGCCAATAGTGACATCTTGAATGATGAGGTGCGAAGAAAATTACAAGCACATTTAGACTCTTTTTCACGAGCTAATGTCCTCTACACCATTCTTAGGAAGAGAGGCAGGAGCAAGAGTAGAGGAACAAAGAATGAGAGGAGACAAAGTAGAGGGAAATCTAGGTTACTTTACCAGAATATGTAGTGCCACAACTTCCACAAGAAGGGTCATATTCAGAAGTTTTGTTACACTATGAAAAATGACTAGAAGAAGGGAAGTTCTCAAATGAGAAGACGACATGCACACGATGACCACCACTTCTATAGAGGAGGACACTATTATTATTGTAGGATATTATGTCATTATTAGTTGGTTTCTCTTTAATTCTGAGAGAGAACATTGAGATGTCGTGAAATGAATTTTGAGGTACCTGCATGAGACATCAAATTTGACGTTGAGGTTTGGATACAGTGAGCAGAGCTACTAGGCTATATTGATGCTGATATGGCCGTAGACTTGGACTCCCGAAGATTGAGTTCTGAGCACCTGATCTTGTGGCTGAGGGACCTGTGTCATGGCAGTCAAGGCTATAGAAATGCGTTACACTGTAGACTACAGAGACAAAGTTTATTGCGGTCACTGAGGCAAGAAGAGAGTTTCTTTGGATGAGGTATTTCATCAAGGAGATGTATTCCACTCAGGAGTGTTACACACTCCTATATAATAGTCAGAGCGCAATTCATTTGGGGAAGAATCCTGTCTTTCACTCGAGGTCTAAGCATATTGATACGCAGTATCATTAGATACACAACATTCTAGAACATAAGGAGATGGACTTGGAAAAAGTGCACACTGACGATAATGGAGGAAATATGCTTACAAAGTCAATGTCGAGGGGAAAGTTTAAACACAGCTTGAGGATCGCTAGAATGCCAATTTCCTACTCATCGTTGTGAAAGGGGAGATTTTTTGGGTGTGGTTCCTATCCGATGCGGAAAAAAGCACCGAGCACACTCATCTCGAGAACGTGACCTCGTTCTTCAAGTTTTTTTGTTAGGTGTATAATTGCTCCTAACATATTAAATTTTTCTTAACTTAATCAAAAGATGAGTCAAGATTTGTGGTTGCAGTAGATCCTTGAGATCTTCTTGTGATTGATGAATCCGATTTATATGGAGTTTTTCAGAATCATCTCGGCTCATTTTCATGCACATGCACTTCACATTTAGCTAATAATCATTTATATTTAACATGTTTTACACTTTCACTCAAAGTGCACTTTCTAGCTTGTTGTGATGTGCAATTGCACACTATTCTGCTGGGGGTAAGCACATGGTGCTCCCCATTTTTATTTTTATCATTTTCTCATTGTTCAGTGTGCTGGAGGTCTGTACCACAACTGGTTATTTTGGTGTGTTGGTGAGTAGATCCCCATTATGTTAAATTTCTATCCTATAAAAATCGCACGGTCGTGCATTTCCTTGACGCACGATCTATGTGACGGTGTGTTTCCTGCGGTGCCTAATTTTGGTGATCTGCCCCGACTCATGCATTTTGTTCGCGCATGGTCAATTTCACCCGTGCGTGAGCAAAATCGCTTGAGCTTGTCTTTTTGTGTAATTTTTTTCTTAACGCACGGTTGGATTCAACCGTACGAGAAGAAAATTGCACGATCTGCTCTGTTTGGCCTTGTTTTAAGCGATCTGTCGCTACCAATGTGTTTTGTTCTCGTACGGGCGGTTTTGCCCGTGCGTGAGTAAAATCACACGGACTCTTTTCTGTGTCTGGCTGGGTGTTTCCTGTGTGATTATTTTCACACGCTCATGTGTTCGACTGTGTATGCCTATTTTTCTGACTGTTTAAGCGCATGAACTCGCCCTATTTCGAGACTTTTGCCATTCTTCGTGCTCAAGGGTTCTTCTCCGCCTGGATTCGCCGCTCTCTTGCCGCCCACCATTGGGAGGAGCTCCGACCACATTTCTCTTGCAAATCCAAAGCTAGGGCTTCATTCTCGGTCTCCTCATCATCACACACTCTCAATCTTCATTTCAAGGTTATTCTCGCTGCACCCAAGGAGTTTGTTGACGAAGGTTGTGGCCGAAGAAAATCAATGAAGAAGACGGGCCATTGAAAGGAAGTGACAACCTTCTCTACCCCGGACGGTAGTCGTTGACCGAGCGCGGATGAGGATTGACAACCCTCCGATTCCGGGCGAAAATTACGGCGTCTCTTCGTTCTTCGGTTATAGTTCTTGCACCCTTCTTGTTGTAGTTAGTTTTACTCTGATATCTAGTGTATGGATGATGTTCTATTAAACCCTAACTTGATTTTTATGTTAATTCCATGTCTATGTGGATTTACTGTGGTTTACGTGATATGAAGAGTGCCTCCATTCCATCTTCCATCCCCCAACATGTTGAGTCGCTGCACTAGCCATTGCTAGTGGTATGCTTGTTGAAGAGGTGCTTACGACCCTCACTCCATCGTGTTTGCAATCCCTCTATTCGCTAGCCTTCTGGCCCATCCGCTAATTAAAGTAGTGCATAACGGCCTGCAGTAGTCTCATTCGCCAAGCGAAGCAGTGTTTTTGACCCGAATTAGTTAGTTTAGTTTTTATTTATTTTTGAAATCCAATCCAAAGACCGTATTAGTTTCAAAAAATCCTTATATTTACTTTTCTAAATGGTAGAATCACGCATCCTAACCTACGTTCCTTCGAGATCGATACTTGGGGATAACATCTCATTTATATTATTTGTGTGACCGATGCACTTGTCGATCAACACATCAAGTTTTTGACGCCGTTGCCGGGGAGCGCAGACGGCGCGCTATTCTTTGGTTTGGAAAATCGCTATAAGGATTTGTTGTATTTAATTTTTTTTCTTCCTTCTATGAGTTTGTATGCAAAGGCGTGGCCCTGGTACTATAGTTGATTTTGTTTCTGAGATTGAATGGATGCTTCATGCACGTCGCAGAGCTGCTGTAGTGATGGAAGGAAATATAGTAGATGCAAATTATTAGAAGGGAGAGGTTGATCCCCAAGGTGGTCGAGCTGGTAACGAGCATGGTGTGAACGTCCGAGGCCCGGGACAATGAGTGATTACACCACTCTCACCATTGGGAGTGTGTATCCATGTTTTGGCTCGACAATCACAAACAACCAATTTGAAATCAAGCCTGCATCTTAAACATCATCCACAACAATATGACAATACCCAATTTTTTGGGCTGTCGAGAGAAGACCCCCATCTTCACTTAGCCAAATTTTCTGAGATTTGTGGGACAATCCGATATGCCGGTATTTCTGATGACCCTGTGAAGCTGAGGTTGTTTCCATTCTTCCAACGAGATAAAGCGTAGGCATGACTCCATACCTGTTGATGCACGAAAATGGCACCGGGGGCACAGCTAACACAGAGGGGAGCGTGTTCGGTCTCACAAGCTAGGAGAGGAAGAGGATGAAGGAAGGAAAGAAGCTTCTAAGTGCTCGAGAGTGGAGCAAACAGCTTGTTAAGGAGGTTGCGGGGATAGAGGAGAGGCTTGATCAACTGAGAGGGTTGACCAAGAGAGGAGGAGGAGGTTGATCAGGAGCTGTCGAGCAGACAGTTACTATGACGATTGAGCAACAGAGAAGCTCAAGGAGCAGCGAAGAGCTTGATTAGCAGAGAAAACGGATTGCTGAGCAGAAGACAAGGCTGGCTGAGCAGAGAGCAAGGCTTGTTGAGCAGAGGGCAAGGCTTGCTAAGCAGAGGGTAAGACTTGCTGAGCAGAGAGCAAGGCTTGCTGAGCAGAGAGCAAGGCTTGCTGAGCAGAGCGCAAGGCTTGCTGAGCAGAGAGCAAAGCTTGCTGAGCAGAGAGCACGGCTTGCTGAGCAGAGAGCAAGGCTTGTTGAGCAGAGAGGAGGAGAGGGAGCCGCTAGCAGCGACAACAACAGACTTCACCCGACGCGGCCTAAATGCCACTCTTGCGACGGGCTTTCCTTTGATCAAGAAACAAGGTTACAGCTTGTTATCACCTTTACATGAAAAAGCATAAAAAGGTACAAAGGAAGAAGCTGGCGGTTTGGGAAGAAGTTGCCAGAGACTAAGGAAAAAAGACTAAGGAAAAGAGGCTGCCTGCAGCTGTGGAGGACTGGAAAACTGAGACCGCAGGGTCTGCTGGCAAGCTGCAGGCAAGCTGTGGAGGACTGCGTGGACTGGAAAACTAAATCCGCAGAGCTTGCTGACAAGTCTTGTTTCCTCCTCCGGGCCTGCTGAATGAGAGGCACCAGGGGCTATTTTAGGCCCGAGGAAGATCTTCTAGAAGCGGGGCCCAGTGACGTCATCATGACGACCTGCGCGGACTCCGCGGACTAGAAAATGGAGTCCTCCAAGCTGATGGGCGAAGCTGCAGGAGGCCGGGAGAGAACGGAGGTCGCCCCCTTGCGGGCAGCCTGGGCGGACTCCGGGGGGATTCCGCCCGGCTGGCGGAGGCCGGCCCCTTACGGGCGGCCTGGGCGGACTCCGGGAGGAGTCCGCCCAGCGGGCCGGAGGCCGCCCCCTTGCGGGCGGCCCGGGCGAACTCCGGGAGGAGTCCGCCCGGCTGGCGGAGGCCGCCCCCTTGCGGTCGGCCTGGGCGGACTCCGCCCGGCGGGCCGGAGGCCGCCCCCTTGCGTGCGGCCTGGGCGGACTCCAAGGGGAGTCCGCCTGGCTTGCTGGCGGAGCGGAGACCGCCCCTTGCGGGCGGGATCTTGATGGTGGGCTGGCTCCTGCAAGGAAAAACACTGCACGGTTAGCGGGCCTAACCGCATGGCCTGCGAGGGTGAGCTATGGGAATTGCTCGCCGTCCCGCAGGGCACGCAGTTGCTAGGAGACCTAGGCGGACAGGGAAAACTGTCCGCCTACACTGGGATTTGTCGCGAACACCAGGGAGAATCTGAGGGTCGCGACTAGCCAGCTGGCTACCTTGGGAAGTATTGCCGATTTCTGGGTTAATATAATCCCCGCACTTTTTTAAGTTCCGAAGAGAACTTCGAAAAATTTGGAGACCCACGAAAATCGTGATCCACCCCAATAAAAAGAAAAGGAGGGCGAGGAGAGACAAAACCTGAAGCCTCTCCTTAGGAGCTTGGTGCTGCCTGTCTATTTTCCTGCAAGAGAAGCTAGGGTAGGCATGTATGGGTGGTACATCGAGTGTGTACCTGAGTTTGCCTTTGCAAAACGAAGGAGTGTCTTCCACTAAATTCTGCAAAAATGAAAATGAAAGAAAAACACAAAAGCATAACAACTTGTAATTACCTGATAGAGGCTTGCAAGCACCTGTTATCCTCTGTAAAAAAAGAAAGGATGAAGGATATACAAGAAAGAAAAATGAGTTGCAAGTACCTGGATGAGACTTGCAAGTGTTTGTTGGTTTCTGCAAAAGAAGAGTTAATGGTATGCACAGTATATGAAAGTAACTTGCAAGTACCTGTGAAAAAACTTGCAAGGGTCTACCGATCTCCGCAAGAAGAGAGTTAGGAGCAGGTAAAAATAAGCTGCAAGTACCTGTGGAGATGGCTTGCAAGAGTTTGTTAATCTCTGCAATAAGAACAGTTAGAAGCAAACAATGATATATGAGAATAATTTGCAAGTACCTGTGAAGAGAAGACTTGCAAGGGTTTGATGCTCTCTACAAAGAGAGAAGAGTGAGCAGCATGCATATCATAATGAACTAAACTGCAAGTACCTGGATGAGGCTTGCAGGTATTAACTGTAGATGAGATAAGGCCGACATGACCAAGTAGTAAGGAAAATGCCTGATAAATACTTTATCATGAAGCCCAGATCAATTAACCGAGTGTTAACAGTTGATATGGTTTGATTAATGTAATGAATAGCTCTGTGAGTCTTTATCTGATAGAGCTTGAGCAAACAATGTATATGAGATGAGCATGAGCAAAGCAGATGTTTGCTAATCCTTTTGAGAGGTCGGATTAACCTATTCACCTGTGAAAGAAGGCAATAGACAAAAAGGGGAGGTCTATACTCGGAATGACTAAAGAAGGTTTAATGCTGCCATAGGTGTTCCCCGTGAGCCTTATGCATCACTTGCCTGAGAAAATCAACCCGAGTATAGTCCTACTCAAAGCGGGCTGGCCGCGCATCCTCTAGGAGGGCACAAAAGAGAGAAACAAGGAAGATCTTGAGAAGGATCGCTAGATGCACCGCTCTCTTGCCTTGGGTATAATCATCACTGATCAATGAGACTAGTTGCGCCAAGTGGCCTATTGCTTGTCTGTGGATTGATCAGTGGAATTGTGGAAACCCGCGAAGGCACGGATCAAGAGTACCAGAGAGTGTTCGTCCATCACAGCTGTGAGATGATCAAAGAGACAAGACTACGCTTGATCGCCATTGCTTGTCAAGCAAAGATCACCGTAACTGTGATGTATCCTTCGCGAAGCACATCAGAGCTAACACATGAGGCTCCCCTAGCACAGACTCTGTGTCAGATGCCGGCTAGGATCCAAAGTCCTGTATTCATCCGCATGAGAGTTGGATGGCACCCACTACACATATGCGAACACTCCTCGCGATATGTGGTCGTCGTGGTCTTACGTCGGAATCCAATCTCGAGGGGGCCTATAGCAAGACTTGGCGATATCTCATTAGTGTAGTGATCTCTTTGGCAAAGAGAAAAATAGAGGTAGGAGCATCACAAGAAGGGAACTGTGTCAGTATGAGATCCCAGATAAAAGCTATGTTGAAAAGCAAGTAAAGAACGTTGAGAAGTGTTTGGTAAAATGAAAATGTTCGAAAAGAGAAAGAGCAAGGGTTGAGGTAACCCATCAAGGTTGCGAAGGGCTTTGGAGGACTGTGAAGTCCTTTGCTTGCTTAAAATAACCTTCCAAGCACACCCTCGTCATCAACATCGAAGCACTCGACAGTATTGTTGACAACGAGGAGAGGAGGCTCTTCGACTTGGTTCACTCCCCTTGAGAAGCAAGGAACGTCTGCAACTTCTTTGCCCTTGGAAGTTGATGGATCAGGGCGATCTTCTTTAGGAAGCAGGCCACGCATTTTACCCTGCTGGAGCATCCTTTGCACAAGCTGACGGAATGCTCGGCAGTGCTCAGTCAAGTGACCTGGCTCTTTGTGGAATTCGCAGTAAGGTTCTGAACCCCTAGATCTTTGACCAGCTGGCCGATAGGGCTTCTTGTAGCTAGCCCTGTCTTTCATGACTTGGCTCACTTGGAGCATGATTTCATCTAGTTCAGACTCGTGCGAGTCATTGCCTTGCTGCTGATAGACTGCGGCTGTTTGAGAAGATGGAGCTGGTGGTAGTAGCGGTTGATCTTGAGCGCAATCATGGCTCGGAAAGGAGTATCGTTGGCGTTGAAACCTTCTCTCCTTTCTTGAATGAGATGGGAAATGATTGTAAGGAGACCTCAGAGGCTGCTTGTGAAAAGGATCTTTCTCTGATATTAGCTTGGAGATGAAGCCCGGATTGCTCTTTTCGCCTCGGATGTACGAGTTGCCTAGAGCAATCAACTCTTGGTATGTCCTCGGAGCACGGACATTGGCTTCAAACTTGAGAGGCCCTTTACGAAGACCGTGGATAAGAGCCACTCTGTACATCTCTTGATCAATGATTTCGATGTCCAGAATCTCTCTGGAATCGATCAACAAATTGAGACCAAGTTTCATCACTGCGATGCTTGATCTCAAAGAGGGCTTCAGGACCGCCCTTTCTCTTAGTGGAGGTAGAGAATCTGAGAAGAAACTCCCTTCGTAGATCAACGAAGGAAGTGATGGAGTGAGGACGGAGGCCATAGAACCAGTCCCTCACTTGCCCATCAAAGGTTGTTACAAGGAGCTTGCACTTTGTTGCATCTGAAAGAGTTTTGAGAGCAACGACTGAGTCAAAAGCTTGAAGGTGCTTTACTGGATCAGTCTCTCCAGTGTAGATTGGTAACCGGGGCTCTCTGAAGTTAGCTGGAGTTGGTTCGTAGCGAACGTTCTCTGTGAACGGTGAAAGTTCTTCTTGCTCTCCTACAACATAAGGAAAGAAAGGAGCATAAGCTGCAGCTGCAAAAGAAGCAGGAGGATAAAAAGGAAAAGCTGCTGCAGGAGCAAAGGCAGGAGCTGGGGGACAAGGATGACTTCCCTGAAAGTTGAGAAATCTTGCAGGACTTCCTCGGGCTGCTCCCTGGAAGAAGTTTTGACTAGCTGCAAACTCTTCATCTTGAGGTCGCAAAGGGGCTGCAGGCCCTTGCGGAAAGGTTGGGGTGTAAGGAGGATAAAA
Source organism: Platanthera guangdongensis (assembly GCA_039583875.1). Classification (NCBI taxonomy): domain Eukaryota; kingdom Viridiplantae; phylum Streptophyta; class Magnoliopsida; order Asparagales; family Orchidaceae; genus Platanthera; species Platanthera guangdongensis. The sequence continues at coordinate 237,732,076 of CM077158.1, forward strand.
CGGCAGGCAAGCTTGAGAATAAGCTTGTTGATGCTCCGATGTTGGTGTTGGGTTGATTGGAGCAGCTGGAGCTGTTGCTGGATGAGCGTCTAACCGCTGTGTGATTGCAGCAAGAATCTTATTGATTGCTTGGAACTGCTGAGCATTCTCACGGCGCGACTGCTCGAAGGCTTGCCAGAGAGGATCATCTCTAGGACTTGGAGTAAAGTTCTCGGCTGGTTGGTTATCTGTCATGGCTGACTGTCAGTTTTCACTGTCTGTTCGGATCTGAAGGCCGCGTGTTAACTGTTGATGCGCGAAAACGGCACCGGGGGCACAGCTAACACGGAAGGGAGCGTGTTCGGTCTCACAAGCTAGGAGAGGAAGAGGATGGAGGAAGGAAAGAAGCTTCTGAGTGCTCGAGAGTGGAGCAAACAGCTTGTCAAGGAGGTTGCGGGGATAGAGGAGAGGCTTGATCAACTGAGAGGGTTGACTAAGAGAGGAGGAGGAGATTGATCAGGAGCTGTCGAGCATACAGTTACTATGACGATTGAGCAGCAGAGAAGATCAAGCAACAGCGAAGAGCTTGATTAGCAGAGAAAACGGCTTGCTGAGCAGAAGACAAGGCTGGCTGAGCAGAGAGCAAGGCTTGCTGAGCAGAGGGCAAGGCTTGCTGAGCAGAGAGCAAGACTTGCTGAGCAGAGAGCAAGGCTTGCTGAGCAGAGAGCAAGGCTTACTGAGCAGAGAGCAAGGCTTGCTGAGCAGAGAGGAGGAGAGGGAGCCGCTAGCAGCGACAACAACAGACTTCGCCCGCCGCAGCCTAAATGTCACTCTTGCGATGGGCTTTCCTTTAATTAATAGCGAGAGGTTACAAGCTTACTAGTACACCTTCACAACAAAGCATTAAAGGGGTACAAATGGAAGCTGGCGGTTTGGGAAGAAGTTGCCAGAGACTAGAGAAGAGAAGCTGCTAGAGAAAAGAAGCTGTCAAAGATTAAGTAAAAGAGGCTGCCTGAGCTGTGGAGGACTGGAAAACTGAGTCCGCAGAGCTTGCTGGATCAACTGCAGGTAAGCTGTGGAGGACTGCGCGGACAGGAAAACTGAGTCCGCAGAGGCTGCTGGCAAGCTGCTGGTAAGCTGTGGAGGACTGCGCGGACAGGAAAACTGAGTCCGCAGAGGCTGCTGACAAGCTGCAGGTAAGCTATGGAGGACTGCGCGGACAGGAAAACTGAGTCCGCAGAGTCTGCTGGCAGGCCTTGTTTACTCCTCCGGATCTGCTGAATGAGAGGCATCAGAGGCTATTTATAGGCCCGGGGAAGATCTTCTAGAAGCGGGGCCTAGTGATTTCAGCATGATGACCTGCGCGGACTCCGCGGACTGGAAAATGGAGTCCGCCAAGCTGATGGGCGAAGCTGCAGGAGGTCGGGAGAGAACGGAGGTCGCCCCCTCGCGGGCGGCTTGGGCGGACTCCGGGGGAGTCCGCCCAGCAGGCGGAGGCCGCCCCCTTGCGGGCGGCCTGGGCGGACTCCGGGAGGAGTCCGCCGGGCGGGCCGGAGGCCGCCCCCTTGCGGGCGGCCTGGGCGGACTCCGGGAGGAGTCCGCCCGGCGGGCCGGAGTCCGCCCGGCGGGCCGGAGGCCGCCCCCTTGCGGTCGGCCTGGGCGGACTCCAAGGGGAGTCCGCCTGGCTTGCTGGCGGAGCGGAGACCGCCCCTTGCGGGCGGGATCTTGATGGTGGGCTGCCTCCTGCAAGGAAAAACACTGCACGGTTAGCGGGCCTAACCGCATGGCCTGCGAGGGTGAGCTATGAGAATAGCTCGTCGTCCCGCAAGGCACGCGGTTGCTAGGAGACCTAGGCGGACAGGGAAAACTGTCCGCCTACACTGGGATTTGTCGCGAACACCAGGGAGAATCTGAGGGTCGCGACTAGCCAGCTGGCTACCTTGGGAAGGATCGCCGATTTCTGGGTTAACAATACCAGTCCACCAAGAGCCGCTACTACATGGGATGCTTTGTCATCAAAGTTTTTTGCCAAGTTCCACCCAGTCGACAAGATAGTGAGCACGAGGCACAAAATTGCCATCTTCTGCCAAAATGACCAGGAGACCTTAGCTGAGGGTTTGGAGATGTTCATAGACCACCTAAGAAAGTTTCCCCCAGCATGAGTACCAGCCATAGAATTTGGTGGAAATCTTCTATTTTGCTTTCGTGCTAAATCTTCGTGCTATGATCGATGCTGCCACTGGAGGTACCTTGATGAATCATACACCTGAGGACGCCTTCCGTATCCTCAAGGACGCTGCTTCTCACAATTTGATTTGGACTGCTGATAGAAACACCCCAAGGAATGCAAGGGGTTTATTTGAAGTAAATGTTGTGGTGCCACTGGTTGATGTGACACCATCTCCATTTGAGAACATGCCTCTATTGAAGCGACCTACATCTACTTATGCTCTAGTGTTGACAATTCTTGCCAAGGTTGTGGTACCTCGGGCATCATGCCTATGAATATCCCGCTGGTGAGCTCTCAAATGACTTTGTTAATATTAATTTCGATGAAAGTGACAATTATATTAATAATCAAAATCGATGAGTGCCTTTTTTAATACGTATAACCCGGGTGTGAGAAATCACCCCAATTTTTCGTGGAACTAGAATACTCCTGGCCAACGATGGCAACCAGACCAACATCAATATGATGTGCAGGCTTCCGGGAGCAAACCGAGGTCACCGCAATTGGGTTATAATTAGATTGGCATTATGCAAAAGAAAAGTGCACTTAAAGAAATTATGGAGAAATTTGTGGATATGGCCTAGTGTAATATGACTAATCAAACCGCTTCAATGAGAAATCTAAAGGTGTAATAAAGCCAATTGGCCCAAGTGTTATCTGAGCGTGCTCAAGGCGCATTACCTAGCAACACTGAAAGAAATCCGCGTGAGCTGGGAAAAAGCTTGTCTGAGCTTGTTGGTGGCTGCAAGAGTGAAATGGTTGTTAATCTCTGCAATAAGAACAGTTAGAAGCAAACAATGATATATGAGAATAATTTGCAAGTACCTGTGAAGAGAAGACTTGCAAGGGTTTGATGCTCTCTACAAAGAGAGAAGAGTGAGCAGCATGCATATCATAATGAACTAAACTGCAAGTACCTGGATGAGGCTTGCAGGTATTAACTGTAGATGAGATAAGGCCGACATGACCAAGTAGTAAGGAAAATGCCTGATAAATACTTTATCATGAAGCCCAGATCAATTAACCGAGTGTTAACAGTTGATATGGTTTGATTAATGTAATGAATAGCTCTGTGAGTCTTTATCTGATAGAGCTTGAGCAAACAATGTATATGAGATGAGCATGAGCAAAGCAGATGTTTGCTAATCCTTTTGAGAGGTCGGATTAACCTATTCACCTGTGAAAGAAGGCAATAGACAAAAAGGGGAGGTCTATACTCGGAATGACTAAAGAAGGTTTAATGCTGCCATAGGTGTTCCCCGTGAGCCTTATGCATCACTTGCCTGAGAAAATCAACCCGAGTATAGTCCTACTCAAAGCGGGCTGGCCGCGCATCCTCTAGGAGGGCACAAAAGAGAGAAACAAGGAAGATCTTGAGAAGGATCGCTAGATGCACCGCTCTCTTGCCTTGGGTACAATCATCACTGATCAATGAGACTAGTTGCGCCAAGTGGCCTATTGCTTGTCTGTGGATTGATCAGTGGAATTGTGGAAACCCGCGAAGGCACGGATCGAGAGTACCAGAGAGTGTTCGTCCATCACAGCTGTGAGATGATCAAAGAGACAAGACTACGCTTGATCGCCATTGCTTGTCAAGCAAAGATCACCGTAACTGTGATGTATCCTTCGCGAAGCACAGTAGAGCTAACACATGAGGCTCCCCTAGCATAGACTCTGTGTCAGATGCCGGCTAGGATCCAAAGTCCTGTATTCATCCGCATGAGAGTTGGATGTCACCCACTACACATATGCGAACACTCCTCGCGATATGTGGTCGTCGTGGTCTTACGTCGAAATCCAATCTCGAGGGGGCCTATAGCAAGACTTGGCGATATCTCATTAGTGTAGTGATCTCTTTGGCAAAGAGAAAAATAGAGGTAGGAGCATCACAAGAAGGGAACTGTGTCAGTATGAGATCCCAGATAAAAGCTATGTTGAAAAGCAAGTAAAGAACGCTGAGAAGTGTTTGGTAAAATGAAAATGTTCGAAAAGAGAAAGAGCAAGGGTTGAGGTAACCCATCAAGGTTGCGAAGGGCTTTGGAGGACTGTGAAGTCCTTTGCTTGCTTAAAATAACCTTCCAAGCACACCCTCGTCATCAACATCGAAGCACTCGACAGTATTGTTGACAACGAGGAGAGGAGGCTCTTCGACTTGGTTCACTCCCCTTGAGAAGCAAGGAACGTCTGCAACTTCTTTGCCCTTGGAAGTTGATGGATCAGGGCGATATTCTTTAGGAAGCAGGTCACGCATTTTACCCTGCTGGAGCATCCTTTGCACAAGCTGACGGAATGCTCGGCAGTGCTCAGTCAAGTGACCTGGCTCTTTGTGGAATTCGCAGTAAGGTTCTGAACCCCTAGATCTTTGACCAGCTGGCCGATAGGGCTTCTTGTAGCTAGCCCTGTCTTTCATGACTTGGCTGACTTGGAGCATGATTTCATCTAGTTCAGACTCGTGCGAGTCATTGCCTTGCTGCTGATAGACTGCGGCTGTTTGAGAAGATGGAGCTGGTGGTAGTAGCGGTTGATCTTGAGCGCAATCATGGCTCGGAAAGGAGTATCGTTGGCGTTGAAACCTTCTCTCCTTTCTTGAATGAGATGGGAAATGATTGTAAGGAGACCTCAGAGGCTGCTTGTGAAAAGGATCTTTCTCTGATATTAGCTTGGAGATGAAGCCCGGATTGCTCTTTTCGCCTCGGATGTACGAGTTGCCTAGAGCAATCAACTCTTGGTATGTCCTCGGAGCACGAACATTGGCTTCAAACTTGAGAGGCCCTTTACGGAGACCGTGGATAAGAGCCACTCTGTACATCTCTTGATCAATGATTTCGATGTCCAGAATCTCTCTGGAATCGATCAACAAATTGAGACCAAGTTTCATCACTGCGATGCTTGATCTCAAAGAGGGCTTCAGGACCGCCCTTTCTCTTAGTGGAGGTAGAGAATCTGAGAAGAAACTCCCTTCGTAGATCAACGAAGGAAGTGATGGAGTGAGGATGGAGGCCATAGAACCAGTCCCTCACTTGCCCATCAAAGGTTGTTACAAGGAGCTTGCACTTTGTTGCATCTGAAAGAGTTTTGAGAGCAACGACTGAGTCAAAAGCTTGAAGGTGCTTTACTGGATCAGTCTCTCCAGTGTAGATTGGTAACCGGGGCTCTCTGAAGTTAGCTGGAGTTGGTTCGTAGCGAACGTTCTCTGTGAACGGTGAAAGTTCTTCTTGCTCTCCTACAACATAAGGAAAGAAAGGAGCATAAGCTGCAGCTGCAAAAGAAGCAGGAGGATAAAAAGGAAAAGCTGCTGCAGGAGCAAAGGCAGGAGCTGGGGGACAAGGATGACTTCCCTGAAAGTTGAGAAATCTTGCAGGACTTCCTCGGGCTGCTCCCTGGAAGAAGTTTTGACGAGCTGCAAACTCTTCATCTTGAGGTCGCAAAGGGGCTGCAGGCCCTTGCGGAAAGGTTGGGGTGTAAGGAGGATAAAACGGCAGGCAAGCTTGAGAATAAGCTTGTTGATGCTCCGATGTTGGTGTTGGGTTGATTGGAGCAGCTGGAGCTGTTGCTGGATGAGCGTCTAACCGTTGTGTGATTGCAGCAAGAATCTTATTGATTGCTTGGAACTGCTGAGCATTCTCACGGCGCGACTGCTCGAAGGCTTGCCAGAGAGGATCATCTCTAGGACTTGGAGTAAAGTTCTCGGCTGGTTGGTTATCTGTCATGGCTGACTGTCAATTTTCACTGTCTGTTCGGATCTGAAGGCCGCGTGTTAACTGTTGATGCGCGGAAACGGCACCGAGGGCACAGCTAACACGGAAGGGAGCGTGTTCGGTCTCACAAGCTAGGAGAGGAAGAGGATGGAGGAAGGAAAGAAGCTTCTGAGTGCTCGAGAGTGGAGCAAACAGCTTGTCAAGGAGGTTGCGGGGATAGAGGAGAGGCTTGATCAACTGAGAGGGTTGACTAAGAGAGGAGGAGGAGATTGATCAGGAGCTGTCGAGCATACAGTTACTATGACGATTGAGCAGCAGAGAAGATCAAGCAACAGCGAAGAGCTTGATTAGCAGAGAAAACGGCTTGCTGAGCAGAAGACAAGGCTGGCTGAGCAGAGAGCAAGGCTTGCTGAGCAGAGAGCAAGGCTTGCTGAGCAGAGGGCAAGACTTGCTGAGCAGAGAGCAAGGCTTGCTGAGCAGAGAGCAAGGCTTACTGAGCAGAGAGCAAGGCTTGCTGAGTAGAGAGCAAGGCTTGCTGAGCAGAGAGCAAGGCTTGCTGAGCAGAGAGGAGGAGAGGGAGCCGCTAGCAGCGACAACAACAGACTTCGCCCGCCGCAGCCTAAATGTCACTCTTGCGATGAGCTTTCCTTTAATTAATAGCGAGAGGTTACAAGCTTACTAGTACACCTTCACAACAAAGCATTAAAGGGGTACAAATGGAAGCTGGCGGTTTGGGAAGAAGTTGCCAGAGACTAGAGAAGAGAAGCTGCTAGAGAAAAGAAGCTGTCAGAGATTAAGTAAAAGAGGCTGCCTGAGCTGTGGAGGACTGGAAAACTGAGTCCGCAGAGCTTGCTGGATCAACTGCAGGTAAGCTGTGGAGGACTGCGCGGACAGGAAAACTGAGTCCGCAGAGGCTGCTGGCAAGCTGCTGGTAAGCTGTGGAGGACTGCGCGGACAGGAAAACTGAGTCCGCAGAGGCTGCTGGCAAGCTGCAGGTAAGCTATGGAGGACTGCGCGGACAGGAAAACTGAGTCCGCAGAGTCTGCTGGCAGGCCTTGTTTACTCCTCCGGATCTGCTGAATGAGAGGCATCAGAGGCTATTTATAGGCCCGGGGAAGATCTTCTAGAAGCGGGGCCTAGTGATTTCAGCATGATGACCTGCGCGGACTCCGCGGACTGGAAAATGGAGTCCGCCAAGCTGATGGGCGAAGCTGCAGGAGGTCGGGAGAGAACGGAGGTCGCCCCCTCGCGGGCGGCTTGGGCGGACTCCGGGGGAGTCCGCCCAGCAGGCGGAGGCCGCCCCCTTGTGGGCGGCCTGGGCGGACTCCGGGAGGAGTCCGCCGGGCGGGCCGGAGGCCGCCCCCTTGCGGGCGGCCTGGGCGGACTCCGGGAGGAGTCCGCCCGGCGGGCCGGAGTCCGCCCGGCGGGCCGGAGGCCGCCCCCTTGCGGTCGGCCTGGGCGGACTCCAAGGGGAGTCCGCCTGGCTTGCTGGCGGAGCGGAGACCGCCCCTTGCGGGCGGGATCTTGATGGTGGGCTGCCTCCTGCAAGGAAAAACACTGCACGGTTAGCGGGCCTAACCGCATGGCCTGCGAGGGTGAGCTATGAGAATAGCTCGTCGTCCCGCAAGGCACGCGGTTGCTAGGAGACCTAGGCGGACAGGGAAAACTGTCCGCCTACACTGGGATTTGTCGCGAACACCAGGGAGAATCTGAGGGTCGCGACTAGCGAGCTGGCTACCTTGGGAAGGATCGCCGATTTCTGGGTTAACAATACCAGTCCACCAAGAGCCGCTACTACATGGGATGCTTTGTCATCAAAGTTTTTTGCCAAGTTCCACCCAGTCGACAAGATAGTGAGCACGAGGCACAAAATTGCCATCTTCTGCCAAAATGACCAGGAGACCTTAGCTGAGGGTTTGGAGATGTTCATAGACCACCTAAGAAAGTTTCCCCCAGCATGAGTACCAGCCATAGAATTTGGTGGAAATCTTCTATTTTGCTTTCGTGCTAAATCTTCGTGCTATGATCGATGCTGCCACTGGAGGTACCTTGATGAATCATACACCTGAGGACGCCTTCCGTATCCTCAAGGACGCTGCTTCTCACAATTTGATTTGGACTGCTGATAGAAACACCCCAAGGAATGCAAGGGGTTTATTTGAAGTAAATGTTGTGGTGCCACTGGTTGATGTGACACCATCTCCATTTGAGAACATGCCTCTATTGAAGCGACCTACATCTACTTATGCTCTAGTGTTGACAATTCTTGCCAAGGTTGTGGTACCTCGGGCATCATGCCTATGAATATCCCGCTGGTGAGCTCTCAAATGACTTTGTTAATATTAATTTCGATGAAAGTGACAATTATATTAATAATCAAAATCGATGAGTGCCTTTTTTAATACGTATAACCCGGGTGTGAGAAATCACCCCAATTTTTCGTGGAACTAGAATACTCCTGGCCAACGATGGCAACCAGACCAACATCAATATGATGTGCAGGCTTCCGGGAGCAAACCGAGGTCACCGCAATTGGGTTATAATTAGATTGGCATTATGCAAAAGAAAAGTGCACTTAAAGAAATTATGGAGAAATTTGTGGATATGGCCTAGTGTAATATGACTAATCAAACCGCTTCAATGAGAAATCTAAAGGTGTAATTGGGCCAATTGGCCCAAGTGTTATCTGAGCGTGCTCAAGGCGCATTACCTAGCAACACTGAAAGAAATCCGCGTGAGCTGGGAAAAAGCTTGTCTGAGCTTGTTGGTGGCTGCAAGAGTGAAATGGTTGTAAAATGTAAAATTAATGACGTCGACACCACTGCTTTGTTCGACTCCGAGTCGTCACGCAATGTTCTTGCGTTGCAAGACGTAATAAATTCAATTTGATTATTAATGTTGACGAACAAACATCGCTTGCCCTCGCTAATGGTGCAATAGTGAAGACGAAAGGTGTTGTGGAGGAGGTTGAGGTTATGCTAGATGGAGCGGTGGTTATTACCGACTTTCAAGTACTGGGACCAATGGAGAATGACTCCATACTCATTTTGGGGGTTCCGTTCTTGAAGGAGAGTGGTGACACTTTGCACATTGTTGATGGGTGTGTGTCCTTGCTTTCTAAGGAGCCACACCAATATCCCACATCTAGTACTACTGAAAAACCTCAGTATTATGAAGGAAAATCTTGAATTATCTATTGTTATTTCTGATGTGGTTTGGAGTGATGTAGACTACAGTGCTGAGGTTAAGGATCTAGTTGTAATTCCTATGCAAGAGGATGTTGAGGAAAAGGTAGAGTCTGAAGTTGTTGAAGTTCGGGAGGATATGGTTGTTGTTCTTGATGCTGACATGATGAAGTATACTGAAATTGCTGAGGACAAATGCGGCAAGGCTGCGATGTCTTGTGTTGAGGCGGCGGCCGATGCCGCCAAAACTTTATTTATTCTGATTGTATTGATATTCTGCTTAGGCAATTTAAACAAGAGAAATGAAGCCCTCTCATGATTCTGAGGCTACTAAGATTGATGCTAAGACTGTGGTTTTTGATCGTTGGCGCTCTCCTACTATGGAGAAATTAAAACAAGAGAAATTATTGTGTGTTGCGCGATTCGCTGCCCTCCGGCGCGAGAAGGAAGAGGTTAGAGGTGGGGAATTAAACTCCCCCTGAGCTCTAATGACTTCACCTCCTGCCCATCTCGCGTGGCGGGGGAGAACCACCACAAGTCGACTTATAGCTAATTCATGAAGATTCTCTAGGCCGGTTTTATTTTTTCCTCTAATGCTGTTTTGTGATGCTTATGTTTTGTGGTTGTTCTGTGAACTTATTTTCTGTTTAGCTTAGTGGTAGATGATTTTGAGAACTCTATTTTGATTTAACTGTTTAATACATGTATTTGGTGCACCTTAAGGACCATAAACAAAAGGGCTAATGAGAGACAACACAATTTTGCTATCTTGTTTTATCAAACTTGTTTATGTGTTTATACATTGCTGCTGTGCTGGAGTTTTTCTTTCGTAGGTGTGGTGATCCTTTGGCGGCAAACATGAATTTTTTTTCAATATTAATGTCAATCTTCAGGTATGCTCATCTATGAGCATGAGTAACTTCTCCCTTACTTATAATTTAATTCGTATTGTTATATATCATTTAGATTGTATTGCATAATTTGTCCGGGAGAGAGCAGATTGTTGTCACCCACTGCACACACATATTGTTGAAACCAAAAATCAGTCTCTGTGAAGTTCGGGGTCCCAAAAGGGGGCAACTTGCACCTACTTCTCCCAAGCGAGAGCACTTGACCGGTCTCGCGGAACTAAGGAATAGACCATGGGCTACAACGCGGAGGTCCCACCACACACCCGGAAGATCTTAGAGTGCTTCCCCTCCCTAGCCAATGCTGAGCTAGGCACCTTGGGGAAGAATAAAGCCTGAATCTCTTTTTCTCCAAGGTACCTTAAGGGTCTATTTATAGTTTTTCGAATACGGTCTGCTGATAGCAGAATTCCGCTTTTAAGTTTTACTAAACGCACCTCTAAATGGTCTGCCAACAACCAAACTCCAGTGTTTGTAGGGGCTATTAGCAGACCAAAATGGGCATCATGGGGGTGACAAGTGCCTGTTGAAGCGAGCACTCACCACTCACCCCGATCCTGGAACTCGGCCCTAGGGAGCTGATCTCGCTCTAAGAGGGTCTGCACTCGCCCCTGGAGGGCTGAAGTAGCCTCTGGGGGGTCTGGTCTCTCCCATGGGTAAGTAAGGTCCTCTAGGCCCAGCTCGGTTGTCTTTGGTCTCGACGAGTTACGGGTTATACACAATCCCCATTTTTTTACGAGCTTGGCACGAGGTCAGAAAAAATAATGTAGAACCCGTGGTTCGGAGAGATGGGCACTAAAAGAAAAGGTCACTTAAAAGATCGACACCTTCCAGAATCCATGTTGGAGGTGGCGGAAACTCGACACATCCCAGGAGCCCGACTCGACTGGAGGTGGATAAAACTCGGCACCTCCAAGGAGCCCGACTCAACTAGAGGTGGAGCAAACTTACCACCTCCCAGGAGCCCGACTCAACTAGAGGTGGAGGAAACTCAACACCTCATAGGAGCCCAACTTAACTAGAGGTGGAGGAAACTCGACATCTCCTAGGATCCCGGCTTAATTGGAGGTGGAGTACACTCGACATCTCCTAGGAGGCTGGCTCAACTGGAGGTCGAGGAAACTCGACACCTCCTAGGAGCCCGACTCAACTGGAGGTCGAGGAAACTCGACACCTCCCAGGAGCCCGACTCACCTGGAGGTGGAGGAAACTCCACACCTCCCAGGAGCCCGCCTCAACTGGAGGTGGAGGAAACTCGACACCTCCTATGAGCCCGGCTCAACTGGGTGTGGAGGAAGCTCGACATCTCCTAGGAGCCCGACTCAACTGGAGGTGGAGGAAACTTGACACCTCCCAGGAGCTCGACTCAACTGGAGGTGGATGAAACTCGACACCTCCCAGGAGCCCTGATCAACTGGAGGTGGATGAAACTCTACACCTCCCAGGAGCCCGACTCAACTAGGGTGGAGGAAGATCGACACCTCCTAGGAGCCCGGCTCAACTGGAGGTGGAGGAAACTCGACAGCTCTCAGGAGCCCAGCTCAACTAGAGGTAGAGCAAACTCGACACCTCCCAGGAGCCCGACTCAACTGGAGGTAGAGGAAACTCGACACCTTCCAGGAGCCCGACTCAACTGGAGGTAGAGGAAACTCGACACCTCCCAGGAGCCTAGCTCAACTGGGGGTGGAGGAAACTCGACACCTCACAGGAGCCCGATTCAATTGGGGGTGGAGGAAACTCGACACCTCCCAGGAGCCCGGCTCAACTGGGGGTGGAGGAAACTCGACCCCTCCCAGGAGCCCGGCTCAACTGGAGGTGGAGGAAACTTGACACCTCCCAGGAGCCCGGCTCAACTGGAGGTGGAGGAAACTCAACACCTCCAAGGAGCCCGGCTCAACTGGGGGTGGAGTAAGCTCGGCATCTCCTAGGAGCCCGACTCAACTAGAGGTGGAGGAAACTCGATACCTCCCAGGAGCCCGACTCAACTAGAGATGGAGGAAACTCGACACCTCCCAGGAGCCCGGCTCAACTGGAGGCGGAGGAAACTCGACACCTCTCAAGAGCCCGACTTAACTGGGGGCAGAGAAAACTCTACACCTCCTAGGAGCCCAGCTCAACTGGAGGTGGAGGAAACTCGACACCTTCCAGGAGCCCGACTCAACTGGAGGTGGAGGAAACTCGACACCTCCCAGGAGCCCGACTCAACTAGGGGCGGAGGAAACTCGACACCTCCCAGGAGCCCGACTCAACTAGGGGCGGAGGAAACTCGACACCTCCCAGGAGCCCGACTCAACTGGGGGTGGAGGAAGCTCGACACCTTCCAGGAGCTCGATTCAACTGGAGGTGGAGGAAACTGGACACCTTCCAGGAGCCCGACTCAACTGGAGGTGGAGGAAACTCGACACATCCCATGAGCCCGACTCAACTAGAGGGGGAGGAAACTCGACACCTCCTAGGAGTCCTGCTCAACTAGAGGTGGATGAAACTCTACACCTCCCAAGAGCCTGTCTCAACTGGGGTGGAGGAAGATCGACACCTCCTAGGAGCCCGACTCAACTAGAGGTGGAGGAAACTCGACAGCTCTCAGGAGCCCGACTCAACTAGAGGTAGAGGAAACTCAACACCTCCCAGGATCCCAGCTCAACTGGAGGTAGAGGAAACTCGACACCTTCCAGGAGCCCGGCTCAACTGGAGGTAGAGGAAACTTGACACCTCCCAGGAACCCAGCTCAACTGGGGGTGGAGGAAACTCGACACCTCCCAGGAGACCGGCTCAACTGGGGGTGGAGGAAACTCGACACCTCCTAGGAGCCCGACTCTACTGGGGGTGGAGGAAGCTCTTGCTTGACAAGACCACTTGCCCATTATTATTTCACCTGAGAGATCAACATACCCTGTCAGCTAGTGGGAGCCCGATCAGTGAAAACATCTCAGGGACATCTGTCCACTGCATCTTTCTTCAAACTGTTGCCCGAGATGTCTACCCACCCTACAGGCTACTGGGAGACCTGTTAGTGGAACTATCTCGTTGAGATATTTTCAAAATATCTTTTTTCCTAACTACCACCCAAGAGGTCTCCCATCCTGCCAGCTAGGTGAGAGCCTGGTCAGTGGAACTATCTCAGAGAGATCTTTGAAAAAACAATTTTCAACCTACCACCCGAGAGGTCTTCCCATCCTGCCAACTAATAGGTGAGAGCCTGGTCAGTGGAACCATCTCGGGGATATCTTTCTACAATATTTTTTTTCAACCTACCACCCGAGAGGTCTTCCCATCCTGTCAGTCAGGTGAGAGCCTGGTCAGCGGATCTGCTCGGGGCCTTATTTCACTTTGTTTCTCAATACCCTCTAGGAGTCTTCCAGCTATGTCAATTAGTGAGAGCCTGACAACGAGATCATCACCTCGGGGTCTCAGTCCAGCTCATTTCACAACAACCACCGAGGGTCTTCCAGACCTGTCAGCTAGTGGGAGCCTGACAACGAGATCATCGCCTCATTCAATATGACTCTCGAGTGCCTTACTATCCTGCCAGCTAAGTAGGAGCATAATAACGGGTTCAACTCGAGTCACTTTCTCTTTTCTTACTCTAAGTGCATTCCTACCCTGCCAACTAGTGAGAGCCTGTTAGTGGGATCAACTTGAGTCTCTTTCTTATCTTTTCTTCCGAGTGCCTTCCTGCCATTCCAACTAGAGAGAGCCTGACAGTGGGATCACCTCGGGATGTGATGTCAATCTGACCTCGGAGTGCATTCCTCCCCTGCCACTTAGTGAGAGCCTAACAACCGGTTAACCTCAAGCTATGATGTCAATCTGACCTCTCAGTGCCTTCCCGCCCTTACAGCTAGTGAGAGTCTGACAGTGTGATCCACTCAGGATATGATGTCAATCTGACCTCCCAGTGCCTTCCTGCCTGGCCAGCTAGTGAGAGTCTGACAACGAGATCAACTCGGGTTATGATGTCAATCTGACCTCCGAGTGCCTTCCTGCCCTTCCAGCTAGTGAGAGCCTGACATCAGAATCCACTCGGGCTATGATGTCAATCTGACCTCTGAGTGCTTTTCAGCCATGTCAGCTGGTGAGAGCCTAGCAGCAGTATCAACTCGGGCTCTTATTTCAACTTACTTTACCAAGCCACCGAGTGCCTTCCAGCCCTGTTAGCTAGTGAGGGACTGACAGCGGGATCAACTCGGGGTCTTATTTCAACTTACTTTACCAAGCCATCGAGTGCATTCTAGCTCTGTCAGCTAGTGAGAGCCTGACAGCGGGATCAAATCGGGGTCTTATTTCAACTTGCTTTACCAAGCCATCGAGTGCCTTCCAGCCCTATCGACTATCGAGAGCCTGACAGCTGGATTTTCTCGGGGTCCTTTTCTCAAACTTTTCAACCTGCCACATTCGCCTAACCTATGAACCTGCTAGCTAGTTGAGAGCCTGACCAACGGGTCTGCTCGGGGCCATCCACACCACACCACACCACATCACCCATACGACAATGCACATCACCTCTCCCTATTTGAAGTTCTTCACTGTCTTGCCATCGCAGGAAGATTACTCACGGAAAGAAAACGAGGTATCTTGAAACTCTTTAAGATAAGCTCGCTATATAAACAAAGTTCTAAGGCCTATCTTAGAAAAATACTAGTGAGTTTTACCCCCGAGGCATGAAGCCTTGGGGTGGATAAGCTTATTAAAGGTAACTTGTGAACATGATCATGCTGGATGTCAACCACAGATGGGATTATCTTGCGGGTATAGTCTGGCACCTACCTTAGGAAAATCCAACACCCTCACAGGTCGAGGCCAACACTTGCCAGATATACACTATATCAACCTTTCTGTGGTGCTTATCCCTATGGCTTGGACACCTAAGACGATGTCGTTGCATGCCATAAAAATTCTAGTGAGTTTTACCCACGTACCCACAGATGATAGCATGTACCAAGTATGACATGATGATAGTTTCTACCAAAAATGGGGGGAATTCAGCAGGATGAGGGTCACAAGCGAACTTATGAACCACTACGCACCCCTGCTCGCTTGGATTTTAGCTTGCCCGACATCTCCAGCACCTGCCTCAGGAGCTCTCGCCCGACATCTCCAGCGCTTGCCTAACACTTGCCTGGAGCATACAGAGGGGGACTTACTTGACACTCGCTTAACACAGGCCAAGGGGTACTCGCCTGATACAGGCTAAGAGGCACTCGCCTGGCACAGGCCGAGCAGTACTCGCCTGTCACATGTCGAGGATCACTCATCTGGCACTCGTCGGGCACAGACCGAGGAGCACTCATCTGGCACTCGCCGGGCATAGACCGAGGAGCACTCGCCTGGCACTCGTCCGACACAGGCCGAGGAGCACTTGCAGGCACTCGCCTGACATAGGCCGAGGAGCACTCGCCCGATATAGGCGCCGAGGATCACTTGCCTAACACTCGCCCGACACAGGCCGAGGATCACTCTCCTAATACTCGCCCGACACATGCCGAGGAGCACTCGTATTGGCATTCGCCTGTCACAGGTCGAGGAGCACTCGCCTGACACTCGCTTGGTACAGGCCGAGGAGCACTCGCCTGACAAAGGTCAAAAAGCACTCGCCTGACACTTGTCTGACATAGGCCGAGGAGCACTTACCTGACACAGGCCGAGGAGAACTTGCCTGTCACTTTAAGCATTATCATGGTGCTCCGAGTGCTCACACATCCCCAAGATTGTCCGAAATCTAACAGGGTTCCATCTCGTATCTTGCGAGTAGGGTATATAAGAAGGGTACATAAGTGAGCGGATACCTGTGAGTTGATTTGAGCTTGAATTTGCCTAAGTTAGGCCGGCCTAGCTGGTACTTGCCTCTTCCAGCACTCGCCTAGCCGAATCTCGCCTTCCTGTCCCTCGCTTCCGACCATGGGACTCGCCTAGAATTTTCTTGTATAGGTTGTGCTGCACGCTCACCGCACCAAAGTGTTGAAATCAGAAATTCATCTCTATGGAGTTCGAGGTCCCAAAAGGGGCAACTTTCACCTACTTCTCTCAATCGAGAGCACTTGACCGGTCTCACGGAACTAAGGAATATACCATGGGCTGCAGCGCGGAGGTTCCACCACACACCCAGAAGATCTTAGAGCGCTTCTCTCCCTAGCTAATGTTAAGCTAGGCACCTTGGGGAAGAAGAAAGCCTGAATCTCCTTTTCTCCAAGGTACCTTAAGGGTCTGTTTATAGTTTATCGAATCTGGTCACCTGATAGCGAAATTTCGCTTTCCGGGTTTACTAAATGCAACCCAAAATGGTCTGCCAAAAGCGAAACTCCGTTGTTTGTAGGGGCTATTAGCAGACCAAAATGGGCATCATGGGGGTGGCAAGTGCCTGGTGAAGCGAGCACTCACCACTCACCCTGATCCTGGATCTCGCCCCTAGGGAGCTGATCTCGCCCCTAGGGAGCTGATCTCGCCCTAAGGGTGGCCTGCACTCGCCCCTAGAGGGCTGAACTCGCCTCTGGGGGGGGGGGGTCTGGTCTCGCCCCTGGGTAAGTAATGTCCTCTAGGCCCTCCTCGGTCGTCTTTGGTCTCGACGAATTACGGGTTTTACACATATCATAGTATGCTAGAAGTATTTTTATTTCAATTATTCTAGGATTGATCATTTTCGCCACACACCACAACACCCACTTGAGCGTGTGCTTAATCGTTAACACGTCATGAGTCATTCTTTTCTTGTGCATGATTTGAAAAAATTTCCGTGTTGGCTTCGGATTGTGAGACAGAGTAAAATATTGACTCATGTAGTGCTCCTAGTAAAAATTTCTTCACAATAGTTCCACAAACTAGTATTCTAATCCAATTTTGTGTCGTATCTTATTCATGCGTCTTTTGGTTTTGTACATTTTCCAAATAGTGAGAGGTGCTTTATTCTACATTTGCATCATTTCTTGCATGAGTGTACATAACCCAACCACAATCATAAGTGACTTGTACTTTTTCACTACAATTCTTTTTAAATTTGATAGGCTTTTATTGCATGTTTGAGTTAGTCCTCACCGCATCACTAAAATCTTTGGCAGTAGTGAAACATAGCCCAACCTCAAACTCAAAATTTGAGTCATTTGCATCACCTTGATAAAATTGATAACGTGATGATTTTTTAATGTTTGAGGTCGAGGTGGACTGGATTTTGTTCTGATGCTGCACTATCATTTAATTTTGCGGATTACTAGTTCCTGTATTAGGCTCCTTGAATCCAACCCAGTCAATGGATTCATCAACATTTTCAAAAAACTCCTTGTCATCGTGGTCATAATCTCCATCTTCAAAGTCATCAATAAATGTGTAATCATTTGCATATGTCTCATCTCCATTTCTCATCGATTCACTATCATTTTCAAGTTTAATAAATGATGTTCTAGTAATGTTATCTACGTAGTGTTTTCCTTTAAAACGTGAGCTTCAATAGTCTAAAAAAACAACAGTCACCCTCTCAGCACTGATATACCTTATCAATCTTTGAGCATCAACATCATTAGCAATCAAAATCAATTTACTACAATCGTCACGTCCACTTATAAAAAACAGACCCACCCCACCAAACCAACTTCTATAGCTAAATGATGCAAATCCTCCAAAAATATCTCAGTGCAAGTGAGATACACTAGCAGAACCAATGAATGACCTTGAATGATGCAATCTGATAGTAAACAAAGGAACTTTAAAAAGCATGTAAAATGCACACTCTCTTGAATCTGTAACTCTCCATATCCACAACATTCTATAAAATGTGACAAACAATCAAACATTCTAATTACAATAAATCTTAGTTGATCAAAAGAAGATAGACTTAATATTAAAACTAACATTAGAACAAAAAATTAATGAACTCCTCGCAAAGTATGACTGATCTCCTAGTAGATCATTTTGAAATTCTAGAAGACCATAATTGATAGCCTTCGTGATCATTTTGATCTCCCAGGATATCAAAATAATCTCCTAAAAGATCATTTCAATCTCCTAGGAGATCATTTCAATCTACAAGGAGCTCATTTCATGTGCTAAATTTGAAGACCGAAAAGTTACCCAAACCCCGACTACACGGGTGGTCTTCCGAGAACAATTATAGTGTAAAATCTTGTTCAGAGTTACATTATAGGTTATCAAAACCTAACATAGTAAGTGTTATTATTATACGAAACTTCTTAATAATGTAGAATTTGTTGTTATCAAAACCTAACCCGTATGGTGCGGTTTCGGTTTGGGCTCACAACGCACCAAACCACACCGCTCACAGGCCTACACGGGAGGCCCTAGTAACTGTCCCTTCATAATAAAAAATGAATTTTTACAATTTAACTTGCCTCACATATTTCATTTTGGTGATAGAGCCAATATAATAATGTTAGTATCAAATATCAATATACATTTAAATTAAATAAACACCATATTTCTAAATTGAGGCTTTATTTGGCGCGGCCTTTTTGCTCCAATTAGCTTCGACAAAAATGAAACCATCATAGAATGCATGTCTAGCAAGATAATTGATATTACCACCATCGAGAAAAGAAAACTACTTTTAAACATAAACGTGGAAACAATTTCTAGGTGAGGTCGGGTGTTCAAGAATGACATTCATAGCAACTGTGTTCACAACCACTACTGTCCCACCAAACAGAGCCTGAAGCTACAAATTTTGAGAATTATCCCAAAAATGCTGCTACACAAATTCGAACACGTGGTGACTAAAATATTGCCACCACTAACACGTCATTTTAAGTATTAATATGTACATATTTTAGGATAAAAATACGAAAAAAATATGCCCGTACACATGTTTTTTTAACTATTTTACAACTGTTATTTTGCATCAAAAGTAAGTGTAAAAATACAGTTCATTACAACGATAAATTACGTTACAACTGTAATTTTACAAGGAAAAAAGTTCGAATGCGCACTATGCTTATAATGAGAGCAGAGAGAATTCTCTCCATACAGTTCATGTATGAGAACTTAACCATGAAAATGCAAATCTTTCTATATAATTAATAATGTGCATACAAATATTTGTACAAATGTTTTCCTTTCATTAACATTTCCTTTCAATACAAACCCATCACAGCCACGTGAAATCAACAGTATTAATACATGGCAACTTATAAAATCAAATGGAAAGGCATGAATATAAGTCGAAATGGCCTATGAGCCTAGACACTATAATGATATCTTCGTCTCGACATATGCCGTTGATCTATAAATAGGTAAACTGTGGTTGGGAGGGAAATACACGCGGCTTATGACGCCTCCCAAACCTTGTAATCTTGTCCCTCGGCGGCCAAAATCCACTTCTTGGGGCCATTGGACGGTTCATAATGTCCCGGTCCAATCTTGACTGCGACTTTTTCGTCAATTATAGCCGCATATACGTCCCTCTCGGCTTTCGTAATCTTCACCTGCACCATAGAAATACAAAAAAGTGAGTCGAGAGAGCGTACACAAGGAAGAATATGCAGATTATAAAACAAAGAAGAATTCAGGGATTTGAAGCGCGGTTCATGGAAACACGTCCAGAAAGTGGTGAAGCATACTCTATCCTGAACTGAGCAAGAGCAAACGTGCACCCAAATTTGGAGACAGGTCCACCCAAACCGGCTCGGGTATTGACCCGAGCCGCTGGGGTGCCCCGGCAATTGAATATGTATGCTCCATGCGACCCAAGGCGCCAAACGAAGAGAGGGTCAGGAAGTGCAATTAAGGGCTTAATTGTGGGGGTCATGAAAGGTATTTCATTGCTTTATTGGGTAATGCTATGTTAAGGGTCCCTAGTAAGAGTATTCTGGTGGGTCCCTAGTATGATGGTTTTGAATAAAGAATGCCCTAAGATGGACCCACCGCCAACTGCCAGATCAATAACAGGACGCATGCAGTTACTACAATGTATAAATTTGAAGGGCCATTTACCGGGACCTCCCCTCTAACTTTGCTAAATTACTGACAACACCTCTCTTATTTTCGAAATTACAAAAACTTCCCCTAAAGTTTTCATTTCATTACAAAAACCTCCCCTGAAGATTTAATTTCATAATATCCATGCACAAAAACACCCCCCTCGGTGAACAGTGTCCATGGAAATATTTTTCTTCATGAATGCAATGAAATGAAAAGATCATGAGAGATTTTGGTAATGAAATGAAAACTTAAGGGGAGTTTTTTGTAATTTCGAAAATAAGAGGAGTGCTCTCACTAATTATGCTAGTTTACAGGGGAGGTTTGGGTAATTATTTCTAAATTTGAAAAATATCATATAGCTTAACATATATTTTCTAAAACTAGCATAGTCAAGTAGAAGCGTTTATACACATGCATATGTATCGTACTTACAATCTACTAAAAAATAGTGTAATTGTAACTACTGAACCCAAATATCTGAGATATTGCCTGACGCAGGACGAATTTATATGCGGCGGAAAATCTGTGACCTAACCCTACATGCTATGCAAAAATCCGATGGTTAGATCACAATTAGATAATAAATTAAAATATCTCACGCATATAATTCAAAGCACGACAACATAATTTATTTGGGCAAAAGCAAACTCAGGTTTTCCTCTGCATGGAGGGCCAAAGTTAGAGCACGTGACGAATAAATCCTACAAATCACAGTATTTATCTAACAAACTACTATCATACGAGATATTTAAACAAATATAATGTCCAATCCGATAAAAAATTGCTGAAAAATAATAATCTAATACAACAATACTCACTAAATAGCGGGCTGACAAAAACCGGATTCTTGGCAATATGAATTGTTGCCTGACTGTCGCAAAATAAGGTAGCCGGAGATGAGAGACGAACACCTAAGTCTCTCAGAAGGCCTTCAAGCCAGGTTAACTCAGAGACAACAGCTGCCATAGCCCGGTACTCGGCTTCGGCAGAGGAGCGCGCAACCACATTCTGTTTCTTGCTACGCCAAGTTATGAGGTGTCCACCAAAGTAAGTACAGAATCCAGTTGTGGAGCGCCTATCATCAATAGATCCTGCGTAGTCAGCGTCAGAATACGCGACGAGAGATAGAGATGTGGACAGCTTATACACAAGTCCTTGTCCGGGGGCGAGCTTGAGATATCGAAGGATGCGCTCGACAACTTGAAGATGAGATGTCCGAGGAGCGTGCATGAACCGGCTCACAACTCCCACAGCAAATGAGATGTCTGGTCGAGTCACCGTAAGGTAGATCAGCTTCCCAACCAAGCGTCTGTAATATTCCGGATTTGTAAGTAGCTTGTCAGAGTCAGAGCTATGGGCCGAGAGCTTGTGATTTGCGTCCATAGGAGTCTCCGCAGGTTTGCACCCAGAATAACCTGCATCACGAAGGAGGTCCATACAGTACTTCCTTTGAGATAACACAAGACCATCAGGGCGTCGGACGACCTCGAGCCCAAGAAAGTACCGAAGGTTGCCCAGATCTTTGGTTTGAAAAGCAGAATTCAACTGTGCCTTGGTCTGTTGTATTCCTGCTGTGTCGTCGCCAGTAATCAGGATATCATCAACGTAGACAAGAAGAATCACAGTCCCGGTTGACCGATGTCGGGTGAAGAGAGAAAAATCAGCCGAGCTCCGAGTGAAGCCACTAGCACAGACCACTTTACTGAACTTTTCAAACCATGCACGCGGGGACTGTTTGAGACCATAAGTGGATTTCCGAAGGTGACATACCAAAGACTCCCCCGTGGTCTCAAACCCGGGCGGCTGCTGCATATAAACGGTCTCCTGGAGATCGCCGTTGAGGAAGGCATTTTTGATATCCAGCTGATAAAGGGGCCAGTGACGATGAACAGCCAAGGAGAGAAGAACGCGGACCGTGTTCAATTTGGCCACGGGAGAGAAGGTTTCCTCATAATCAAGGCCATGTTGCTGAGTAAACCCCCGTGCCACAAGACGGGCCTTCAGACGATCGATAGTGCCATCCGCCGCATGTTTAATGACAAAGACCCATTTGCAGCTAACAGGGGTGTGGCCAGCAGGAAGAGGAACCAGATCCCAGGTCTGGTTAGCCCAGAGAGCTTGCATTTCATCGTGCATAGCAGCCCGCCAGCCAGGGTGGTGAAGCGCCTCCTGCACATTAGTAGGAAGAGAAATAGAGGAAAGGGAGGTGACAAGTGCGTAGAGAGGTGGTGTGAGCCGATGTAGAGAGACGTAGTTGGCCAAGGGATGAGCTGTAGAGACGGGAGCGTGATCGACCGTAGCGGAGCTATCGCTGGCAGCAGGGAGCTGGGTCACGGGCGCATCCTTGGATGGGCGACGAGAGTAGACACGGATTAGCGGTGGAGGAACCCGCGGAGGAACGGGCGGAGAGGAGGAAGAAGACGGCACAGATGGCGTGACCGGTACAACGGGCCGGGGAAGAGAGGGAGCGGAAGACGAGGTGGTGCCGGGTAAGTGGAAGGGCTGGTCTTCGCAGAAGGTGACATCTGCAGAAACGACCATTTTGCCGGTAGTAGGAGAGTAGCAGACGTACCCCTTTTGAGTGCGGGAGTAGCCAACAAACATATACTTGGCGGCCCGAGGAGCAAGTTTGTCGGAAGGAGGGCCAAGAATGTGGACGTAACAAACACACCCGAAGATCCGTGGTGTGAGAGAGGTGAGGGGGATAGAGGGATAGAGGAGTTGGAGAGGTGAGGCAAAAGCAAGGACAGAGGAGGGAAGGCAGTTGATGAGATGACAGGCGGTGGAAACAGCAAAGTTCCAATATTCGGTGGGAACGTGCATGTGGAACATAAGGGAGCGGGCAACATCGAGAAGATGACGATTTTTGCGTTCGGCCACCCCGTTTTGCTGAGGGGTATACGCACATGAAGTTTGATGGATGACACCAAAGTCAGTGCAGAGAGTGGAGAAGGCACGACCGGTATATTCCCGAGCATTATCAGTGCGAAGGACTTTGAGAGGAGTGGCGAACTGCGTACGCATCTCAAGTAAAAAGGCGCGAAAGACAGAGGGAAGTTCAGTGCGATCGCGTAGGAAGTAGAGCCACGTGGTACGGGAGTAATTGTCAATGAACGTGACAAAGTACCGAAAGCCAAAAATACTAGGGAGCCGATAAGGACCCCAAATATCAGAATGAACTAACGACAAGGGAGTCGTACTCCTGGTACAGGCAGGGGGGAAAGAGGAACGGTGTTGTTTGCCGTAGACACAAGATTCACAGGAGAACTCCTGTAAAGAGAGATCAGGAAGAGCCCGCTTGAGAATCGAAAGGGGAGCATGTCCAAGGCGGCAATGCCAATCAACAGTAGAGATGGTGGAGAGAAGAGTTGGTGGGATATCCAAGATGTACAACCCATTCACCAGCTGCCCCTGACCAATGGTACTCCGGGTACGGCGATCCTGCATAAGAAAAGAATGAGGTGAAAAGGTAATACAACAGTCAAGGTCGTGTGTGAGACGACTAACTGATAATAAATTGAAGGGAGACCCCGGAACATGAAGAACCGAGGAAAGAGAAAGGGTTGGCGTAAGCCGAAGATCAGCGGAGCCAAAGACGGGGAGGGTTTCACCGTTGGCCACAGTGATGCGAGCAGGATGAGGCGTGTGGAGATATGCTGGGGGCTTCTGGGAGGAGATATGGTGAGTAGCACCAGAATCAACGATCCAACAAGGACGATGAGAGAGGCAGGTGATACCCTCCGTAGAGGACACAACAGAGGTGACAGCGGAAGCAACAGGCGCCATGCGGAGAGCAGAGTCAGCGGACTGGATGAGGTCGCGGCGAGCGGGAGTAGGCCGCGGCGAGTACAGGCACGCACAGCAAGGAGCGGGCTATGGGAGGCCGCGGCGGACTGGAGGAGGCCGAGGCGGACTGGATCAGACCGCGGCGGACTGGATCAGACCGCGGCGGACTGGTTTCGGCCGTGGCAAGCAGAGCACAACAGCGGGCCGAGAAGAGAGGGCAAGCTGGGGGAGCTTGGCAAGTCGCGGGAACAGGGCAAGTCGCGGCGAGCTGGAGGGGGTCGCGGCGAACTGCAGGAGACCGCGACGGACTGGAGGTAGCGGCGGACTGGAGGTAGCGGCGGACTGGAGGAGGCCGCGATGAGCACAGAAGCTCAGCAAGGAGCGGGCCAAGAGAGGCCGCAGCGGATGGAAGAGGTCGAGGCGGACTGGACCAGATCGCGGCGAGCTGAGAAGAGAGGACAAGCCGGGAAGCAAGAGAGCGACCGCAGCGGGCTGGACCAGTCCGCAAGACTGAAAGAATGCAGAGGGGCGAGCCCGCGGCGAACAGGGAAAAAGAGAGCTGCGGACAGGACGCTGCGCTTACGGCGGACGAAGGAGACCAAGGGATGGAGGTCGCCGAGGTCGCGCCGGACAAGAATAGGCCGCAGCGGTCAAGGGGAAGCAGTGCGCAAGAGATGGCAGAGAGAGAGTCCTCGAGCACAGAGGCTCTAGCGGACAGAAATAGAGCGAGCGAGAGGGAGCAGTCCGCGAGCAAAGAGGCTCGAGCGGACACAAACAGAGTGCAGCAGACAGGAATGATCGTCCGGAGCGGATAGAGAGAGGTGGGCCCCACGAGTCAGAGCAGAAGATGACTATAAGAAGCCTGAGGAGGGTGGAACCACAGAAGGAGAGAAGAGGAGCGGAATCAGAAGGGCAGTCCGCACGAGACCGGAGCGGACAGGAATGCAGTCCGCAGGGTAGCCGAGCGGACAGATACAGAGGGGCAGTCCGCAGAGAGGCGGATGCAGGAAGGCAGACAGTCCGCACGAGACCGGAGCGGACAGGAAGGCAGTCCGCAGAGAGGCGGATGCAGGAAGGCAGTCCGCAGGAGACCGGGCGGACAGAGAAAAAAAAGGCAGTCCGTAGTTAGACGGAACCTGACTCTGATACCATGTAGAAATGGAGAAAACCAACCTTGTATATATGTCCACTTGGGGATAGTTACAAGTATACACACACTTATATAGGAGAAGAAGGAAGGGAGAAATCCTAATACATGATGTGGGACTAATCCAAGAAGAAAAACAAGAAACAACATGGGCCCTTAAATGGGCTTTTCTAACACCTTCAACCAACCCACAAACCATCTATTTATAATAAAAGGAGGATCATGGCATCCCACCATCGATGACTATGATTGGCCGAAGGTGGGGTCACCTAAATACATCAAAATAAAATGTAAAATAGTGAAATAATATATCAAATCGATTCGCAACGCAAATCCGAACACATCCGCGGAGTCCGATCGTCGACCCGGGCACGCCATATAAGGAAAGTCGCCAAATCATCCCCGAATGGGCCCAAAACTCGTCATCCACTACAAGTGCTCGTCTATGCTCCACATCAATCTCCACGCTTGAAAGCATTCATCTCCCGATGAATAGGGATCATAATTCTCTCGCTGCATGCTAGGTAAAACTCGAAGAAGTCCACCAGAGGTTGCCAAAGTGTCTTCGCTAGTAAAGTGTCCTCGTCAATCAACTCCCCCAGACTGAAAAGCTGTCATCTCAGGTGAATGGAGATGTCCGTGCTGAAGTCGAAGTCCAGAGGCGAATCGATCAAGCTTTGCTGCAAGTATCCAAGAGTCAACAACGTCTGTAGTGGGAATGCACTGGTGGAGTCTGGTCTCCATGATTCTCTCATCGCTAAACTCACAAGTGGTGGATCCCGGTGCGATCGGCGGCGCCGTCGGTAAAACCAAAGAAGACAAGTCCCCAGGTGGGTGGGTGTCAGAAGTAGGTGAGTAGTGGTGGCCATCATACATATGTGGGCTATGTAGGTGGCAAGGCAACGGGAGTGGAGGTGTGGGTGGCTGGAAATCCCCACTGTTTGGGTCCACATACTCACGA
The DNA here is from genome assembly GCA_039583875.1 of Platanthera guangdongensis. Taxonomy (NCBI): domain Eukaryota; kingdom Viridiplantae; phylum Streptophyta; class Magnoliopsida; order Asparagales; family Orchidaceae; genus Platanthera; species Platanthera guangdongensis. The sequence continues at coordinate 237,757,891 of CM077158.1, forward strand.
GGCTCGTAGTACGGCGTCATGTCCTCAACACTAAATACCAGGTGGATACCATACTTGCAAGAAAATCAAGATCATAGGTGTTTGCTTTGATCTGTCTCATGATCATATAGGGATACATTCGTCTAACGCTCAAGCCTTTAGCAAACCTCGCACAGAGCCTCACAATGCAGATTCTCACCATCACCTGCCCGCCTTCATGAAGTACTTGCTCTTGCCAGTGAACATCCGTATGTGATTTACAATATTTATTATCATTAGGGATTTTCCGTCAGATCGACTCATACCACATATGCAAACGACGGACAAACAACTCAACAGACACATGCAAATGATGAAAAAATGACTCGACAGACTCATGCAAATGATGCAAATGAAACATAACTGACACAACATACCTGCTATGAGAAAGTCTAATAATGACCGGGACGTATCTAAAATATGGTGGTCTATCAGGGGGCTCTCTCGGTGGAGTGTAGACAAACTCATCTAGTGTGTGACGATTGCTCAGATGACCGTGAGAGACATATATACTTAAATGCGAGCTCGTAAAGAGCCAAGTGTCTCTCGGGGAACGTAGCACATCAGGGGGCTCACCAGGAGGTGTGTACGAAAAGTCATCACGGATAAGACGACCACCTGAGTGAAAGTCGTATACACCGACTAGAAGATGTGACTCTCGAGTGTGGTGCGTGTTCCCGAAAAGAAAGAGCTCGTCTGGTGGGTCAGTAGGTGGTGCGTCGCAAAACTCATCGATGGTGAAATGCATCATAAGGTAGGTCCTCGAAATATGAGTATGTTCAAGCATACTCAAGGAAGCCCCTATATACGTTATGCTCCACACAAGATAAATTCTCTAGGGAAAGACTAAAGATGATAGCGAATGAGACGCCAATAACTCAAAGCTCATAAACGAGCGTCTCACCCGAATCGTATCCTCACCAGGATGTGGCGGCTCATCAGGAGACTCAACAGGGGGGTCATCGTAAAACTCATCACTAGGGTCATGATCCTCCATGCGAGTACCATCGTAAGGGGTCGTGTCCCCGTGAATGGGTGACATAGTCACTACAAAATCAACATCATGCTCTGGGCTCTCAGTCATGATGTGACTCCGGGTAATGACAATGAGAGAGCGACACAGACCTACACCCAAGAATGGATCCGTGGGTGCGGTGTCAGGAAATGGGTCTGTAGTTGGGGTGCTAACTAACCCAGTGTATGGCAGAGGAGGTGTGGGTGAGGGACGCAACACTACAGACTCAGTAGGTCGCTCAGGCTCGCTCTCAGTCGGGGTCACAAGAGGCGGGTCAGAAACAAGAGATAGGTCACTCACTGGGCTAATCACCTCATTGTGGTGAGAGTAATCCGCATCTGGTATCACTTCTGTCGTGCCTGACAGGACAGTGGCAGGCGTCGTGGTGACCTCAGTATGTGAGAGACTCGTACTGCAGAGGTCAAGGTGACAATCCCACCGACCAGCTCTTGCGGATCTCAATGACCGTTCATAACGAAGGGCGAGCTGATATGTATGCTCGAGGGACTCTGAGCTATGATAAACTACCTTAGTACGAATGTCAGATTGAAACCCAGACCGAAATCTGGTAGTGACCATGGTTGGGTCCTCTCGGATATCACTCCTCACAACTAACTCATCAAAGCGATCCATGTACTCAGCGACAGACATGGATCCTTGTTGAGGGGAAAATAATTGGTCGAGCAAGTGACTCCGATACGACGAAGGCAGATACCTCTGACACAAAGTACGTTTCATGTCCACCCAATTGGTGATGCGATGCAGACGGTCTCGTTCGCGGGTCCTCTCAACGCTAGCCCAATATGTCTTCGCCTAATCTAAAAGTCTTTAAGTTTCACAAACTTGACGCGACGCTCACCGAATACCTCAAAATGATTAAGATAATACTTCATATCCACGAGTCAATAACTAAAAGACTCAGGACTCGATGAGCCGTCAAAGGAAGAGGCAACCGTACAAAACTGACTCTCAAGATCTCTCTCGGAACGACTATTCTCATAATAATCATTCCCAAGGTAACCGAGTCGTGTCGAAGGATGAACACGATCCGCTCGCGTGCTCGGATAAGAATGACGACAATCATCATACAGATTGTCTCTAGAATAGTGGGGTCGTGTCGGTGGGTCAACACGATCTCTGAAAGTGGTGTACTACGATCGATAATGATCGTCATAATAATGCGAGGATCTCCCTGACGGGGTTCTGTGAGAGCGGGTGCAAGTGAGCTCAAGACCTTTAAATTGAGGAGGAGAATAATTGTGACACCTAGACATAATGAAAAAAGACCTATAAACTCTACTGCTGCGTATCAAAAAGTGCATGTACTCTGCCTATGATACCAATTGACGCAGGACAAATCTATAGGCGGCGGGAAATCTGTGACCTAACCCTACATGCTATGCAAAAATCCGACGGTTAGATCACAATTAGATAATAAATTAAAATATCTCACGCAGATAATTCAAAGCAAGACAACATAATCTATTTGGGCAAAAGCAAGCTCAGACTTTTCTCTGTGTGGAGGGCCAAAGCTAGAGCGCATGACGAATAAATCCTGTAAATCACAATATTTATCTAACAAACTACTACCATACGAGATATTCAAACAAATATAATGTCCAATCCGATAAATAATTGCTGAAAAATAATAATCCAATACAACAATACTCACTAAATAGCGGGCTGACCAAAGCAATGAAGATTCCGGAGCAGGATGCGTGGATCGGCGATCAAATGTGGAACTGGAGGCGCAACGATGATGGCGGTGGCTGTCCTCCGCAAAAAGTGGGGAGATCGGGTCGGAAAGGGTAGATCCTATGTTTAGGAGCGGATCCGGGCTAGGGGAGGAAGGGAGGGTGAGGGAAAATGGTGGATTGGGGCTGCAAACGTCCAGATCTGGACTGATTTGGATGTAGGGGCTGATTGGAGGTGGTTTCACAAAGAGGAGTGATGGAGGGGGCGGTTTGGGCTGTGGAGGCACGGGGGCTGCTGTGGGGGCAAGGGGAGGATGGTTGCTTGTTTGTTGGAAGGCAAAAAGGGGCGGCACTCAGCTGTTCCAGCAGGGAAGACAGGGGAAACGACGACTATTTTGGCCGACAGTATAGGCCTGCAGGTGGGTGGCTGGCGGCTGGAATAGGGAAAAATAAACTATAGCTGATCAATCGTTAATTTCATTTCTTAACAGTGGAACTGAATAGGAATCATAGTTTCTGAACAACACTTAGGTGGCTGGTTTGGGGGGGGGGGCAGTAGGGGCTACGGATTGGGTTTTCGGGGGGGGGGGGGGGGAAGGAGCCTAGGGTTAGGGGGTACCTTGGGGAGGGAGATACAAACCTAGTAGTCGTCACCTAGGGTTCCACGGAGTCGGAACCGTGGGATGATCGCTGGAATCCGGGAATAGAAGTCTCCAAATTCTGCAATGCCTTAACCAGCCCACAAACCATCTATTTATAATGAAAGGAGGATTAGAGCATCCCACCATCGATGATTATGATTGGTCAAAGGTGGTGCAATCTAAATACATCAAAATAAAATGCAAAATAGTGAAATAATATATCAAATCGATTCGCAACACAAATCCGAACACATCTGCGGAGTCTGATCGTCAACCCGGGCACACCATATATAGAAAGTCGCCAAATCAGCCCCGAATGGGCCCAAAACTCGGCAAGTGCTCGTCTATGCTCCGCATCATTGCCCGCTTTGGTTCAACCTATCTCCTACTAATCTGAACTTAAAAGTTTTATCTTTTTTATAGGTGAACTATGAGTATTTCTCAGGAGGTCGCCCATCCATGGCTTTCTCTTAAGTCTTACCAGAGTACGCTTAACTGTGGAGTTCCTAACAGAAGACCATTTGCTATGAAAAATGCACTTATGATATTCCGGGATTTAAATTATTACATAAACAAAAAGTTTTTCTCTAATTTTGATGCGAATTTCAATTCATTCATGCACCTTCTTTTACCTAGAAGACTACCTTCGTAGTAACCTTCCAGGAGCTGCCTTTATTCTAGTCTCACTGCCCCAAAAACACTTCCCGCCCTCATCAAACTGCTCTTATTAGATTCAGGATGTTACAACCCCACCAACATCTGTTTGGTTTGTCACGAAACCACTGATCCTATTCTAGGGTGTCCGTCTTTGACAACATTTGTAATAACCCAATCTATAATATCTGCGGTATTGCCCCCTTTAATTCATGTCACCATATACTCAACTAAGCTGAAACTCACAGTTGTATACTTTTCTATAGGTGACCTATGAGTGCTTCATAGGAGGTCACTCATTTCAAAATTGCTCGTACTAAAGCACACCTAACCAAATAACTTTTCATTTTTTTGATGTAGAATTCTGTTCATTCATGCACCTCTTTCATCTAGAAGCCTACAATCCTCAGTCTCAGGAGCTGCTTTTCTCTTAAGCCTCAACGCCTAAAGAAACTCCCCTCCCTCATCAGATTTAGAAATTTAAAAGCCCACCAATTTCCGCTTAGTATATTATTGAATAACTCATCCTGCTGTAGGAGATCCAACTCTGCTAACATTTGTAACGACCCAAACCCACAATATTCGAGATATTGTACGCTTTGGTTCAACACATTTCATACTAAGCCGAACCTTACAATTTTATCCTTTTCCATAGATGACATGCATGTATTTCCCAAAAAATCACCCATCCAAAAATTACTCCCACCAGAGCACACTTAATTGTATGATTCAACGTAAAATAGACTGGGTTGAACAAAAATGAACAATAGCTTAAGCTTTGTGGGTCATTACAACAACACATTAACATAGTATTATTATTATTACTACAATACAATGTTGAGAATACAGTTCAGCATTAGGAACCTTATGCAACATTATGCAACCGTTTGTCCCTCCACGCCACTTCCTTCCCTCAGGATAGCAAAGGTTATACTATCCAGATGAACATTTTTCAGGAGAGCCAACCCTTCCTAGCTCTCATGGACTTAGGGAGTACATATAGCTTTATCAACCGTTCCATTGCCGATCACTTGCATCTCCATATCACACCGCGACATCGCCTTTGGGTGGTAGCGGCCAATGGCCAAACAATGGCTTGCCCGGGCACCTGTCAGGCAGTTTTCCTTACTGTGGGTACCCACCAATTCTTGGTGGAGTCTCTTGTGGTGGATATCTGAGGCTTCGACGTGGACTTGGGATTTCGTGGCTCCGCACTCTTGGACCACTCATGTGGGACTTCGACGCCCTATCCATGAGGCGGTTTCACGGAAATCAGATGGTGGAATGACATGGACAACCTCCGACACAATTGCAATCCACATTTGCCCTTCAAGGGCCAACTCTTCCTACAGGACGACCACCTGATGGACAACCACCTAACCTCACCAGCATCCTCAAAGATTTTACCGACAATTTGCCGTTCCAAGCGGCCTTCCCCCAACACGACATCATGACCATTGGGTTTGTTCCTATAAGGCACATCCCCGGTTGTCGTGCGCCCCTACTATTACCCATTCCTTCAAAAATATGAGATCGGACAACAATGTTCCACCATGATACAACAAGGAATTATCCGGCAAAGCATCTCGCCGTTCTCTTCTCCGGCTCTATTAGTCCACAAAAAAAGACGGCTCTTGGCATTTCTGTGTCGACTATCGGAAGCTGAACCTCCAAATTGTCAAAGACAAATTTCCAATCTCAGTCGTGGAAGAGCTTCTTGATGAATTGCATGACGCCGGCTTCTTCTCCAAATTAGATCTCTACTCCGGCTACCACCAAGTATGCATGGCCCCACAAAACATTGAGAAAACAACGTTCCACACCCGTCATGCCATTCGGCCTCACCAACGGGTCTTCCACATTCTAAGGGTTAATAAACGAGGTGTTTCAATCGCTCCTTCGAAAAACGGACTGGCGTTTTTCGATGATAACTTGATATACAATAAATCATGGCCTGAACATCTACATCACCTCCAAGAAGTCTTCCAACTCGTACGACATCATCAATTATACCTCAAGGGTGGGGTGGGGTGGGGGGGGGTATAAATGCGTGTTTGGCAAAGATAGTGTCGCCTATCTCGGACATATCGTGCACACTCATGAGATCTCGGCGGACCTGGAAAAATTGGAAGGTGTGGCCACTAGGCCCATGCCATAGACAAACCGTGACCTCTGCGCCTTCCGGGGTCTTTCAGACTACTATCGTTGTTTCATACGCAGCTATAACTCCATTGCAGAACCACTCATCACCCTACTATGCAAAAATTCTTTTGCTTGTAGTGAAGCCGCCTGCATTGCTTTTAAAACCTTCAACAAGCTCTCATCGCAGCTCTGGTACTCCAACTCCAAGATTTCTCCAAAGACTTTCACGTCGAGTGTGACACATCCGATCAAGGCTATGGCGTTGTACTCCAGCAAGGCGGTCACCCCATCGCATACTTCAATCGCCAAATTGTCAACCACCACCAAAAGCTGCCGGCATACGAACAAGAATTCATCAGTCTGGCCAAGACCAATCAACATTGGAGGCCGTATTTGTGGGGACACACGTTTGTGATTTGTACGGACCATTTCAGCCTCAAATATCTCTTGGAGCAACATTATCGTCCGATATGTCGCCAACATCCGATATTTAAAATATTGGAAACACCTCACAACTGTGCCACAACAACATTAAGTAAACTCCTCGGATTTGATTTTTGCATTGAGTATAAGGCGGGAGCATTAAACCGCTCCACCGACGCGCTCTCCCGCCGCAACTCCACCAACATCCCTTCTACCATGCCAGATACTTTGTGCAATTTCGGCGCCCTCCGCCACGCTCATCACGGACATCTACCATGAGAATCAACAATCAACCACCCTCTCCAAGCTTCTTCAGTGCATCCGCGACGACACCACTTCACCTTGTTGGGCAACTCACACGGGACTCATTCTCTACAAGAGGCGGATATACCTCGAACACAACTCCATCATCATTCCACACATATTGGAAGACACTCATGACCGTAATCATGAAGGCGTTCATAAGACAAAACTCTAATTTGAACCTTAGTTGTGTTTGGGGTTCCAACTGGTTAAGGGGTTGGGCGGCTTGCTTGGTTTGGAGTTATGCAATCATAAATCAAAACTCTCTTTCTCTAATTCTTCTATCTCTCTCTACCTTAGGTAACCGGCGCCCTAGCCGATACCTGCATCCCGCATCGTGAGCTATACCCGCCGAATGCCGCTTTTGTCGATTAGCTCGGTTTGTCTCCTCCTCTGTCACTCCCTTCTCCGTCGAGATAGGTTCGAATGGAACTCACAAGGTCAACGCCGATCCTCTATGGGACTTCCCTCTCCTTCCCCCGCGAACGAGATCTCAAACGAAGGCCCGTAACAACATGGTATCAGAGCTTTCCTCCACCGCTCCTCCGCTGCACTCACCGACGTACGCTACCCCTATTTCAGCCGCCAACAACCCCTCGCAGCCCCGCCCCGCTTGGTCCGCACACGGTTCCGCCCCAAATCCGCTCCATGTGCACTCACGGGTCCTCTTGGGGACCTATGCCGCCGGTCTTCCTCAGTTTTCGGACAACACATGCATTTTACCCACCCCCATTCCTCTTCTTCCTATGTTCGGACCGCATCCATAGACAACAACAACATGGGAGGCCTCACTTTAACTAAGATTTTGGAGTCCTTCCAACACATGACGGTGGCCAATAACAAGGCCCTCATTGAGGCCCTTTGGTTAGGCGCGTCACCTCCGGCTCTACGCACCGCTTCAGGCTCATCTCAAACCGTACATGAGTCTCCTAAACCGCGAACAAAGGGAGGTGGATTTCCCCTTTTTGTGAGGATGGACTTTCCGCTTTTTGATGGTCGGGAGAACGCACACACGTGGCTCGCCCGAGCCGAACAGTTCTTTGAAACCCAACACACACCTGAAGAGGATTGGCTCGGTATTGCTTCCTTTCATCTCATGGGTTCCGCGTAGCTTTGGTTCTTGCAGCTTGATCGGGAGCGTCCCCTCATGGTGTGGGAAGATTTCAAAGCACAGTGCAACCTCCGCTTTGGACCTCTCCTTCACGGGAATCCCCTTGGATATCTCATCTCTCACAGACAGTCTGGGCCCATTAATGACTATATCGAGCAGTTCCAGCATCCCAACCATCACAGCCATCCCAGTAGATCCAGCACCCCATTGAATACTATATCGAGCCGTTCCAGCATCCCCTTGGAGATCTCATCTCCCCTGTCCCGCAACCCAGTCGTCCCATCATCTCAGCATGTGCCTTTCTTCACTGCAGGCCTCCACGAGAGATTCTGTCTAGACATTAAGTTATAGTCTCCTTCTAATCTCTCCACAACCATGAACTTATCCCGCGTTATTGAGAAACACCTGTTTATGGACCAGAAGCATTTGGGACGTCGATTTGGCGACGAACCCTCCTTGGGTTTTGCCCTTTCTCCTTCCACAGGTAGGATTGGACCCGGCAAGGGCAAGGAGGGGGGACTGCTCGTCCACCATTAGGCAGCTCTCTCCTCAGGAGATGACGGACCGCCAGGAAAAGGGCTTGTGATGAGTCTTTTACTCGCGGACATCAGTGCAAGCACTTTTTTTGGCTTGAGGTGGAGGATCCCTCTAACGAGGACATAAGGGAAGAGGACTCGGGAGATCCCAAGATTTCTATTCATGTCATGCCGGGACCTCAGTCGGGGGAGACGATTCAGCTACAGATTTCAGTTGTGGGACAACAACTGGTAGCTCCTATGGACTCGGGTAGTACACACAATTTCTTAGTGACCCCACCGCTTAGCATCTTCACTTGCCGGTGACGGCCCTTCCGAGCCTCCGAGTTTTCATTGCCAATAGCATGATATCGACGACCACCAACTGACAGATTTTTCTCGCCTGTGTCGACTCGACAGAGCCCTTCGACCTCGAGGCTCTCTCACCGGAGTACGACACTACCACCACCCGGACGGGTTTTCCACCCTTACGACACCAAGATCACCGCATTTTCCTCTTGCCGGAGACGACCCCGATAGTGGTTCACTCCTACCGCTACCCGTTTCGAATTAAGTGCCGCCCTTATTGTCAGCCGGTCATTGCTCAGAGTTCATAAAATAAGCTGGGGCCCAAGTTCTACGGGTCGTTCATGGTTTCCGAGCGCATTGAAAAGGTGACCTACCATCTTCAACTTTCGACCGAGGCACGGATTCACAACGTGTTCCCCACCTCGCAATTGAAGCCGTTTGTGGGGGTGCTACGTCCGAAACCCGTGGTCCACTTACCCCCACAATTCCAGGACAAGCTTTATGTCGACGCGAGCAGAGATGTTACGGATCCACGTTCGGGGAGCACGAACAAGCGTCGCACATCGACACACACAGCTTAGTAACCACATTTTCTGTTTCTGTATTGTATCTTAAATTTGGCACATGCATTTTTAATTTGAACCTTGGTTGTGTTTGGGGCTCCAACCAGTTAAGGGTTCAGGCTTGCTTGGTTTGGAGTTATGTAATCATAAATTAAAACTCTCTCTCACTTTAATTCTTCTCTTTCTCCACCTCACGTAACCGACGGCCTAGCCGATACCCGCATCCCGCATCGCGAGTCGCACCTGTCGAACGTCGCTTCCGCCGATTGGCTCGGTCCGTCTCCTCCTCCTTCGTTGTTCCCTCCTCCGACAAGATAGGTTCAAAGGGAACTCGAAAGGTCAACGCCGATCCTCTATGGGACTTCCCTCACCTTCCACTGCAAACGAGATCTCAAACGAAGGCCCGTAACAGACCGCCTCTCAGAAGGGGCACACTTCATCTCGCTGGCACGAGCGCTGATCACCGAACGTGTCAGACAGATTTTCTTTGCGAAAATCTTTCGTTTGCATGACATGCTGGAATCCATCGTGTCTGACCGTGACAAGGTATTCACAAGCCACTTCTTGAAGGAATTGTTCACCCTCAATGACACAAAAAAACCTTCCCCTCGACATACCACCCTCAATCGGATGACCAAACCGAAGTGGCAATCGTACGATCGAGATGTACCTACGTTGTCTCATCGGCGACCGCCCTAAGAGTTGGGTGCACTGGCTCCCTTGGATCAAATATTGCTACAATACTTTTTATCATACGGCCCTCCAAACGACTCCGTTTCTTCTCATCTATGGTCGCAAACCACCACGCCTCGTCTCCTATGGACGTGTCTCCTCCATGGCTACGGTTGATCAAAAACACGAGGATCCAAGGGAGCATGCAACCCATTTGTCTAAGCCTAGATGGGGGGCATGCAACCTATATATATATATATATGCTGGGTATAACTCTTGCTTGGATAGGCAGAAAAAAGATATAACAAGATCCTATCTCTCCTCTCTCTCGCCTACCTTCTCCTTCCAACAATTCCTTGCAGGTGGACGCCCAACTCATTAACTTCGTTGTAACACCCGCTAGTCTTGATCTATCACCACTACCTCAACGAGTTTTGAGAAGAGAAAAGAAGATCCGATGCGTAATTTCACCCTCTGCTGGCCCGTCACGTGTTCCCAACCCGGGCACGTAACATGAAGCTTCAAATTTGGCTTAAGATAGTTATTGCAGTTGACGAGTACCTAAAGCGTCATAAGAATACCTGTCAGGACGCGAGTTGCCCGCATGTAGTGTTAGCTTAGTTTGGTTCTGAGTCGGGAAACCTAGTAGTGAGTAGTGTGTTTTGCAGGGGCATATTTTGAGGTGTCTTTATGTAGGGTTGGAGATTTAGGCATCTCCATTCTCAAGTACATCCTATCCAATGTTGTATATATCAGAGTTGTAGTTATGGTCATGTTTTAATGATGTATAAAAGATGTATTATACAGTAACACACACCACAAACACACACACATATATATGTATATATGTATATCTCTACCATATATAAAGAAATACTATGGTTTACGAATAACATGAGTTTAAAATTCAAACAAATAATATATGTTGTCAGATCTGTCTCAATAATCCAATCAACGTCGGATCAAGCGCAATCAAACCGCTCCCTCTCTCTCCACTTTTTCGTAGGACTCCTAAACCTACTAGGGTGTCCTAAACCTATGTGAAATTACCATTTTGCCAATACAATTCTGAAAATATTCAATTGGACATATAGCCTGCCCAATATACCACCCGTTGCTCTGCATATAGCCCGCCCGGTGTAGCCCTGCCCGCTCTGCGTAGCCCGCCAAGTCAATGTCAAATTTCAAATAATGCATTTTGATCCTATTATTTATACCCAAATAAACCTCTTCAACCCACGATGTGGGACTAAAGAATTAATAAAATAACAAACAAATTAAAAAGCACGCGTAGGCTGAGACTCAAATCACCGACCGCCGGATTCAAACTCAGTCGCCTCATCCATTAGGCCACCACCACTTTTGCGTATATACTATAAACACATATTTTATTTGACTTACAATATAAACAAGTATTGATTAGAACTCAAACACCAACAATGGGTGAAGCGAGCACGGGCGAAGCCAATGCGGCGGCGGGCGAAGCCCACCTGGATGCGGTCGAAGGCTGCCCGAGAGCATCAAGCACGGGCGTAGCCCGTGCGAAGATGCTCGTATATATACATAGTTGTCAAGGCGCGCGCCTGAGGCGCTGGGCGCACCAGGCGCAGCCCGCCGCGCCTCAGCACAGCTGAGGCGGACGATGTGCCCCAGGCCTCCAGACGCGCATCAGGCGTGCCTAGGCTCGCGCCTTACAGGCTCCCAGGCGCGCCAAAGGTGCGCCCCGGCCTTTCAAGGTATTTTTTTAAAAAATTTGATATGGGCAAAAACTTGATCTTAGACGCACCCGAGGCACCCCCTAGGCGCACTTGGGCGCCCAATTTGCTGAAATTACGCGAATTCGCTCAATTTCGGCGAATTGGGCGCCCAATTCGCACAATTTCGGCGAATTGGGCGCCCAATTCGCACAATTTCGGCGAATTGGGCGCCCAATTCGCACAATTTCGGCGAATTGGGCGCCCAATTCGCACAATTTCGGCGAATTGGGCGCCCAATTCGCACAATTTCGGCGAATTGGGCGCCCAATTCGCACAATTTCGGCGAATTGGGCGCCCAATTCGCACAATTTCCGCGAATTGGGCGCCCAATTCGCACAATTTCCGCGAATTGGGCGCCCAATTCGCACAATTTCCGCGAATTGGGCGCCCAATTCGCACAATTTCCGCGAATTGGGCGCCCAATTCGCACAATTCCCGCGAATTGGGCGCCCAATTCGCACAATTCCCGCGAATTAGGCGCCCAATTCGCACAATTACAGCGAATTAGACGCTCAATTCGCTCAATTTCCTTTTTCCCCCATTTTTGTGCCTCACGTGCCTCAGTCGCGCGCCTGCGCCTTGCGCCTAGGATCCAGGGGCCCTTTGCGGCTCGGTGCGCGTTGCGCCTTTGAAAACTATGTGTGTGTGTGTGTGTATATATATAGACACATACACAACTTTCTCATATATAAAGAAATACTGTGACCATGAAATATAAATTCATTGAAGTACTTAGGACCTTCAGATTTGTCTCAAACCACTACGCAGATGCATGAAAACAAACAAATATGAATGGATGAGGATGCTATTAAAAAAAAATTTCTTTTTTTGAAAATAAAAAATGCTATGCAGGTTCCTGATTTACGCAGGGCGGTTTCCAAAACTTAAAAAATTTTGGAACCTCGCTCTGATACCAAATTGATGCAAGACGACACGTAGGATTTGCGCGCCTATCGGCTATTTCTTGGAAACCCTAAATGCATGCAATGAAGAATTGTATTTGAGCGGGCGTTGCACGAACTTTTAGAAAAAAAACAACTTTTAGTTTTTATAAAGAATGAAATTACTAGTTCGTTTCAAAAAAAGGAAATCTCTTGAAAAAATGGTTCAATTTTAAATCCGGGAAAAGAAGGTCCGCAGTTTTCGTTCTTTTCCCCTTGTCGTACCAAAACAAAAATCATGAACTCCAAATACATTTCCGTTTGGATTTTCGACGTATAATTCACTGACAAAATCCAGGCGAAAAGCCAACGATAAATCTAATAACCTAAGAGAAAATTAAGTCACACACAAAGGAAGAGAAAAAAAACAAATTATCCACGGAAAGATGCGTCTTTCCGCAATCGAAGTCGACGGTGATCCCACAAGGAATTTTCTCGTCATCTTCGATCTCCCGCTCCAAGGTCGGCCCATAAAGCACACGGTCACCACAAAAATATTTCGCTCACTCACACACGGTGATTCCACGAAATCTCCAAACACTCCATTACTTTGAGAAGCTACAAAAAGAAACACAGCTAACACTCAAGCAAAATCTCTCCAACAGAACTCACAGTAGGAAGAACAAAGCAATTGAATATTCTTCACGATACATTCCTCAACAACATTCAACTACTCTAACACTACTATTCATCTTCCCTGTCATCGGAAGGCAAACAAGTCAAGGATTTCAAGCGGGATCAATATCTCACGACAAAATTTACAGGAAACAATTACATAACAACAATCTCAAACAAAACTACAACAAGCACTCATTAACTGAAAACAAACAACTCAATCAGCAAAGTTTCAACTCAATACATTCATCAACCTCACAAAAATCATATCTTCAACATCAACAACCAAAAAAACCAATAACATACATATCTCTATTTATACAGGTTTTGAACAAAGAAAATAAACAACGATTCTAAAAAAAAGGAAACAACGAACCCATGTTCTGTAACACCCCAACCTAGTTGTACAACCAATCAGCTGTCCGACCGGGCCCAACGATAAGAAGTAAACTAAGAAACAGTATTAAAACTATTACATAACAGACATAAATGAAAAGAACTAAAATGTAAGCTTACAACGAAAGTTGAATATGAAACTAAGAGTAAAAGTGTAACTCAGCAAGTTGAATTCACAGATCCACAAGATAGAAAAAGAACCAAATCACCGAATATCTGAAATATTACACAAATTCTGGTACATATACAAATTCTTAAACATTAATATTACAGGAGTCCAAAACATAACAGTAAGGTACTGTTGGAAAAGCCCACTTAACATTAGGCCCATTTGTATAGCATTTATTGCTTTTTCTCTCCTCTCTTTAGTCCCACATTGTGTATAGGACTTTTCTCTCTCTTTCTCTCATCTATATATATGTACTCATTCTTTGTATTTGTATCAAGTGGACATATATACAAGGTTGGCTTTCTCCATTTCTACATGGTATCAGAGCGAGGTTCGACTCTCCTGCGGACTCCCTCTACTGTCCGCCCAGCAGCCTGCGGTCTCTGCGGCCTCCCTTGTCCAGTCCGCACCCTCTAGTCGCATCTCTCCTGCGGCCTCAGTTTCCTGTCCGCTTCCTCTCCCGTGGATCCACTTCGTTCCCCCTCTCTCCCTTTCTCCTCAGGCCCCCTCCTTTTATAGCCATCCTGTGGGGTCCACTGCTTCCTCCTGTCCGCCGCGACCTCCTCCCGTCCGCCGCGACCTCGGCGACCTCTCTCCTTGGTCTCCTTCATCCGCCGTTCGCGCTGCGTTCGCCAGCTCGCCAGCTCGCCAGCTCGCCAGCCCGCCAGCTCGCCAGCCCGCCAGCCCGCCAGCTCGCAAGTCAGCCCCGGCGTGTCCTCTCTTATCAGTTCTCTCCTGTCCGCCGCGGTCTGACCCAGACCGCCGCGCCCTGAACCAGCCCGCATCATCCTCCAACTCGCCGCGACCTCATCCAGGTCGCCGCGTCCTCTCCCAGTCCGCTCTCTGTTTGCTTCCTCTAGCTGCTGCCTCCAGTCCGCTGCGGTCTCCTCCAGCTCGCTGCGACCTCCTCCCACTCGCTGCAGCCTCCTTCAGCTCGCTGCGGCCTCCAGCCCGCTGCGGTCTTCTCCAGCTCGCTGCGGCCTCCAGACCGCTGCGGTCTTCTCCAGCTCGCTGCGGCCTCCAGCCCGCTGCGGTCTCATCCAACTCGCTGCGGCCTCCTTCCAGCTCGCTGCGGCCTCCTTCAAGCTCGCTGCGGCCTCCATGTCTACCTCTGCAGACTCCGTCGGTACGGCAGTTCCTCCTGAACGCCCGGCCTCTCTACCAGAAGTCCGAGACGAGCTCCGGATCACCACAATTTCGCTCAATGGCAAGAAGAACTTTGTGGAATGGGCACACTCAGTTCGCCGTGTCCTTCAGTCCAAGGGATTCCTTCATCATCTGACCCAGACCGTTATTGGTGTCCCTACTGAGGAGTGGTTACGCAATGATGGGCGTGTGCAGACTTGGCTCCTCAACTCTCTTGATGGCGAATCTTATCGTCTGGCCATGTATCATGAAACGGCCAAAGGCATGTGGGACGAGCTACACACCCTCTACTCCGGCAAAGATAGTCTCCACCATCTCTATGATATCATCACCGCTCTCCAGGCCCTTGACAGCAGTGACGCCACCGACTTGACATCCTTTGTTGCTCAAGCCCGGTCTCTGGTTGAGGCTTGGATCCACCATCAGCCTCCCACTCTAGATCTCGCTGCTCAACGTACCCAGAAGGAAGCTGTGGGAATCGCCATGATGATGGCCCGGGTACCCCCTCATCTTCACAGTGTCCGGGCTCACATCCTCTCCTCTACTGTTACACCGTCCTTTTCCGACGTGTGCTCAATGCTTCTCAAAGTCTCCCCGCCTCCGGATGTTCCCGGACTTCCTTCTCCGGCTCTTGTTCAACAGGCACCTGCTCCCTTACTGCCTCTTCCCCCCTCTGCCCGTGGTGGCCGCTCTGACTCTCGCGGCCGGGGTCGCGGTGGCCGGTCTAGGCCTCAATGCTCGTTCTGCGGTAAAGTTGGTCATCTTGAGGCCACTTGCTTTCGCAAACATGGCCGTCCGCCTCGTCCACATGCCTCTGCTGCTACTACCGACTCTGCCTCCTCTCGTACTGAGCTCGACGAGGTTCGTCTTCAGCTCCAGCACCTTCATGGCTTGCTCAGCCGTCCGCCTGCCTCGGTTGCCTCTGCTGCCTCTCTCTCCAATGAAGGTATCGCCTGCCTCTCCTCTGGCCCGCGCTGGATCCTTGATTCTGGTGCCACTCATCATATCACCTCTGTTAAGCCACCACAGTACTTGTCTTCACCTCACCCGAAGTACATTACTGTTGCTAATGGAGCGTCGGTTCCCGTATCTGGATGTGCTGATATTTCTCTCACCTCTTCTCTCCTCCTACGCTCGGCTCTACATGTTCCGGGCTCTCCTTTCAATTTACTCTCTGTCGGTCGCCTTACTACTGATTCTAATTACTCAGTGACATTTACTTCTTCTTCTTTTCTCATACAGGATCAGCAGACGCAGACTATCATTGGTAGATGACGACTGCAGAATGGGCTCTATCTCCTTGACGACTCTCCTACTGTCCTCGCATCTACCTCCTCTTCGGATTGGCATCGCCGTCTGGGACATGCTCCTCTTCCAGTCCTCCGGAAGGCCCTTCCTGATGTCACTCTCCCTGCTTTTCGTTGCGACACATGTATTTTGGGCAAACAGCCCCGTTCTTCTTTTCCCCCTCATTGTACTCGGAGCTCCGCTCCTTTTATTTTAGTACACTCCGATATATGGGGTCCGTACAAAGTTACTAGTATTTCTGGCTATCGCTATTTTCTTACTTTTATTGATGATTACTCTCGCATGACATGGTTATATCTCCTTCGGGATCGCTCTGAACTTCCCCGCGTATTCCGGGCTTTCATCCTCGAGACCCGCACTCAGTTCTCTGCGCCTATTCGCACTATTCGTACAGACAATGCGCGGGAGTACACCAGCCATACGTTTGCCACTCTCTGCTCTGAATTCGGCATTCTTCACCAAACCTCCTGTCCGTACACTCCCCAACAGAATGGTGTCGCCGAGCGCAAGAATCGTCACCTTCTTGATGTCGCTCGCTCGCTTATGCTTCAAATGCAGGTCCCCAAACCGTACTGGAACTACGCTCTCTCCACGGCTTGCTTCCTCATCAACCGCCTCCCGTCTTCCGTCCTCCAGTATGCTACTCCCTTCAGCCTCCTCTTTCCCACAACTTCGCCTTTTCCTCTTCCACCACGGGTGTTTGGGTGTACCTGCTACGTTCACCACCTCGGTCCCTCCACGGACAAGTTGGACCCTCGTGCCACCAAGCAGATCTTTGTCGGGTACTCGCGCACTCAGAAGGGTTATGTATGTTATTCGCCTACTACCCGCAAGGTTACTGTCTCGCCTGACGTAACTTTCCGTGAAGATCTTCCTTTCTTCCCTGCTCCGGATATCGCTCTGCCTCCCGCTCCCGTCGTTCGTCCTATCATTCCTGCTCCTCACTCCTCAGCCTCTCTCCCTTCACCACCTCCGGTCCGTCCACCACCCCCGGTTATCCGGGTCTATTCTCGTCGCTCTCCTCATTCTGTGGCTCCTCTGCAGTCGGCTTCGCCCTCTGGTGCTCTGCTCCCTGCTGCTCCGGCTCCCGTCTCCACCGCTCATCCGATGGCGAACTACGTCTCGCTCCATCGCCTCTCCCCCTCTCTTCTTCACCTTGCCACCTCCTTATCTTCTGTTTCAGTCCCTAACTCTTTGCAGGAGGCGCTTCACCATCCTGGCTGGCGGGCTGCCATGGACGAAGAAATGACGGCCCTTTGGGCCAACCAGACCTGGGTCTTGGTTCCCTTACCTCCCGGTCAGCACCCGGTTGGATGCAAATGGGTCTTCGTTATCAAGCATGCTCCGGATGGCACTATTGCCCGTCTGAAGGCCCGTCTTGTGGCCCGGGGCTTCACACAACAGGAGGGCCTCGACTATGAGGAAACATTCTCTCCGGTGGCCAAGCTTAACACTGTCCGCGTTCTTCTCTCCGTCGCGGTACACCGCCGTTGGCCCCTTCATCAACTTGATATCAAGAACGCCTTTTTGAATGACGACCTTCAGGAAACTGTCTACATGCGCCAACCGCCCGGGTTTGAGACCACGGGGGAGTCTCGGGTCTGTCTTCTCAAAAAGTCAATTTATGGTCTCAAACAGTCCCCACGGGCGTGGTTTGACAAGTTTAGCAAGGTGGTTCGGGACATGGGGTTCACTCGGAGCTCTGCAGATTTCTCCCTCTTTACCCGACACCGGGCCACTGGCACCGTTCTTCTGTTGGTTTATGTTGACGACATCCTTCTCACTGGGGATGACTCAAAGGGGATTCAAGACGTCAAACAACACCTGAGCACTGTTTTTCAGACTAAAGATCTGGGGAAACTTCGCTACTTCCTTGGTCTCGAGATCGCCCGGCGGCCGGACGGGTTGGTACTCTCCCAACGAAAGTACTGTCTCGATCTTCTCAAAGATGCTGGTCAGTCTGGTTGCAAGCCAGCATGTACCCCGATGGAGGCAAATCACAAATTATGCGCTCATGCTTCGGATGACGATTTGCTACTTCCGAACCCGGAATACTATCGACGCCTTGTGGGCAAGTTGATCTATCTAACAGTCACAAGGCCAGATGTATCATTTGCAGTTGGGGTTGTCAGTAGGTTCATGCATGCCCCCCGGGCTTCTCATCTCCAAGCGGTTGAACGGATTCTCCGATACCTTAAGGGAGCTCCAGGCCAAGGGCTGGTTTACAAAACCTCCGACTCTGCTCCCGCATTGGTTGCCTATTCTGATGCCGACTATGCGGGTTCCCTGGACGATCGAAGGTCAACTAGTGGGTTCTGTACGTATTTTGGTGGGCATCTTATTACTTGGAAGAGTAAGAAACAAGCTGTGGTGGCTCGTTCCTCTGCAGAGGCTGAATACAGATCGATGGCCTCAGTTGTTTCAGAACTCACATGGCTTGAAAGTCTCCTCACTGACCTGGGAGTAAAACTCCCCTCCTCTGCTGTTCTATTTTGTGATAGTCAAGCCGCCATACACATCGCAAAGAATCCGGTCTTTCATGAGCGCACAAAACATATCGAGGTTGACTGTCACTTTGTTCGTGAAAAGGTTCAACTGAAGAAACTTGAATTAAAGCATGTTCCAGGAACTGATCAAGTTGCCGACATCCTCACAAAGGCCTTATCAAGCACTCTGTTCTACCAATGTTTGTCCAAGCTGGGTGCATATGACCTATACGCTCCAGCTTGCGGGGGAGTGTTGGAAAAGCCCACTTAACATTAGGCCCATTTGTATAGCATTTATTGCTTTTTCTCTCCTCTCTTTAGTCCCACATTGTGTATAGGACTTTTCTCTCTCTTTCTCTCATCTATATATATGTACTCATTCTTTGTATTTGTATCAAGTGGACATATATACAAGGTTGGCTTTCTCCATTTCTACAGGTACAAAAAGTAAAACAACATCTGGAAGGGAAAACAAACTAAAAGAGCAACTCCAAAAACACGCTCATCCTAGACATAGTTTCTCACCTGAGCCCACTGTAAAAACATGCCCAAACATGGGTCAGCCCAAAAGAAGAGTAAGAAAAACTATTTCACCTAATGACACTAAAATTGTTTAAGAAGAAATGTATGCATGTTTTGAAAATACTTTTGTGCTATAGAAAAACTGTATGCTAATTTACTGTGCATGATTTTCTAAAAATAAAACTAGCAAAATAAATGACTGTTCTAATTACTCATAATATGCGAAGTTTACTCAAGTTCCGAATAATTTTGTTAACTAGGATTTTCTAAAGTTCGGTGTAAACTTGAGTTCTAAATTCATTATGACTGTCTTTCGACAAGTTATAGGAAGGGTAATTCTATCGCGAAATACTAGTATAACGATCCGAATCCTACTAACAAACTCAAATGTTCTAGTGTCTCACGGACACAGACTCAAATCTACTAATTTTCTAAATCGGGATACATCTCCCAAAAAAATTGACTCATAGGATGTACCACCCACGAGACAGATAGTGCGCCTCTATCTAGCACGAGAAGAAGTTTCAGACGTGCTTACTAATCATATATTAGATGGTGCTAACCTGCTGACGTTCTCATATGTGTGACTTGAGTAGTGTCTCTTACATGTTACTCTCTAAAACCCAAATTCACAAATCTGATATGTATCCGCACCCTAAATATTTATGCGATAACATGTTTTCACAATATTTTTAGTTTTATGAAAATCTAATTTACAATTAAATATATTGTTTTGAATATACTATTTTGAGTAATGAAGAATACTACTATGTTATGCTATTTGATATGTCTAACCAAAGAGAATAAGAGTTTCTTACTGCGGGGTTGCGGCGTTCGTACACCTGACGCGGCGGCATGATTCCCTCTAACTTTTCTTGATAATACAAATATTCACCAACTTGTATCCACCCACACCTGCACATCGTTTAAGTTCTAAAATTACTTTACCCACTAGGCGAAAACAAAGTCAACATTCTAGGGTTTCATTGGAAAGTATTCCGACACTCACAACCATATGAAATTTAAAACTTCCAACTAGGGGTTTGATGTTACCTCAAGAGGAAACAATATGCAGAGGAGAAAGAGAACATGACTAGAAACTCCGACCTCCACTAAGGTTGTTGATGACGACACAGAGTTAACCTCAAGTCCTCAAATCCGAGAATGGAGAGAGAGAAACTCGAGTCTCACAACCGGCCCCTTGTTACACAAGATCTGGGATGAAAAACCTCCTACACTGCCGACGGAAAAGCTGGTCGGGAGGAAGTCGGTGTCATCCTAAGGAAGTGCGACCAAGAAGAACAAGGGGAGGAAAGCAAATCCCACGCCTCCTAACGTCGGCAAATTAGAATGGCTTTTGGCTCTGTCGGGTACAGGCAACAGCGGGAAGGGAGTCGGCGTGTTTCGCCTTTCGCACGACCGGGACGACCTAAATCTTCTTCCCTTTTTTTCGATTTCTCACCAAGGTCGGGAGATAAAAGCGGCCCGCATATTCCTCGGTTATTATAACCACTGGAGAAAAGCCGAACCTCTCCACTACTCGAAATTTTAGGAGGAATTTGTACATTTTTCCGATTATTCCCAAACTGCCCTCGGACTACTAATTAATATGCGTCAAACACACTCAACACTAAACTAATCCAATAATAAAAGTATAAGATTTTAACCATGCTAACAATGTACCTCGACGGAACGCTGGCTTGGACAAAATCACTCGCGGTCAGACCCTGCAATTAAATTGAACTCTCGAGTCAAAAGACAGATGTTACAAATCTCTCCTCCTAATAAAATTTTCGTACTCGAAAATTACAACATACCCGATTCAAAGAGAAAAAACATAGTTAGCATTGCTCCGAAGCTCATCCTCTCCTTCTCAAGTATACTGAACCTCTCCTTCTGACTTGCCCGAGTCAAAACCCAAAACTCTGACATTTTTGGATCTAAGGGTAGAGCTGTTATGATCCTATCCTTGATGTCGCAAGTGATTTCCATCCAACTCAACCTTGCAGATCCAACATTAGAGCGCGACACTACACTGATCTCTAGCCTCTCCAACTCTCACACCAGCTCTTTCTACTGAGTAAGGAGAGAATAACTCGATCCTCTACGGCTAAGCGCATCAGCCACCACATTCGCCTTTCCTGGGTGGTACTGAATGTCCACCTCATAGTCTGACAGAAACTCTAACCATCTGTGCTGCCTCATATTGAGCTCTTGTTGATCAAAAATGTACTTGAAACTTTTGTGATCCGTAAAGATCTCACAACGGACTCCAAATCTTCAGAGCGTGGATGACTGCTGTTAGCTCTAAGTCATGCACGAGATAGTTCTTCTCGTGGACCATTAACTGCCTGGAGGCGAAAACTATAACCTTACCATGCTGCATAAGCACACAACCCAAACCTTGACCCGAGGCGTCGCTATATATCTAAAATCCATCTGACCCTGATGGTAAACTTAAAATTGGGGCGGTCATCAGCCTGGTCTTCAACTCCTCAAACGTCAACTCACACTCCACTGTCCAACTAAAAACTTTACCCTTCCTGGTGAGCGAAGTCAGTGGTAAAGCTATCTTCGAGAAGTTCTTTATAAATCTCCTGTAATATCCTGCCAAACCAAAAAATCTGCGAACCTACGTAACTACCTTTGGTCTCGACCACTCCCTTATTGCTTCTATATTCTTCGGGTCAACAAAAAGGCCTCTCTGACTAATAACATGTCCTAAAAATGCAACTTCTGACAGCCAAATACCGCACTTAGAAAACTTTGCATACAACTGATTCTTTCGAAGCGTCCCCAAAACAGTCCTGAGGTGAGAGACGTGATCTTCTGCACTCCTGGAATAAACTAAAATATCATGTATGAATACGATAACAAAATGGTCTAAGAATTCCCAAAAAATTCTGTTCATCAAATCCATAAAAGCGAACGGAGCATTGGTCAGCCCGAATGACATGACCACGAACTTATAGTGTTTGTATCTGGTACTGACGGTCGTCTTCTGAATGTCTGCTTCCCGAATCTTCAACTGATGATAGCCTGACCCGAGGTCCAATTTAAAAAACGTGCAAGAACCCTCAAGCTGATCAAACAGGTTATCAACCCTGGGGATAGGATACTTGTTCTTGACTGTTAACTTGTTCATCTCGCGGTAGTCAATGCACAGCCTCAGACTACCATCCTTCTTCACAAACAAAACTGGCGCACTCCAAGGGGAACTGCTTGGGCGAATAAAGCCCGAGTCAAGCAATTCCTGCAACTGGACCTTCAACTCAGCAAGTTCTCTGGGAGCCATACGATAAGGGAACTTGGCCACTGGTGCTGCTCCAGGTAAAAGATCGATCTGGAAATCAATCTATTTAGTAGTAGGGGCACCAGGTAACTCCTCTGGAAAGACATCAGGAAATTCCTGAACCATTGGTACCTCCAACAAATCAATATTGACTTCTGTATCCATCAACACTAAGAAGGTTTCACAACCTTTGCTAATGCATCTAACAACCTTAACAGACGATATAATCAGCTTAGTGACTCCCTTCATGCCCTGAAAGGTAACGGCGATCTGATCGGGTCCTTCAAACTGCATTAACTTATCCCTGCAGTTTATCTTGACGTTTACAACCGATGACCAGTCCATTCCCACAATCAAATCGAAACCCGCGATAGCGGGGTCGTCCGCCAATTGTCTCGTCCACCACTGATGGGCCTCCCATTTCAGGAGAAAACCCGCTAACAGAACCTTCTTGTTCTCTGGGCACTCCATCACCTCCAATAGTTCACGGGTCTTAATTAGCCAATCATCTGTCTTCATTGGCGTCTCTTCTCCATTGTAGTTGGAGGGATGAAGATCACAAAGATTCCTCAGATAACGCTCCATTCCAAAATCCCCTACAACTGGCACAGGAAGTGCAACTGGAACTGCAACAGGTAGGGCATTTCTGAATTCCACCATAACTAAGGCCACCGCTCTTGCAATAATGGCGGTCATATCTGCTGGGTCTGGCACTGCTGGTGTTGCCTGTACTGCAGGTGCTGGAGGCGCTGCAAGGGCACTATTATCATTCATGGCTATCTCAGGTGTAGTATTCTGATGAGAAGGCTCGGCGGCCTCACTAGTATGTGGTGCCTATAACATGAAGGAAAAAGAATTACTGATGCCTGAGAATAAAATAAAGGATCTCCTAAAAAGGATAATCTTAAACGAATGCACAACTGGAAACTAGCTAAAACTCGATGGCTCTATCGTCAAAAGAGTGGTTAAGATGAAATCTTATGGCTCTGTGAATTTTCTGGGTCATGGGATCCTAAACCTCACTTTGATACCAATTGTAACACCCCAACCTAGTTATACAACCAATCAGCCGTCCGGCCGGGTTCATCGATAAGAAGTAAACTAAGAAACAATATTAAAACTAATACATAACAGACATAAATAAAAAGAACTAAAATGTAAGATTACAGCGGAAGTTGAATATGAAACTAAAGGTAAAAGTGTACCTTAAAAAGTTGAATTCACAGAGCCACTAGATAGAAAAAGAATCAAACCACTGAATATCTAAAATATTACACAAAGTCTGATACATATACAAATTCTTAAACACTAATATTACATGAGTCCAAAACATAACAGTAAGATACTAAAAGTAAAACAACATCTGGAAGGGAAAACAAACTATAGAAGCGACTCCAATAACACGCTCATCCTAGTCGTAGTTTCCCACCAGAGTCCCCTATAAAAACATGCCCAAATATGGGTCAGTCCAAAGGGAGAGTAAGAAAAACTATTCCTCTTAGTGACACTAAAATTATTTTAGAAGAAATGTATGCATGCTTTGAAAATACTTTTGTGCTATAGAAAAACTGTACGCTAGTTTATTATGCATGGTTTTCTAAAATAAAAATAACAAAATAAATGACTGTCCTAATTACTTATAATATGTGAAGTTTACTCAGGTTCCAAATAATTTGGTTAACTAGGAGTTTCTAAAGTTTGATCTAAGCTTGAGTTCTAAATTCACTATGACTGTCTTTCGACAAGTTCTAGGCATAGTAATTCTATCGCGCAATACTAGTCTAACGATCCGAGTCCTACTAACGAACTCAAGTGTTTTAGTGTCTTACGGACACAGACTCGAATCTACTAATCTTCTAAATTGGGATACATCTCCCAAACAAATTGACTCATAGGGTGTACCACCCACGAGAAAGATAGTGCGCCTCTTATCTAACAAGAGAAGAAGTTTCATACGTGCTTACTAATCATATACTAGATGGTGCTGCCCTGCTTACGTTATCATATGCGTGACTTGAGTAGTGTCTCTTGTTACTCTCTAAAACCCAAATTCACAAATCTGATATGTACCCGCGCCCTAAATATTTATGCGATAACATGTTTTCACAATATTTCTAGTTTTATGAAAATTTAATTTACGATGAAATATACTGTTTTCGATATACTATTTTGAGTAATGAAGAATACTACTATGTTACGCTATCTGATATGTCTAAACAAAAGGAATAAGAGTTTCTTACTGCGGGGTTACTGCGTTCGCACCTGACGCGGCGACATGATTCCCTCTAACTTTTCTTGATAATACAAATATTCATCAACTTGTATCCACCCACACCTTTGCATCGTTTAAGTTCTAAAATTACATTACCCACTAGGCAAAAACAAAGTCAACATTCTAGGGTTTCATTGAAAAGTATTCTGACACCCACAACCATATGAAATATAAAACTTCCAACTAGGGGTTTGATGTTACCTGAAGAGGAAACAATGTGTCGGGGAGAAAGAGAACGTGACCAGAAAAACTCCGGCCTTCACTAGGGTTGTTGATGACGGCACGGAGTTAACCTCAAGTCCTCAAATCTGAGAATGGAGAGAGAGAAACTGGAGTCTCACAATCGTCCCCTTGTTACACAAGATTTGGGAGGAAAAACCTCCTACACTGCCGACCGAAAAGCTGGTCGGGAAGGAAGAAGTCGGTGGCATACTAAGGAAGTGCGACAAGGAAGAACAAGGGGAGGAAAGCAAATTCCACGCCTCCTAACGCCGACAAATCAGAATGGCTTCCGGCTCTGTCGGGGGCAGGCAACAACGGGAAGGGAGTCGGCGTGTTCCGCCTTTCGCACGACAGGGACGACCTAAATCTTCTTCCTTTTTTTTCTCGATTTCTCACTGAGGCCGGGAGATAAAAGCGGCCCGCATATTCCAAGGTTATGATAACTGCTGCAGAAAAGCCGCACCCCTCCACTACTCGAAATTTTCGGAGGAATTTATACATTTTTCCGATTATTCCCAAACTGCACTCAGACTACTAATTAATATGCGTCGAACACACTCAACACTAAACTAATCCACTAATAAAAGTATAAGATTTTAACCATGCAAACAATGTACCTCGACGAAACACTGGCTTGGACAAAATCACTAGCGATCAGACCCTGCAATTAAATTGAACTCTCGAGTCAAAAGACGAATGTTACATGATCATCGCGAAGGGCAGAACTGTCAGCTTGTGGAGGTTCGGCCATGGCTGAAACTTCGGCAGAACGGGATTGACGCAGAGACGTGGCCAATTGTTGCAGTCGTGGTCACTGGCGTGACATTTCGACGAGCGGAAGAAGCGCTGGAGCTGGTTGTGGGCGGAGGAAGACTTGACGTGGAAAAAACATGTGGCCAGGAGCCCTAGCCGCGTGCCATTGTTGAGTCGTGCGAACTAGTGTGACAGGACTGATTTGGGGAAGAAGAAATAGTGCTGAACCATGAACCGACTGAAAGGGTTTTAAATGAAATGATATACAGATATATATACACAAAAAACAAAAACTGTAAAGTTACACAAGTTGCAAAAATGCAAATGACAAAATATCCATGACTCAGGGCTGATAGAGGTCCGATCGGGTGCGACCTCAGGTACTTTTGCAACGTCCAGATCGGGCCTGGTCTCTACCACTCTCTCTTTCGCTCGAGTGGAGTTTCTTTTCATAGCCAAAATACTCTTTGCACATTCGCTGGAACTTGGATTCTACAACTTGCCGATTCAGTGGTCTCGTTGATCTTGCAACTCGCGGATTGATAGGGGCTGCTCTTCCAAATCAATCGTGTCGACCTCACTGGAATTTCTCGTGTTGCATCTGATGATTAAAGCCATGCGAGAACTCTCGAGCTCTTTTGTTGACCTCGCACGACCAGTGCTACTGCATGTCAAAGGTCTCACTGGTTTAAGTCATGCTAGAATTTCTATAAATCTCTCACCTTGGCTTCATTGAAGTTGTGCAAGAACTCCTGAGCTCATCGTCCTTGGGATTCCTCGTGTTACAGTCGTTCACAATACTTTGTAGCGGTCCATAATATTATGCACTCGTTCTCACTCATGTCGAGCACCCGTTTGCTGAATCTTCTTGCACTTGCCCATGCCCGTCCTCATGAATGAGTGTGGTTTCAGCGAGCTCTCACCCGAGCTTCTTTATTAGCAAGTGGGTCTTTTTTTAGAGGCAATCATAGAATCTACTAGAGCCAATCACATTTCCTATCTTCAGGTCATGAGGTGGAAAAAAGTCACAACAATTCATAGAGTTGGTTAAGGTAGGCGTGACAAAATCTATGACAGAGCTAGTCATGAAGCCTGAAGAACGTGTCCTGAGAGTGGAGAGCATTCCCACAATAATCACAAATCAATTAATCCTTTCGTATAGACTTCTCCCTGGTGTTGTGGGCAGGATGACTTCCAGAGCTGTACTGAGCAGCAAAGGCAGACCCCTCATAAATGAAGTTAGAGAGCCAAGTTTGTCGCCGATCAAATTCCTATTGCACAAAAGCGTAAAATTTAGAGAGAGTAGTAAAGCGCCCGAGAATATGAACACAGATTTGATCAAAATAACGATGCAGCCCATGTAGGAATTCAAAGATCCGGTTGTGTTTTTCCAGGTTTGAACCAACACTTCGAACTCAGGGGATACAAGAGTAAGCAAAACAAAGTGATCGTATTCTTAGTATAGTTATGTAAACTCTAAGGAGTAGACAGAACGAGGGTGGTCACCCCGTCGCAAAATCCTCCATCGTAGTTGGAAGATTTGAGCGACATTCCCATGACAAGAATAAGTGGGCTCAGCTCTTTTACAAGTATCTGTCGTTGTATCCAGGAATAAATAGTTGCGGACAACAGATTCCTGCATATAGTTAGTGAGCCATGACATAACAAAAGAGTTTTCAGACTCCCATTGCTGCCAAACCAGTGAAGTATGAGCACGTTCCATGGTGTTTCCACTAACATATCTAAACATCAGCCGACTTTTCAGGGCAAGGGTGATAGATCGTTGTATCCAGGAATAAATAGTTGCGGACAACAGATTCCTGCATATAGTTAGTGAGCCATGACATAACAAAAGAGTTTTCAGACTCCCATTGCTGCCAAACCAGTGAAGTATGAGCACGTTCCATGGTGTTTCCACTAACATATCTAAACATCAGCCGACTTTTCAGGGCAAGGGTGATAGAGCGAGCCCATGAAAGGTAGTTAGAACCATCAAATCGTAAACTGGTAAGTTGAGGAGTATTATGGTCATGACTTGCCCGAATAAATTTCATGGAAGTAAAAGGATAAGACAAGGCACCGACTTCGGTTGAGGTAACTAACAATTCAACACTTCCTGGCATGATGATCCAATAATAGAAATCAAGGGATCAACCAAAAGAAAGTAAAGAGCCAGAAATTAAAGTTTGCTCATAGAAAGAGGAAAAACCAAGGTCCAACAAAACTCACGATCCAACAAACAGAATCAAGAGAAATCACAATATGTGATAAGAAAGAGGAGGAAGAATCATCTCCTCAATAATGAAAGGGATCGAATGTCGGAGTGGGTGTCAAATCTCCATCGAGGGTTATGAGACCTGGAAGTACAGATCGATAGAGAGTCTAGATGAGGCTCATGGGCTTCTCACAGGAAGAGAGAGTAGATGTCGATTGGAAGGGAGTGACGTGTGCAACGAACGAGAAGCGGGTCGCAAACAGGGATCAAGGTCGGAACCGAGCAACATGCGTGAGAAGGATTTAGGGCTCTGATACCATGTTAAATTGGGTTAATTCCACAATGCATTAAACAAGAGTAAACACTCCTTTATATATAGGAGTGATGGGCTACAAGGGAGGGAAAATATGAAAATAAAAATACAAAATATAAATAACATTTATTTATAAATTTACATTGTATGCATCTATATATGTATGTGCATTATATGTTAATTAAACAATTCCGATTCCTACGAATTCAAATAATAGAAAAAAAAGAAGCATCCCTTTCCTGCTCAACAATCAAATATCATTTCCAGAAATTGGCTTCTTGTTTTTATTTCTTGAAGTGAGGTGTCATTTACTTTTACTTGCGTAATCGAACTGTTCATAATTTGAAAATGATTTTAAAGATGGGCATTTTTACCGTGCTCCTACAGTGGATCTTGCATTTGCATCTGAGAGAGATTAGTTTGGCGATTTCTTGTTTGTAACGAGAGAAAATATGATCATAGAAGACTGCGGGTGTGCCAGGATGTGTTAGGATGTAGGCATATCCTTGCATTTCCTTGCTAGATGGGAATCTCCAATGACCCTGTAAAAATTAAACCGATATGTCAGTAAATTGTAGAATATGCAATTGTGTAGACAAAACCAGAGCTTACAACACAGAAATAAAATGGTAAAGCAGTAAAAATATCACCATAACAAACATTATAAAAAGTTTTTGTACTGCAAATAATTCTACACCTAGTTGAGAACTATATAAACACTTTTAACTGCAAACAATTCTGTAATATGAATAGCATGAATACAGAAATATTTAAGAAAGGCATTTACTGAAGGAGGTGAAGTAGAAAAATGGAGATCGGTTGTTTTCGTTACTCCAGATCTGTACCATGAGAGGCCAGTATATTATCTTTCAATATCATTCTGTAAATGCCAATGACCAATATGATTCTCAACACTAATTCACAAGTTAATTCTGCAGAGATCAATAGGCCCAACTTGGTACCATTATCTTGTAGTCCTCATCTAGATAAAACGTTGGTAAACATGTAGGCAAGTTATCTTTCAAAAGTAACAAATAGTGTAGATATTATTTTGGATTGATTTTTTTTATATATATAAAAAAGACAATCTACTTTAATATGTTTGGTTCTCTGATAAAACACAATGTTGAAAGCAATATGAGCATCGAATTGATAATCACAATGTAATGACAGTTCCTCGGACTTCAAACCCAAGTTCTTTAATGCTATAGCAGTGGAGAGGAAAAAGGATGTATTCGATTATCATAATTCTAGTCCCTTACTCATACATATACGCGAGTAAGTGAAAACCTAAAAACAAGGAAAAGACATAACTATCCCGACCCGGGGTGAACATAGAAAAAGATAAAACACGACTTGTACATAACATTTCACAACTCTCGCCCTCAAGTCGGACGGAAGATATCAGTCATCCCAATTTTTTGGATATCGTCGGTAAACATATCACACCCCAAGCTTTTGGTGAACACATCGGCCAACTAATCCCTTGAGTGAACAAACGAAGTAACAACTGTTTTCTTATCCAAATGATCCTTAATAAAGTGCCAATCCACTTCGACATGTTTTGTCCTATCATGTTGGACCGGGTTATGAGCAATACTAATTGCAGCCTTATTGTCATAGAATAAGGAAAAAGTGGTTGTCAAAGGGAAACCCAAATCCTGTAACACAGTACGCAGCCATAATCCCTCACATAAGCCTTGGGCCATGACACGATATTCTGCCTCTGCACTTGACCTGGCCACCACATTGTACTTCTTGCTCCGCCACGTTACGAGGTTACCACCAACAAAGGAGCAGTATCCTGTTGTGGACTTTCTGTCATCCTGGCAACCAGCCCAATCAGCGTCAGTAAAAACCTCAATCTCAAAGTTGTTGTTCCTAGAGAATAAGAGGCCGCGACCAGGAGCTTTCTTTAAATACCGCAGTAGACGATACACCGTTTCTTGATGTCTGATTCTAGGAGAATGCATATATCTGCTAAGAATACCAACTACATACGTAATGTCGGGACAAATATGGATAGGTATATAAGTTTTCCGACCAATCTTTGGTAACGTGATGCATCCGGATGATCATCATCACCATCTTCATCAATTCTGTGATTTTCCTCCAAAGGGGTGTTCGCAGGAACACAACCAAGCATACCAGTTTCCTTTAGGAGATCCAATATGTACTTTCGTTGAGATATAAAGATACCACGCTCAGATCTAACCACTTCGATGCCCAGGAAGTACCGTTATCTTCCCAAGTCCTTCTCTTCAAATTCAGCCGATAGGAGGGTCTTGAGGTTGACAATCTCCACTGTATCATTTCCAGTGATCACGATGTCATCCATGTAGACGATGAGAACCACAAAACGCTGTTCATCTCTCCGGATGAAAATGATCCGATTGGGCTTGCTTTTACCCAAACTTGAGCATTGCTGTGAGAAATCTTCCAAACCAGGCCCTTGGAGATTGCTTCAGGCCATAAAAGAATTTCCTTAGGAGACAGACAACTAAGTTATCAAAGGTGTAAGGCGCACCAAGGCGCAAAGGGCCCCTGTAGCCTAGGCACAAGGCGCAGGCGCGCGCCTGAGGCACGTGAGGCGCAAAAATTGGAGAAAAAAGAAATTAAGCGAATTGGGCAACCAATTCGCTGAAATTGAGAGCCCAATTCGCACAATTTCCGTGAATTGGGGGCCCAATTCGCAGAATTTCCGCGAATTGGGCGCCCAATTCGCACAATTTCCGCGAATTGGGCGCCCAATTCGATCAATTTCCGCGAATTGGGCGCCCAATTCGCTCAATTTCTGCGAAGTGTGCGCCCAATTTGCTAAATTTCCGCGAATTGGGCGTCCACGTGCGCCTACGGGGCGTCTCGGGTGCGTCTAAGATCATGTTTTTGCCCATATCTAAGTTATCAAAGGCGCAAAGCGCAAAGGGCCCCTGGAGCCTAGCGCAAGGCGCAGACGCGCGCCTGAGGCACGTGAGGCGCAAAAATTGGGGAAAAAGAAAATTGAGCAGATTGGGCGCCCAATTCGCTGAAATTGAGCGGATTGGGCGGCCAATTCGCTGAAATTGAGCGGATTCGGCGACAATTCGCTGAATTTAGGGGAATCCGGCGCCCAATTCGCTGAATTTAGGGGAATCCGGCGCCAAATTCGCTGAATTTAGGGGAATCCGGCGCCCAATTCGCTGAATTTAGGGAATCCGGCGCCCAATTCGCTCAATTTAGGGGAATCCGGCGCCCAATTCGCTCAATTTAGGGGAATCCGGCGCCCAATTCGCTCAATTTAGGGGAATCCGGCGCCCAATTCGCTCAATTTAGGGGAATCCGGCGCCCAATTCGCTCAATTTAGGGGAATCCGGCGCCCAATTCGCTCAATTTAAGGGGAATCCGGCGCCCAATTCGCTCAATTTAGGGAATCCGGCGCCCAATTCGCTCAATTTAGGGGAATCCGGCGCCCAATTCGCTCAATTTAGGGAATCCGGCGCCCAATTCGCTCAATTTAGGGGAATCCGGCGCCCAATTCGCTCAATTTAGGGGAATCCGGCGCCCAATTCGCTCAATTTAGGGGAATCCAGCGCCCAATTCGCTCAATTTAGGGAATCCGGCGCCCAATTCGCTCAATTTCAGCGAATTGGGCGCCCAATTCGCTCAATTTCAGCGAATTGGGCGCCCAATTCGCACAATTTCAGCGAATTGGGCGCCCATTCGCACAATTTCAGCGAATTGGGCGCCCAATTCTCTCAATTTCAGCGAATTGGGAGCCCAATTCGCACAATTTCAGCGAATTGGGCGCCCAAGTGCGACTAGGGGCGCCTCAGGTGCGTTTAAGATCATGTTTTTGCCCATATCAAAAAAATAATTTAAAAAATACCTTGAAAGACCCCGGACGTGTCAGGGAGCCTGTAAGGCGAGCGCCGGGGCGCGCCTGGGGCACATCGCCTGCCTCAACTGTGCTGAGGCGCGGCGGGTTGCGCCTGGTGCGCCCGGCGCCTCAGGCGCACCTTTAGCGCACTTGGAAGCCTATAAGGCGCGCGCCTGGACGCGCCTCCTGGCGCGCCTGGGGCACATCGCCCGCCTCAGCCGTGCTGAGGCGCGGCGGGCTGCGTTCGACACCTCAGGCGTGCGCCTTGATAACTAAACAGACAAGCCCTTCAGTTCCTTCCATCACAAAACCAGGAGGGAATTTCATGCACACCTCCTCAAGCTCACCATGGAGAAATGCATTTTTCACGTCCAGTTGATGAAGTTCCCAGTCCAGACAAGCTGCACATGATAACAGAACCCGAATAGAGTCCATTTTTGCTACAAGAGCAAAAGTCTCCTGATAATCAACTCCTTGAGTCTGAGTGTATCCTTGAGCGACAAGACGTGCTCTGTACCGTTCCACCATGCCATCTTGGTTCTGCTTAACAGAGAAGACCCACCAGGAACTATAGCTTTCTTTCCTGAAGGGAAGAGCGGAGATATCCCACACATGATTTTTGTCCAAGGCGGACATCTCATCACGCATAACCTGTGTCCAAGCCGGTATTGTCAATGCTTACTACCATGTCTTTGGAATAACAACTAGAGAAAGAGATGAAACAAAAGTCTGATGGATCAGAGTAAGATGAAGATAAGTCGCATGATTAGAAATCGGATATTGCGTGGAAATAACTTTACACTTTTTCAATAAGGCAAGAGGCGTATACAGGTCGGCATCATCAGAACTGAGTCCGAATTCGACACTGGTAGAGGTGGAGCGGCGGTGACCCGTGTACCTGAACGATGGTGGTATACATGGGAGAAAGGAGAGAGCATAGTAGAGGAGTCCGGTATCGGGATAGGAGGAGCTCTGGGTACCGGAGTAGAAGACGTTGAAGGAATAGAGGAAGAGGACGGGAGAAGAGGCAGAGGGACAACAGTAGCAACATCCGTAGTAGTACTCTCCCCCTGAAGAAGGACATGAGTCGAGGACGGAAAGTAGGACTCCCCTTCACGGAAGGTAACATCCATGGTACAGAACATACGCCGGGAGGGGGGGTGATAACAGCGATATCCGTTGGTCGTGGAGGAATAGCCAAGGAAGACACAATGTTGAGCCCGAGGGTCAAGTTTGTCACGTTGAGGTTGGTGCACATGCACGTAACAGACGCACCCAAAGACACGGGGTGACAAATGAGAAGTATGAACCACGCTAGAGGTAGAGAGACGGGCTAGAAGAGTAGTAAAGAAGAGAACACAAGAAGAAAGACGGTTGATAAGATGTGCAGCAGTAAGCACCACATCACCCCAATATGGTTTAGGAAGATGCATTGTCAAGATGAGACAACATGCAACCTCGAGGAGATGCCAATTTTTCCGTTCGGCCACTCCATTCTGAGTAGATGTGTATGCACAAGTTTTCTGGTGGATGATACCGTGAGAGGTGAGGTAAGCGCAAAAGGAACCACGATCGTCATACTCCCCTCCATTATCACTTCAAAAAACACGGATAGTGACATTAAATTAATTTTTAATAGGTAAACTCATGTAGTATGCGAGAAACAATCAATAAAAGTGACGAACCAGCGAAAACAAACCACCGATACAACGGGGGGAGCCGAACGTCAGAATGTATAACATCAAAAGGAGTGCTACTAGGAAAAGAAAGATGTGAAGAGGTCTGTGTTGCGAGCCCGAGTTTGTGAGCGGGTGACACGCGAGAGCGGAGGGAAGTCCTCGGAGGGGAAGGAGGAGGCGCGGCTGGGCTCTATGGTTGCCGGCGGTGAGGGGTAGCGGCGGAAGCTAGCGACCGGCTAGGGTTCGCACGTTACGGGAGAGAGTAGAGAGAGAAGGAGAAGAAAATAAGAGAGAGAGAGAAATACTTCATTTAATTTCCTGCATACCATTTCCTTCAAGGTTCTCCACACTAATAGTTTTTAGGAACGAGTTACTAAAATGCCCTCCTCCAAGGCTTAACATAAAGGAGGATCAAATACTTAAAATAAAACGCGACATAATAAGAAAAGAAGGATAATATCAAGCGGGCGCTCCTCGAGCCTCGCGGCGCCTGTACGTACGACCCCAACGTGGGTCCGTAACATCTCCACCCTCGTCGACATCAAGCTTGTCCTCAAGCTTGTCCTGGGCTGGTGGCGGGAGTGGAACCAAGGGCGCTGTGGGTGGCTCGCCGACGAAGGGCTTCAACTGGGAGACATGGAAGACATCATGGATCTGAGCGTCGGCGGGGAGGCGGAGGCGGTATGCTACGTCCCCAATGCGATGAGTAATCTCGTAGGGCCCGAAGAACTTGGGCCCCAACTTTTGGGCCGCGGCCTTGGCAAGGCTGGACTGGCGGTAGGGGCGGCGTCGTAGCCACACCCAATCCCCCGGTGCAAAGAACAGCTCCCGATGTCCCCGATTATAGGCCGTCTCCATGCGTGCCTGGGCCTGGAGGAGGTGGTCACGCGCACGGTGCAGGAGGTCATCACGAGAACGCAGCTCAGCATCGACGACGGTGGAACGGGCAGAGGCACTCCGGTAGGTGAGGAGGCGGGGCGGCTCGCGGCCGTAAGTCAGCTGGAAGGGAGTGCACTGAAGGGCCGTATGGTAGGAAGTATTGTAGCAATACTCTACCCAAGGAAGCCAGCGGGCCCAGTCTTTGGGGTGATCCCCCGTAATGCAGCGCAGGTACATCTCCAGCGTGCGATTCACCACTTCAGTTTGGCCATCCAACTGAGGGTGATAGGCCGATGAGAGGGCTAGCTTCGTGCCGCAGAGGGTGAAGAGTTCCTGCCAAAACTCCGAAGTGAAGATCTTGTCTCGGTCGGACACAATGCTCTCGGGTAGGCCGTGATGGCGGAAGACCCGGTCGAAGAAGGCACGAGCTACCGTGGGGCCGGTGATTGGGCGACCCATGGCGACAAAGTGGGCCCCCTTGGAGAAGCGGTCGACCACCACGAAAATGACGGAGTGGCCCCTAGAGGGAGGCAGCCCCTCTACGAAGTCCATAGAAATGTCGGCCCAGATCTGAGTGGGAACTGGAAGTGGCTGCAAGAGGCCCGCTGGAGAGAGAGATTCCGTCTTGTTGCGTTGGCAGGTGAGGCAGGAGGCGATGAAGGTTTGGATGCTCTGTTTGAGGCCGTGCCAAAAGAATTCTGCACGGACTCGATGAAGGGTCTTGTGGACTCCCTCGTGTGTAGTGTCATGGACAGCCGAGAGAATGTCGGCGATGAGTGGCGACGAGTCGGGCACAAAGAAACGGTCCCGGTAGAGGATCAGGCCATCCTGGGCCGTCCAATGTGGGGGTAGCCGACCCTCCTGGATACGCTGCACGAGCTCTGCCAAGGCCGGTGTGTCGCAAATCTCCCGGCGTAGGCGTGGCAGGATGGACGGTAGCGGTGACGAGACGGCGAAGAGAAGGCCGTCGGGGCTGTCGCGGCGGGAAAGGGCATCGACCGCTCGATTCAAGTACCCCGCCTTGAATTCCACCCGGAAGTCGTAGCCCAAAAGCCGGCTCACCCAACGCTGCTGCGGAACCGTCGTCAGCCGCTGCTCCAGTAAGTACTTGAGGCTGAAATGGTCAGTGCGGATGACGAAAGACCGTCCCCACAAATACGGTCGCCAGTGGTGCACGGCCTTGGCGAGGTCGATGAGCTCCTGCTCGTATGCTGGGAGTTTCCGATGATGAGTTGCTGTTGTACGGCTAAAGTAAGCGACCGGGTGGCCATCCTGCTGTAGTACGGCCCCGCAGCCGTGCTGGGAGGCGTCGCACTCCACTTGGAATTCCCGATCAAAGTCCGGGAGCTGAAGGACCGGTGCGGAGACTAAAGCCTGCTGTAAAGCCCGAAAAGCCGCCGTAGCGGCGTCATCCTAAACAAAGCACTGGCGGTGCAGAAGTGAGAGCAGAGGATTAGCGATCACTGTGTAGCCCTGGATGAAGCGGCGGTAGTAGCCCGCCAAGCCGAGGAAGCCCCGCAGCTCCCGCTGCGTCTGTGGAAGAGGCCAGTCGAGGACTCCCTGGACCTTCACTGGATCGGCCGAAACCCCAGAGTGATCCACAATGTGGCCCAGGTAAGCCACTCGGTCCGTGCCAAAGTCACACTTGGCCCGCTTGAGGAAGAGCCGGTGCGAGCGGACGAGGAGGAGAACGGTGCGAAGGTGAGCCAGATGGTCGGCCCATGTCTTGCTGTACACCAACATATCATCGAAAAAAACAAACACACAGCGTCGTAGGAGAGAGTGAAATACCTCGTTCATGAGAGCCTGGAATGTCGAGGGGGCGTTGGTAAGGCCGAAGGGCATCACCAGAAACTCGAAATGCCCATGGTGCATGCGAAACGCCGTCTTCTCCACATCCGTCGGAAACATGCGAACCTGGTGATAGCCCGAGCAAAGGTCGAGCTTGGAGAAGAAGCGGGCTCCGTGTAACTCATCCAATAGTTCCTCCACCACCGGTATGGGGAACTTGTCCTTCACCGTAACCGCGTTCAAGGCGCGGTAGTCCACACAGAAACGCCAGGACTCATCCTTCTTGTGAACCAGGAGGACCGGGAAGAAAATGGGGAAACACTGTGGCGAATGATGCCTTGGCGGAGCATATCGCACATTGCCGCTCGATCTCATCCTTCTGGCGGAAGGGGTACCGTACGGTCGCACAACAACCGGGGGGGGGGGGTATTCGGCAACAGGCAAATGCGGTGGTCGTGGCGGCGTGCGGGGGGGGGGGGGGGGGGGGGGAGCCCGGTGGGAATGGCCATAGTGTCACTGAACTCTTCCAGAAGGGAAGCGAGATCTGGTCTCTCGAGTGCTGCAAGCTGTAAGGAAGAAAGGCCGCTCGGAGCAGCGGTGGGCCGACCGTGCCAGACCGTCGGCCGAGGGCCCGACCCCCCAAGACATGGTCATGCTCTCCAAGTTCCACAGGATGGGCCCGAGGGTGCGCAACCAACGGGTGCCCAAAACGACATCAAATCCGCGCAAGGCGATCACAAAGAGGTCGGCATGTGACTGATAGCCCTCCACCAGAATCGGAACTGCACGACAAATACCGGTACACGTCATGGCGGCGCCATTAGGCACCGTCACGCTCAATCGACTGCGACCCGTGATGGGGAGCTGAAGTCGCTGGGCTGCCAGGTCACTGATGAAACTATGTGTACTGCCCGTGTCCATGAGGGCGAGGAGACTGTGGCCCGCGACGGTGATAGAAAGCTGCCGTGTGTCAGAGGTATGAGGGCCCGACATGGCGTTGATGGAGATCGCCGGGTCACCAGGGTCATCGTCGCCGTTGTCCTCATCGGACGGATCATCGACCTCCAGCCAAAAGAGCCGCTTGCAACGGTGGCCCCTCCCATAGGCCTCGTCGCAATTGAAGCAGAGGCCCTTAGCGCGCCGTTCTGCCATCTCCTGAGTCGACAAGCGTCGGATGGTGGCAGGCCGCTCCCCCTCCCGCAGCCGGGGAGTGGTGCCGCTCAAAGGTGGATGGGCTGATCCCGAGGCCCGAAATGGAGTGTCATTGGTGCGGCGCCCAAAGTGCGGCCGATCTAGCAGAAGGCGCTTCTCGCAGATGCGAGCTAAACTCATCGCTGTCGAGAGATCCTGTGGGTTCTGGAACTCCACATCCATACGCAGGCGCTCATGGAGCCCTGCGGTGAAGAAGGCTATCTGGTGTGCGGGAGGAATCGTCGGGGTGCGGGCAAGAAGCAGCTGAAATTTCTCCAAATAATCATCAAGGGTGCCTGTTTGCTTGAGAGAGATGAGCTCGCCAATGGGGTTGCTGCGCAGTGGAGGCCCGAAGCGAAGGTTGCATTGTTCCTTGAAGTCCTCCCAGGTGAGCCTGGGTTTCTCCCGATGAAGATGAGAGAACCACAGTTGGGCCGAGCCCATAAGGTGGAAGGAGGCTACGCCGAGCCAATCCTCCCAAGGGGTCCGTTGCGCGGCGAAGAACTGCTCACAACGAGTGAGCCATGCTAAGGGGTCTTCGCGGCCATCAAAGATTGGGAAGTCCATCTTAACATACCGGGGCACGGTGGAGTGGGCAGAGCGTGCAGAATAGTCCGCAGGGTGAACGTCGGCCGGTAGGCCGGGAATAGAAGGGAAGGATTCAGCTGCGGGGGGAGGTGGTGGTGTGAGGCCGCCCGGACGGATGGCGGCGAGAAGGGATTGGTTGTTGTCCATCATCATTCTTTGGAAGGAATCCAAAATCTGAGCTAATGTTGGGGTGCCGGTGCCCTCTTCCATTGCGGATGGGTGTGTTGTCGGCGGCGCGGCGGGAGGGGAAGCAAACCAGCGGAATCCGGAAGGAGCGAAGGGCCGATGAGGGAAGAGCCAAGAAGAATGCCTTGCGAGCGCAGTGGTGGAGGCCGGGGAGGCGCCGGACGAAGCCTGTGGGCGGCCGAGCGTCGGTCGATGCAGGACGCGTCGCCTGAGAACACGTCGGGCGGACGGTTTGTGGACTGGGGAGCTCGAAACCTGCTGGAATCGGCCGGGGGGGAAGCTGCTGAAGCGGACGACGACGAGTCGGCTTCGGCGGAGGGAAATCTTGCGGGATCGGGCCTACGGAGGCGGATCTTGCGGAATCGGGACTTGCGGATGTGGGAGGACGACTGCCTCTGATACCAAGGTGTTGCGAGCCCGAGTTTGTGAGAGGGTGACACATGAGAGCGGAGGGAAGTCCTCGGAGGGGAAGGAGGAGGCGCGGCTGGGCTCTATGGTTGCCGGCGGTGAGGGGTAGCGGCGGAAGCTGGCGATCGGCTAGGGTTCGCACGTTACGGGAGAGAGTAGAGAGAGAAGGAGAAGAAAATAAGAGAGAGAGAGAAATACTTCATTTAATTTCCTGCATACCATTTCCTTCAAGGTTCTCTACACTAATAGTTTTTAGGAACGAGTTACTAAAATGCCCTCCTCCAAGGCTTAACATAAAGGAGGATCAAATACTTAAAATAAAACGCAACATAATAAGAAAAGAAGGATAATATCAGCCGGGCGCTCCTCGAGCCTCGCGTCGCCTGTACGTACGACCCCAACGTGGGTCCGTAACAGTCTGTCACACATGTTTAGACCGATCACAAATATCACAATCAAATTTCTAAAGAAAAGGTAAAAAAAAACAGGAAATAATTTTTGCAGATAGACGGAGAACGGGTGTCCCAAACACAGATGCCAACGGTGAACATCCTCTGCAGTAACAGTAGAACAGGAAAGTGTAACCCGGTTTTAAATATTATAATAATAATTATAACACTGATCCTAAAACCAGAGCTAGCCTTCCCCCGCTTATTTTTTCTCCCGATCCGCTCCAGCCCCGATTCCCGCAAATCGCTGCTCCCGACTCTCCCGATCCCGTCTTCCCCATCAGCGCCGACTCCCGATTCCGCAAGCAGCAACCGCCGCGTCTGCGCCTCCTTCTCCGTCCAGCAAGGGAAGAAGCTCTTCCCACCCCTCTAAAGCCAGCAGCCACCTGTGGTTGCTCCTCCTCTGCTAGGGCCGACAGCCATGGCCTCTCCCTCTCCAAGAGCCGACTGCTCTCCCCTCCCTTGAGGGCCGTCAACCCTTCTCTCCCTCCAACAGCCGTTTCCCCTCTTTCGTGGGCTTCGATTTCGCCTCGTCCTCTTCGCGTTGATCGTGGATTCCAAGAAGAGCGCCTAGGGTTTGCTCGTTTTTCGCCTCTACTTAGATTTTGAGCCTGGATTTGATCTCCTTGGATAAGGTTTTCTCGTTCCCCCTCTTTATTTATATTTGTTTGACCTTATATTTGCAAAATTATGCCCCAATTTGCGTATACTTTTGTTGATCCAA
Source organism: Platanthera guangdongensis (assembly GCA_039583875.1). Classification (NCBI taxonomy): domain Eukaryota; kingdom Viridiplantae; phylum Streptophyta; class Magnoliopsida; order Asparagales; family Orchidaceae; genus Platanthera; species Platanthera guangdongensis. The sequence goes on from CM077158.1 coordinate 237,798,109, forward strand.
GTTTTTGCCTCTCTCGCAATCATCTAATCTCGTCGTATTTGTGATTTACAGCGCAACTCCTCGACTCAAGTGATGGAATTTCCCCAAGCCCAAGCGTCATCAAGTCTTCGTCTTCGCGTGGTGTCTCTTCTCCCCTCACTCTTGAGGGAGGTAAATCTCTTAGCCGCTCTTGATTCAATTATCTAGCGAATAATTGTCTGTGCTAGCGTTTGGTTTCCTTTATGCAAACATCATTCTTTCTTGTCTTTGATTAGGTTCAAGATTAGATTGTTAGCAGTGCTCGCGCCGCTTAGCCGCCGCCTCCATTTCAGCTTCTTTAAGGCAAGTAGAGATCCCTCTCTCTTGCAAGCATTGTGTCTAATTTAATGCCTCTGTTCCCTGATTAATGTCTGCATTTCTGTATATATATTGATCGGTTACATGGATTTGTATCTTAATTATCTTGTTTGTTCTTATGATTCTATGAATCCACCATGAAATGTCTGGTTTGTCTAATGAATTTAAATCTTGAATGTCCAGTCCGATAAGTTAATAACTTTGGGTTAATATGTTGGAATTACATGAATTTAAATCTTGCATTGAAATTGATTAATCTAATTAAGTATTTTGGTATCCAAGAAAAATGATGTTTAGTAGTAGTCATAGCACTCGTAAATACTTGAACCCGCAAAATATATTGCTCCATATCTAGTTTTGTTTGTGTCATCGAATTCTGTTTCTTAGGTCTGTTGTAAGACTTGAGCAAATGTCGCTCCATAGCTCAATTCTCCTCTTGACGCGTTTATGAACTCTAATCTTGTACATCTGAATCGCTAAATTTATATCAGGTATTGATATGTTAGGAATCTCCTTAAGTGTGAATCATGTAACTCATAATATCATAAGCAAACATTGAAACATGTTGGGGTCACTTAGGTTGCAGCCTTCACGGTGTCAGTTGGGACCCATTAAGCCTCCTTGAGCCGGGTCTGGGGCGTGACGAGTGTCACGACAAGCAGGAAGTTTTTTCTAATAAGACTTGTATCTGTACTGAGTGTGAACCATGCGCACCCACTCAAAACACATGCACACTTCATTGATTGCAACTTATGATATTACTTGTTCTAATATATATTATGCTCCGGAGTAAGCTTAATTCAGTTTTTTCTGCTTGACTATTCTATTTGTCCGAGTTATTAGCTCTGAATTATGAAAACTGGTACACTCATATATTTCTGCTTTTATTACTGTTCTGTACCTTACTTTGCACACTCAGTTTATTTCAATGTTATGAGCCTTTTTCCTTCTTGTTTTGGAATTGCCTTAGCGTTCGTGCAACGTCGCCAGGTCCTCGAGCCCGATTTGCTTAGAGTTTCAGGTTTTATGTTTACATTTCATTTACTGTCAAATATTTCTCTAATGTAATAGTTGCAATCAGACATTTTCTCTGATATCATGGACAACTGATAGACTATTTAATTACTTTATGTACTAGAATTTGATATTAATGCATGTGCATCCTCTTGTGAACCATAATTGCATGAAATTTGTAGCAGTACCGGTAAAACATGAATTTTACAAAAAATGTACGTGCACTTAAAATTCTCACTGTTTTAAACTCTGATAGCTTCCGCAATAAAATCAAATTGTTTTTACTTAAAGTAATTATTTTAAACCTATCACCACTATCTCTGCATCCGCCTTAGCAGACATGATTTTCTTTCCGCCCATGCCCGTGGTATCACGACCCGCCCAAAGCGCACTGACTTTTGTCGAGACGGGTCGTGACAGAAAGAGCCTGAGAACGAGGAGGAGTGTCTAGGTAGTACAAGCCGCCACTGCACATACCACTGTCAATGTTCCACTTCGTACCCAGTTCCTGAAAAACACAAGAATCAGGAAAGAATGTTACAGAGGAGTTAAGAGATTTAGTAAGATTGCTGGTGAAAAGTAAATTGCGTGGAAGGGAGGGGACGTGAGGAATAGAGGTAAGAGATATGGATGGAGAACAAGAAATATTACTCTTGCCCGCAATGGAGGACAACGATCCGTTAGCAGAAATAACTTTCTCCTTACCAGACAAAGGAGTATAAGAGAGAAAACCTGAGGACCCAGTCATGTGGTGGGTGACACCGGAGTCGAGCACCCACTCCGAAGGTGAGGTGGTGGCCGCATGAGCACTAGGCATAACAACAGTGGCAAGAGAGGTAGAGCTTTCAGTGACCGGATCAAACTGAGAGTGTAGCAAGCGGCGAAAGACATCCAACTCATGTGCAGAATGAGAGGAGGAAGCCGAAGACTGAGACTCATCATAGACATCAGTAGTGTAAGCAACATCATGAGGACGGTAGCCACTGCGCCTATGGTCCCCACGGCTAGGTCCACGGCCCCGACCACGACCACGACCACGACCACGACTAGGAGGAGGTAAATGAGGATGAAGTTTGAAGCATGCCTCTCGAGAATGTCCCCGTCGACCACAATAATCGCAGGTAGGCGCAGAAGATGCAGGAGTAGGGATGAGGCCACGACCAACACTCGTCAAGGCAGAACGATCTGGAGGAGTCGTAACACTGAGATACTTGCGGCGGTCTTCATCTCTCTGAATCATGCTGAACGCATCCCGGAGAGAGGGAAGAGGAGAACGATGGAGAACATGTGTCCGGACCACATCAAATTCCATATTCAATCCCATTAAGAAGACATGGAGACGAAAGCAGTCCTCTTGTTGCTTTAACAGGACGACATCCGCGGTACAAGATGGAGTGAAATGTGCAAAGTAGTCCAGTTCTTGATACAAGTGCTCAAACTCCGAGAAGAAAGATGAGACTATCATCGACCCTTGACGCAACTCCAAAATGTGGCGAGTGAGCTCATAGACCTGGGTGGAACTACCAATCTGAGAGTATGTTTCCCGAGCACGAGTCCAGATCTCGAACGCAGAGTCCATCAGCATATAGCTCCGATAAACCTTGGGCGACATCGAATGCAGGAGCCAAGACACAACCATAGAGTTGTCAAAATCTCAGTGCTTCTAGGAGGAATCAGTCACTGGAGGTGTCGTAATCGACCCATCGATATAGCCAAACATCTGTTGACTACGGATGACACGTTGAGCAGCACGAGACCATTCCAGATAATTCGTGTCATCCAGAGGAACCGTGGTAATCTTCAAGGAGCTAGAGTGGCCATGGGGCTGCTGAGGCTCAACCATCGGAGGCTGGATCATGCCCGAAGAAAAAACTGATGAATCGGGTTCACCCATACCGCCACAAGAAGCACATATCAGCAACACCTTATTCTGTTGTGCAGATCAACAGATCAGCAGCACCGACAACGGCACAAAAGCGACATGGTAGCAGGACAGCGGCCCGGGGCAGCAGTAATCAGCACCCGGGGTAGCAACACAGGTAGGGGGCACGAGAGCAGGACAGCGGCCCGGTAGCGGAGCAGGCGGCCCGGATCGGTGCCAAGAAGGACAGCGACCTACTGGTTTTTCACGAAGGAGGGACGGACTGCTTTATGGAGGAACGGCGGCGTCGTTCCTCTCAGCAGCCGGCAATGGCGCCGCCCGGCATCACGAAGAGGAAGAAGAGACGGGAGACGGGCGACGGCGAGTTGCGACAAGAAGCGCGCGACGGGAGATGGGCGACGAGATGCGGGAAGAAGCGCGACGGGAGACTGCGAGATCGATCCGATCGACTGCTAAGGCACGGGTTTTTTCGCCTCTGATACCAAGTGGAGAGGAAAAATGATGTATTTGATAATCATAATGTTAGTCCCTTACTTATACATACACTCGTGTAAGGGAAAACCTAAAAACAAGAAAAAGACATAACTACCTCGACCCGGGTGAACATAGAAAAAGATAAAACACGACTTGTACATAACATTTCACAACTATAGCCACATTAGTTCACAGGTAGCAGAAGTCTACCCTATATTTTGCTTCAGCTCATGACTGGGCTACCACATTCTATGTTTTACTCTTCCATGAAAATAGGTTCCCACCCAAAACATATGGTACACACTAGTGGATCTTCTATCACTTGATCCACCCCAGTTGACATCACATTAATCTAATATATTTTAAGTGACATTCATTATTACACAAAATCCCTTTCCTGTAGATCCATTTAAACATCTCACAATCTTGAGAATGGCTTCGTAGTGATAAACCTTCTGTTAATGCATAAATTGACTCACCATAGATGCATCAAATGTGACGTCAGGTCTGGTTATAGTTAAGAAATTTACTTACTTACTTTTAAAACTTCAATTGTTATCTCAGAATAGGGGATTTTCGTGTATATCATATTTCAGATCAATAGGACTCTCCACAGGCTTAGCTCCAAAATACACTTTCTTCAAGTAGGTCAAGAACATATTTTGAGAAATGAATATCACACAAGTGGACCTAGCCACTTCAATTCATAAGAAGCACCGAAAGCCCCAACATCATTAATATAAAAGGAAAAAGGAAGCAACCGCTTAACTTCAACAAAATGGTGGGCATTTGGAACCCGTGATGATAATAGTATCTCCAGAAACCACTAGAACTATAGTATGTGAATTGTTGCCGTGAATGAAGATGGTGTGATCATAATCATTCATAGAGAATCAAGTTGAAGGAGTCTATTATTAATCTTCTCAAACCAAGCCCGAGTGAATTGTTTCAGAGTATAAATAGCTTTTTCAACTTGCAAACATAGTCAAACCTAGGGGGAAAACCCAGGTAGGGGGAGCCGAAATAAATTTGTTCTTGAAGATCCCCATGCAAGATGACAATTTTTGCATCAAATTGGTGAAGGGGTCATGACTATGGAGCAACAATGGATAGAAGAATGAGAACAATTTGACAACTAGAGCAAACGTTTCTTTATAATCAACCCTATCAAACAGAGTAAACCTTTGACCACCAATCTTGCCTTATATCTTTGAGTTGTCCCATTTGTTACTCAAGTGTCATAATTTCACAATCCATAGCTTCTTTCCATTTAGGATCAAATATAGCTTCAGAAAAGCTGCAAGAGATAGATAAAGAAGAAAGAATAGCAAGGTAAGTACTGAAAGATAGTGATAGACAATGATAACTCATACCTTTCTTTATTCGATAGCAAGTGTGATCACTACTACATAAAGTAGAGGAAGTATCAAGTGCATGAACTTGGAGAGCAATATCCGAAGTATGGATAAGAGTGGTGCGGAATTTTGAAGCTTGTATTTTCATTTTTGACCGTTTAATCTAGAGCTATTTGTGTTGTTTAATACTAACATCATGAATATCTGCATCCAGGGTAATAGTGCCCTGAGTTCAATGACGGGAATAGTTCTCTCATCCTTAGGAACCGAGGGGAATGTAAGCACATTCTCAACATTCTTATGGGCTCATAATAAAAGACAATGTTTTTAATTTTGTCAGAGAAAATGCATGTCTACATAGAACGTGATATCCTTGGACATAATTCTTCTATGAAGTGGCGACAATAGCACTTGTATCCCTTTTTGATTTGGGGCATACCCTAGAGAAACAAATTTAACGGCTTAGAGTCCAAGTTTATCTCTTGCAGAACTGACAACACGGACAAAACCCACATATTCAAAACCTTTAGGAGGTAAAGAAAAAGATACTCTCATGAGGATTAATGATGTGTATAAGACTTTGTTTCCAATATTAGAATAGGATATGCGATTGATCAGGTACATAGAAGTCATGACAGCTTCTTCTCAAAGTCTTAGGCATATTCATTCTATTGCAGCAAGGCCCTAGTGATATTCAACAAATGTTTACATAATCTCATTCTGTTGAGGAGTATCATCGAATGAACTTTGAAAAAAATCTCTCCTTAAAACTCAAGTAGGTTTACATGCCCTTAAACAAATATTCTCTACCAAGATAAAACTTGAGGACCTTGATTTTAATCTCAAAATTAAGTTTCAACAAGGGCACAAATATTCTAAAAAACATCAAAGATGAAAAAAAAGAATGAATAAAAAATCAAATGCATTCATGTATTTTGTTAGAAAAGACTGTGTAAAGGCCCATTTATAAGGCTCATTTATTTCTTATTTTTAGTCCCACATCTTGGATTGGGATCTTCTCTCCTTACTCTCTTCCTATATAAATGTATTCATACTTGTAATTATGCATTCATTAAGTATATACAAGGTTGGAGGTTTCTCTATTTCTACATGGTATCAGAGGCACCGGTCTCCCTCTAACCGCCTGTCTGTTTGCTAACCGCCGGGTCACCCCGCTGACCGCGCGGCCTGTTTTCTCTCCTGCCCAAGCCGCCGCTTCTGGCGACCTGTTCCTCTCCGGGCGGCCTGTTCCTCTCTACCCGCTTCTCCTCTATCTTCCCCTCTGCTCTCCCCTCCTCCTTCTTCTCTCCCTCTTTTATAACCTTCTCTCACGTGGGGCCCACTCTTTCTCCCTTTTCTCTCATGTCCGGTCTTCCTCTCTGACCGTGCGGTCTTCCTGTGTCTTCCCGCTTCCCGCGGCCTTCCTTGCCCAGCCGCGCCTCTTCTCCGAGTCCCCCGGCCTTCCTTGTCAAGCTGTCCGGCCTCCTTCTTCTGCTAGCCGTGCGGCTTCCTTCTGCTTGTCGAGCGACTTCCTCTTCTCCTAGCCGCGCGGCTTCCTTCTGCTAGCCGACCGGCTTCTTTCTTCTTCAAGCCGCCCGGCCTCCCTGGTCAAGCCGCCCGGCTTCTTTCTTCCCCAAGCCGCCCGACTTCCTTCTTCTGCTAGCTTGATGTCCTCCGACGCCTCTGCTGCTATTTCTGCTGCTCCTGCCCTGGCTCCGGCCTCCACTACTCAACATGATATTGATGAGCTCCGCACCCAACTCCATCAGCTACAGGGTGTTCTTAGCCGCTCCTCCGGCTCGGTTGCGACCTTTTCTGCGGAAGGTATAACCTGTCTCTCTCCCAGCCCTCACTGGATCGTTGATTCCGGTGCTACTCACCATATTACTTCCCAGAAGCCCTCCACATATCTTCAGCTGGCTCACCCCCGAGTATCACTGGGCCATGGTGACACCCTCTCCGGTCTCTGGTGCTGCTGCCCTCCAACTTACCACGGCCCTTTCTCTTCCCTCGGTTCTTCACGTTCCGGCTCTCCTTTCAATTTGCTATCCGTTAGTCGCCTGACAAACGACCTTGACTGTTCAATAATTTTTTCTCCTTCTTCCTTTCTTATGCAGGATCGCCGCAACCGGAGTATCATTGGTAGAGGGCAGCTGGTGAATGGGCTTTACCTCCTGGATACTCAACCCACTCTTCTATCCGCCATCTCGTCTGTTGACTGACACCGTCGCCTTGGCCATGCTCCTCTTCCGATTCTCAAGCGGGCTCTTCCTGATGTTCCATTACAGGAGTTTTCTTGTGAATCATGTATCTACGGTTATCGATATTTTTCCCCCTACTTGTACCCGGAGTAGTACTCCGTTCTCATTAGTTCATTCTGATGTCTGGGGTCCTTACAAGGTCCCTAGTATCTATGGTTATCGATATTTTGTCACTTTTATAGATGACTACTCGCGTACTACGTGACTCTATTAATGCATGATCGTACTGAGCTTACATCTGTCTTTCGTGCCTTTGTCACTGAAGTCCGTACGCAGTTCGCCCCCACCCCCTCAAAATCCTCCGCACGATAATGCTCGCGAAAATACAGGGCGCGCCTTCTCCTCCATCTGCACCGAGTTTTGACATTATTCATCAAAACTTCGTGTGCCTATACCCCTCAACAAAATGGGGTGGCCGAACGCAAGATCGTCATTTACTCGATGTTGCTCGCTACCTGATGTTTCAAATGCAGGTTCCAATCGACTATTGAATTTCGCCGTCTCCACAGCCTGTTCATCTCATTAACCGGCTCCCTTCTTCTGTTCTTGATTTTGTCGTTCCCCGCGACCTCCTTTATCCTACTACCAAACCCACCTCTCAACCTCCACGGGTCTTTCGGTGCGTCTGTTATGTTCATCTTTCTTGGCCCTCCGTTAGACAAACTCGCTCCTCGTGCGGCCAAATATATGTTTGTGGGCTACTCCCGTACTCAAAAGGGGTATGTTTGCTACTCCCCTTCCACTGGCCGGACGGTTGTCTCGCGGATGTCACCTTCTGCGAAGACCAGCCCTTTCACATCCCCCTCCTCCTCCCCGAGTTCCTCTCCTGCTTTGCCTCGCCCTGCGGTTCCCACGACACACTTCCTTTCTACCCTCCTCCTCTCTTCCTGCTCCCAAAGTTCCTCCGCCCGTTAATCGTGTCTATACTCGTCGCGGCTCCAAGGATGGTTCCCTGCCTCAGCTCCTGCTGCCCAGTGACCCTCCGGCACCGGCGGATTCTGCTCCTGCTTCTACGGCTCATCCCTCGCCAACTACGTCTCTCTCCACCGGCTCGCCCCCCTCTCTACGCCTTTGTCTCTTCTCTGTCCTCGATTTCTATTCCTAAACACTGTGCAGGAGGCGCTTCGACACCCCGGCTGGCGGGCGGCCATGAAGGATGAAATGAGGGCTCTTTGGGCTAATCAACTTGGGATCTCGTGTCCCTTCCTGCTGACCTACACTATGTCAGCTGCAAGTGAGTCTTTGTTGTCAAACATACCGCGGATGGGTGTTGAGCGTCTGAAGGCCCGCCTCGTGGCCCGGGTTTTAGTCAGCAACACGGCCTTGATTACGAGGAAACTTTCTCTCCCCGTGGCCAAATTGAACACGTCCGGGTTCTTCTTCCTTGGCTGTGCATCGTCATTGGCCTCTCTATCAGCTGGATGTGAAGAACGCCTTTCTCAATGGCGATCTCCAGGAAACTGTTTATATGCATCAACCACCCGGTTTGAGACCACGGGGGGAGTCTCGGGGGTGTCATCTTCGAAAATCAATTTATGGTCTCAAACAGCCCCCGCGTGCCTGGTTTGACAAATTCAGCAAAGTGGTCCGCGATATTGGCTTTACTAGGAGCTCGGCTGACTTCTCTCTCTTCACTCGACACCGGCCAACCGGAACTGTGATTCTACTTGTCTATGTTGACGATATCCCATCACTGGAGATGACACTACAAGAATACAACATACCAAACAACAATTGAACTCCGCCTTTCAGACCAAAGATCTTGGTAACCTACGGTATTTTCTTGGGCTTGAGGTTGCACGACGGCCTGATGGCCTTGTATTATCTCAAAGGAAGTATTGTATGGATCTTCTTCATGATGTTGGTTATTCGGGATGCAAACCTACAGATACTCCAATGGATGCTAATCACAGGCTCTCAGCCCATAGTTCTGACTCGATGAGCTACTACAAATCCGAATACTACAGACGCCTGGTTGGGAAACTGATCTACCTCACAGTTACTCGACCAGACATCTCCTTTGCCGTAGGTCGTGAGCCGATTTATGCATGCTCCTAGGACATCTCATCTTCAAGCTGTTGAGCGCATTCTTCGGTATCTCAAGAACGCTCCAGGACAAGGGCTTCTGTACAAGCCATCCACATCACTATCCCTCGTTGCATACTCGGACGCTGACTATGCAGGATCTGTTGATGATAGGCGCTCTACATCTGGTTTCTGTACCTACTTTGGTGGTCATCTCATAACCGGCGTAGCAAGAAATAGAATGTGGTTGCTAGATCTTCTGCTAAAGCTGAGTACCGGGCCATGGCTTTCGGTAGTGTCCGAGTTAACATGGCTTGAGAGTCTTCTGGGAGATTTGGGTGTCCGTCTCTCATCACCGGCGATCCTATTTTGTGATAGTCAAGCAGCAATACATATTGCCAAGAACCCGGTATTTCACGAACGCACAAAACATATTGAAGTTGACGCCACTTTATTCGGAAAAAGTTCAGTACAAAGAAGGTAGACCTGGAGCATGTTTCTGCTACAATCAAGTTGCCGATATTCTGACCAAAGCTCTCTCCAGACCGTTATACTACCAGTTTTTATCCAAGCTTGGCGCCTACGATTTGTACGCTCCAGCTTGCGGGGGAGTGTTAGAAAAGACTGTGTAAAGGCCCATTTATAAGGCCCATTTATTTCTTATTTTTAGTCTCACATCTTGGATTGGGATCTTCTCTCCTTACTCTCTTCCTATATAAATGTATTCATACTTGTAATTATGCATTCATTAAGTATATACAAGGTTGGAGGTTTCTCTATTTCTACATATTTCAATGTTCAACTAATTTCTAATGATTGCAAGCAAATAAGCAGTTAAATCAAACACTATATTATATAAACTAACGTAGGAAGAGAAAAATATACACACCTGAGTAGAACCAGTATCATGATTCTCAATAATAATGCACCGCACGAGATGGCCACCACCCAAGTACTCCAGGTGGTTTTCCTTTCTCATCAGACAAGCGCCCGTACTCACACTTTTGCAAAGCCTATTACAAGGAAATTCATTGTTAAGCTATCATGTAATGCTGTTAACTTGGAGCTCTTCTAACTACTAATGAATGAATAAAACAGTGAAAATTTCAGATGAAACAAGAGACCCCTAAATTATGTTTGTCATTTGGTGTACTCAAACCTGTCCCACCCTAAAATGAAAACAATCCTGACGCATGACGGTCCTATATGACGGAGATATAATGGATGATCACTAGATGCAACCAATATGAGTTCCGATGACTTTTAAACTTGTTATAACTTTTCTTTAAAAATCAATTACGAGCTAAAGCCACAATAGTTGCAGCATTCATGAAAGGAAACCAGAGAGATAGTACAAGCGCAAGAGTGCGCAAAATCAAATCACTAGTTGAATGAGCAAATAAAAAAACCAAAATGTCTGAAACAAGATTTATAAACCACTATCTCTTCAAGTAGAGAACAAACACGAGACACAATGATAAAGAAATAACAAGAACACCTTGAACTCGCAAAATACTGAGGGGAGGGATGGAGATGTCTTCAGAGGGCTGCAGAGTAGCCACAACCGTGGACATGGATTGATTTCTACAAGGAATTGCAGAAGTTGGATGTTCTGAAAGGCTGGACAGCAATCTGGAGGGTGGTTGGAAGCAGAGAAGCTGCTGCCTGGGATGGGAGCTGCAGCTGTTTGAGGAGAGCGGGACCTGGACAGCTGTGGTTTAAGGGGCCAAGAATGTGGAACTGATTCCTGGGAGTTCCTACAGCAGAATGGGGCTGGTAGGGGGGAAATGGGGGTAGCTGGGTAATGGCAGAGATGGTGGGGGAATGAATTTCAGTGGCTCCAAGTGAGTGAAACAGGGAGGTAAAAGGGGGAAAAGGGAAGGTCCAGCTGTTTGGGGAAGTGGGGAAAAGTGAGACTTATTTTTTGGAGAAGTTTTGGGTGGCTCCACGTGAGATAGAGAGGAAGTGGGCTGGAATTTAGGGAGGGGGAAGTGGGATGGCTGTGAGGGAAATGTGGAGGAAGTGGTGGCTTAATTTTAGGAATTAATTCCTAAGTTTAAGGAGAGTGGGGGTGGAGGGTTAGTGGGTGGTTAGTGGGGTAGTTATGGGCGGTTAATGAGTGGTGGGGTGACTGGGAGGGTGGCTTGAGGTGGTGGTGGTGGCCGGATGAGTTTTCCGGCAATCGCCATAAAATTGCAAAATGATGAGAAATGAAGGGGAAGTAGTGGAGGATCACCGGAGATGGCCGGATACGTTTTACGGTGATCGCTGGATACGTTTTTGTGGGGAATGAAAGTGGTGGTGACCGGCTATGTAATGGGAGGAGAAGGTGTCTGACTGCTCTTGGTGGAGGGACTTAGGCCGACAACAAGGGGTGGAGGATGAAGGTGGTTTGCGGCAAGCTATGTTGTTAAAGACGCACCTCAGGCACGCTTAAGGCTCAATGCTCGTCAGGCTCAGAGGTTTGCGCCTTTGGAACATAAAAGACGCGGCTGAGTGAGATTTTTGTTGTGATTTAAAAATAATAATAAAGAACAAATAATGTAAGAACTCACTAATTTTTTGATTGATTTAGTGTTTGTGAAAAAATTTTTTGCATTGGGACTTAGATATGATGCAAATGAGCACATTGATTCTATTTTTTAAGATATATAGACGATAGTAATAAATGATTAATTAGTAGAATAGATGAAGAATCTGATTGAGAAGTAGAAATGATGTTTGATGTTGATTATTTAAAATGGATGTAGTTGCGCCTTGCTTTTGTCAGGCCCGCGTTTGCGCCTTGATCCTTGTGCCTAGGCTCCAAGACCCCTTTGCGCCCTGGTGCGCCTTGCACCTTTAATAACAAATACGGTAAGGTGGTGGGGAATCAAAGGCTTCGCACCCAGAACTCGGCTTCGACACCAAAATGACCAAAGGATGGCTTCCATGCTCCAATCCTTCAATGCCCAAAATGAGAGCCTTCACACTCTATTTATAGACTCTAGGGGGCAAGAGATACATATGATTGGCCGATCGTCCCGACTCAAAAATTCATAAAAAATACAATTAAAAATAAAAAATGACGAGCAAAAAATAATACGATAGTCGATTCGCATAATAATGTAGGAATCACCAAAATGAAAAACTAAAATGGTCTTGGAAGAGTTTGAAAAGTGAGAACACTGTAAATCCAGTTCATGAAACTCCGTGAACTGCGGAGCGACCTAAGCATTGCACCCTAGCTTATCCTTTAAAATTCAATAGATATTTACAAGCTAAAAATGCCCCGCATTTGCACTGGGTGCAAAACAACGGCCTATTTCACCAGAACTTTGAAGTTTAAAGTTAACATATAATAAATGATAATTACTATGATTTTAATAATTATTTATAGAATGTAGAGTGTAAGAGAACATGACTACTCCATAACTTGCTGTCCTTCAGACACCTGGAGAAAAATTTGCTTTTCGGACAACACTGAAAAATAACGCATAGCATATAGATGTTAATATAATTAAGCTTTCCAAAATGTAACAAAATAAATTGAAAAGCGATTTGAATTGTTTGAATAAAAAGGATTTGATTTTGCTGAGTTTTAAGGGGCTGAAGAAATAAAGTATTGAAGGGGAAGAAATTCTAAAAATAAATTATCATATCTTACTGTGTGAAGGATTCCTTTTGTAGTGACATCGAAGGCACCAGCAGCTCCAGTTGTATCATTAATCCAATCAATAATCTTTGCCTGTGAGCGTCTTGATTATATTCCATTTCACCATATTCATAGCTGAGAGAGTCCCAGTATTCGCCTACAGCAAAATATGGTTCACTTGCTTCCATATAATCCTTGACATAACCACCCCAAAATCCCCGAACAAAGTCTAATCTCCATCCATCATATCCAACTTCTTTTCTGAGCCAACAAACCAAAGAGAGTCAAAATCACTAAGCGGGAAATTCATTAAATAAGGAAATACAATTCAGGGAATGGTATGCTTGTTGTAATTTAAAATGTTATCAAGATATCAGTTTTACCTCAACTCCGGTGCAATCCAACAAATTATTGTTTGTTTAGATTAACATATTGCCTTCAAATATTGAATTTTAATGGAAGGATAATCCAAACATTACATTTTGCCATTTATTTTGGGCATCCAGATAGGTGTTCGTGATTAAACTAATATTCTTAATTTTAATACGAGCAAACCAAATATGAGATGCTTACAACAAAGATATTGCAGTGAGGATGTTAGGAAATAAAATCCCTTGAGACATGAATATCATATCTATTAAATATAAATTGTTTAAAACATATGAGTTAAATGCCAACAATTATACAAAAAAGTATACAAAACTTTAAAGGTTTAAAAGCAAAAAATAGAGAGCACGAGCCAGTTCAATAAAAAGAAAAGTTGGGCCATGAAAGAGTGCTAGTGTTTCAAGAGATCAACTTATAACAAGCGCAATCAAATCAAACTTCAAATGGCGGTAATAACAAATTTGGAGAAAAAATATTAGAAAAATCAAATAGGCATTCTTAGGGTTTTTAACAATCTGATAGTGAGTTGATTGGAGCATAGTTCAAGATCGGCTTAAATTCATCCATTCTGATCTTGAGCCAAGCCAAGCCAAGTTTGATGGTAATATGTTAACTTGTTCCAATTTTGTTTCAAGCCATGCATGTTTGTCAACTTTGGTCTGAACTCTAAGTCAAATTCTTGGCCCAACATAAAAACATACTGTCTGACACACACACACACACATATAGATATACAAATATATATATATGTATGTAGATATATATCTATATATCTATATATAAACAACTAATACGAGTGACATACACAAGCTTCCGGTCCTATGTGATTGCAACGGGACGGGCCTTCGGCCCTACGTGAGTGCAACCGCATGGGCCTCCGACCCTATGTGAGTGCAACGGTATGGGCCTCCGGCCCTACATGAATGCAACATTACTGGCCTCCGACACCGCCCCTACGTGACAACGCTCTTGGGGCTCATAATATATATATATATATATATATATATATATATATATATTATATATATATATATATATATATATATATATCTACCACTATAATAGAAGTATCAATCTCATGAATTTTAAATTCATTTGATTGATTTTGGTCGACCGATCTGGAAACATTATTCAGCAACCGTCTGATCAAACACATTCTCTCTCTCCACTTTTTCGTAGGTCTCCTAAACCTACTAAGGGCGACCTCCTAACACTGGGCGCCCTAAAAACAATGTTAAAATAATAGAATTTTAATCGGGTAGCCCGACCCGCCAAATGAATCTTTGCACGCAGTGTAGCCCTGCCGAAAATACAATTCCAATAATTTAATGTGCTTTGCTTAATATATACTAGAAACTATAACTTTATCCCACGATGTGAGACTAAATATGAGAAAGATTTTATTATAAATTAAAAAAAAGGCAATAGGCGCGCGGCCGGGGAGGATCGAACCGACGACCGCCTATTTTTCAATGATGTGTCTTAACCATTAGACCATGATACTTTCACATTATATTTTATGCGCAGTTTATATATGTACTAATAAACCTTTTTTATCAAGTTAAATACCTTTTTTGTTTGCACGCACAGTTAGAAATACCTTTTTTATTTCCATTTAAACTTTTTTATTTGTACTAATATTATTTATAATCGCTGGGGCAGGCGAAGCCCGCCGTCGCCGGAGGCGGGCGAAGCCCGTCGGGGACGGGGCCGGGTACTGTGGCGCGTGGCCATCGGGCCGAAGGCCCGTGCCTGTCACTCGTATATATATATCTATTATCTATTACTATTCTAAAAAGAAATATGAGGGTCTGCCAATGACAATGAGTTCAAAAATAGGATATTTATATGGGCCATCGGATTTGACTGTTTTATTCCTGAACCGTTGGATTTGGGACTGCAAATAGTGATTTAGGTCTGCAAATAAAAAAAACCCCAAAAAAACAGCATCCTTCTCTCTCCTCAAACCCGATCACCCAAATCGCCCCCCCCCCCTTCACGGTCTCCTCCACCGCCGGCGGCCTGACCGGCTGCTCCCGGAAGGTTAGCGGGAGAAGGCGAACCTGCCGGCGGTGATCCGGCGGCGCTCCGGCGGGGCCACCGCCGGCGGTGGCCCTGACCGTGAGGCCCAGATCTGGCCTCACGGTCAGGGCCACCGCGGCGGTGGCCCCGCCGGAGCGCCGCCGGATCACCGCCGGCAGGTTCGCCTGCTCCCGGCGAACCTGCAGGGGCAGCCGGTCAGGCCGGCGACGGCGGAGACCGTGAAGGGGGGGGGGGATTTTTCTTCTTTTTTATATATATAAATTAAAATATTAATATATATAATACGAGTGACACGCCCGGTGATCGTGGTGTCGAGATCGACGATTGTTCTCATGTTCGACAATTTTAGTTGAGTTCGACGAATTCCGGTCGATGATAGGAGTCACGCCCGGTGTCACGGGCGTGACCATGGGCGTGACCGGGGCGTGTTCTCCGTTCGACGATTTTAGTTGAGTTCGACGAAGCCCAGTCGACGATAGGAGTCACGCCCGGTGTCACGGGCGTGACCATGGGCGTGACCGGGGCGTGTTCTCCGCTCGTCGATTTTAGTTGAGTTCGACGAATTCCGGTCGACGATAGGAGTCATGCCCGGTGTCACGGGCGTGACCATGGGCGTGACCGGGGCGTGTTCTCTGTTAGACAATTTTAATTGAGTTCGACGATTTTAAAAACGTAAAATATAAAAATTTATATAAAATAATTTATATAAAATATTTTAAAAATGTTAATTTAAATTAATAAATACAATATTTTAAAACTGTTACTTTAAATTAATATAAAATTTTAAATTGGGCGGGCGGAGCCCGCCGGGGGGTGCGGGCGGAGCCTGCCGGGGGTGGTGGGGCGGGCGAAGCCCGCCGTCGGCGGCCAGGTACTGTGGCGCGTATCCATCGGGGCGGAGGGCTTGCGACGCCCGTCGTCGCTGGATTAGGCTACTGTCGCGAGGCGACCGCGGGGGCGTGCGAAGCCCGCCGTCGCGCCCAGGTACTGTGGCGCGTAGCCATAGGGGCGGAGCCCCATGTCGGGCACTCGTATATATATATATATATATATACACACGAGCATCTTCGCACGGGCTACGCCCGTGCTCGATGCTCTCGTGCTGCCTTCGGCCGCATCCAGGCGGGCTTCGGCCACCTTCGAACGGGCTTCTCCCGTTCTCGATGAGTCGTTGCGGGCTGCGCCCGCATCAAAGCGGGATGCACCCACGTCAAGACGGGCAGTGCCCGCAATATATACATATGAGTACTCAAAATGACCGTAAAAAATATAAATCAATATTACATTTTTCATTTTATAAAAAAAATTACGTTTTGTCAAAAAAAACATTAATTTCACGCAATCTTTATCTCCCACTTTTTTCTCTTTTTCCCATCTCTCTCTCCCTCTCCTCCCTTTCTCCTCTCCCTTCCGCCATCTCCTTCCTTTCTCTCTTCTCCACACTCTCTCTCTCCTCCCTTCTCTCACTTTCTCTCTCTCCCTCCTCTCTCTCTACACTCTTTCCTCATCTCATGCTCTCTCTCATGATCCAATGACTCTTATTTGATCTATGGTGTGCCTCAAAATACCTATATTGCTTTATATAATAAGATATATATATATACTAGCATCTTCGAACGGGCTTCGCCTGTTCTCGATGCGTCGCTGCGGGCTTCGCCCGCAATCAAGCGGGCTTCGCCCGCTTGATCCCCCGGCGGGCTTTGCCCGCCCCCCGACGGGCGAAACCTAATTATAAAAATATTTAAAAGCAAAAAAAACCAAAAGGAAAAAAACCAATTAATTATTAAATAAAAACATATAAACTATAAATTAATTATTAAATAAAAAAAAGGAAAAAAAATCAATCCCGCACTCCCGCCCCCTCACGGACTCACCCCCGCCGCCGCCGCCCGGCCTGCCCGGCGCCCGCCGGGGGGTTCGCCGGCCTCCGGCGAACCCGCCGGGGGTTGTCCGGCGGCGAGCGGGCAGGGCCACCGCCGGTATCGGGATTTTGGAAGGGGTGAAAAAAAGTGCAGTCTTTTGGAAATCTGGATATTAGCAGGCCCAGGTTTTAGATCCAATGGTCGGAAGCGATTTTTGGAGATCGGACGGTCCAGACTAGTTTCATGGTGTGCTCCAAATATGCTTATTATTTTATATAATAAAGATATATATATAATATATATATATATATAAATATATATATATATATGATATATATATTATACGGGCACCTATAAGGTGCGGGTTGTACGGGCAAGTGAGTGGCAGGGTTGGGGGTCAAGATGGTCTCAAAACGAAAATTGATCAACATGAAAGTTGTAGATCTCGGCGAGATCTACAACTTTCATGTTGATCACTTTTGATTTGAAGCCGATTTGGATCTCGATTTGGGCCCTAAATCGGGGGCGGCGGAACGGTTTACTGTAGCAGTTCCGCCGCCCCCGATTTCGGGGCCCAAATCGAGGTCCAAATCGGCTCCAAATCAAAAAGTGATCAACATGAAAGTTGTTCGTATCGCCGAGATCTACAACTTTCATGTTGATCACTTTTCGTTTTGAGCCCATATTGACCCCAAAATCACTTGCCCGTACGCCCGCACCTAATGTTTGCCCGCACAGTATATGCCCCTATATATATATATATATATATATATATATTATATATATATATATATATATATATATATATATATATATATATATATATACACACACGAGCATCTTTGCACGGGCTACGCCCGCGCTCGATGCTCTCGGGCGCCATTCAGCCGCATCTAGGCAGGCTTTGCCCGCCTCCCACGGGCTTCGCCGGTGCTCGATGCGGGTTGCGCCCGCATCAAGGTGGACAACACCCGCAATATATACATATGAGTACTCAAAATGACCGTAAAAAATATAAATCGAGTTTACAATTTTTATTTTATAAAAAAAATTATGTTTTAACGTAAAAACATTAATTTCTCGCTCTTTTTCTTTTCATATTTTCTCCCTTTCTCTCTCTCCCTCTCTCTATCCTCCCCCTCTCTCTCCGCCCCTTTCTCCTCTCCCTTCCCCAATCTCTCTCATATTCTCTCTCCATCTCTCTCTCCTCCCCCCTCTCACTCATGTAGGGATAAAATTTATTTGATGAGATCCAATGGTCAAAACTTAAAGTATGGTGTGTCTCAAGATATGTATATTACTTTATATATCTATATATATATGATATATATATCATATATATATAAAGCAATATAGATATTTGAGGCACACCATACTTTAAGTTTTGACCATTGGATCTCATCAAATAAATCCTATCCCTACATGAGAGAGAGGGGAAGGAGAGAGAGGGAGAGAGAATAGGAGAGAGATTGCGGAAGGGAGAGGAGAAAGGGGCGGAGAGAGAGGGGGAGGAGAGAGAGGGAGAGAGAAAGTGAGAGAATAGAAAGTGAGAGAGGGCGAGAAATTAATGTTTTTACGTCAAAACGTAAATTTTTTTATAAAATAAAAATTGTAATATCGATTTATATTTTTTTACGGTCATTTTGAGTGACTCATATGTATATATTGCGGGCGCTGCCCGTCTTGATGCGGGCGCTGCCCGTCTTGATGCGGGCGCTGCCCGTCTTGATGCGGGCGCTGCCCGTCTTGATGCGGGCGCTGCCCGTTTTGATGCGGGCGCTGCCCGCAACGACGCATCGAGCAAGGGCGAAGCCCGTGCAGAGGCCGGCAAAGCCCGCCTAGATGCGGCCGAAAGCCGTCCGAGAGCATCGAGCATGGGTGTAGCCCGTGCAAAGATGCTCGTATATATATATATATTTAAATAAAAAAATACACAAACACACACAATCTGTAAGGGTAAAACACCCTTTGGTGCAAGGACAAATTTGGAAATGCTAATGTTGCACCAAAGGGGTTTTTCACTTATAGATATTATAGATTTCAAAAACTGTTACATTAACATTTAAGTTTTAAATTTACAAAACTAGTATACATATTTTTAAAAATGTTGACATTTTTGCAATCAGGAACTCCCAAGTTTATTGTGTAAATTGGGGGTCATGGTTTAACATTGCCTTTCTTCCCAACCAATGATGTTTGAAATGGGTTATTAGCCTAGTTTGCCTGCAATTGATGTGATTGGCATCAATTGATACTAACTTCTCATGAAATGCTCAAAGCTAATCTCTATCGGCTGGTACCACTGAAGGAGACACATTAATAGAATCCGCATAAAAATTAATTCTATAGATAGGAAAATCAGCAGAACACATTAAGGGTGCGTTTGGAGGGGCTGATCAACCGCGGTCGCGTGGATGGCATCGCCCGGCCGTGACCGCACATCGACGGGGTCGCGTCGGCAGCGGGGACCAGCCCCGCCAAGGGAATCCACGGATTTCCCACCAAATTCCACCATGTGGAGGCATTCGCGGTCTCGTCTGCCTCCACGCGGATTTCCTCCATGGGAAATCCGCTGCGCTAAACTAAAGCCTTAGTAAATAATTATCATGCTCAACTCTGCAATGAAATTTCTTACTGCTTGTTGAAAAAGCCTAGGTAAAGAGGCTCAAAAGCAGCCCATTTGTTTATTCTTTTTCTTCTCTCCTCTTTAGTCACACATCATGTATAAGAATCTCTTCTCTCTTTCTCCCTCCTATAAATGTGTATTCATACCTTGTATTTGATGATTGAGAAAGTATATACAAGTTTCAAGTTTTCTCCGCATGGTATCAGAGCGAGCAGGTCCTCCGTGCGGTTAAGCCTTTCTAACCGATGCTTCCCGTGTGGTTAAGCCTTCTTTAACCCCTGCTTCCTGCACGGTTAAGTCTTCTCTAACCGCTCCTCCTTCTGCTCTCTCTCGTGGCTTCCACCTCCTTTTCTTCCGCTTCCACTTGACCCTCTTATAACTCTCTCTCTGTCAGGTGGGGCCATTTCCCCTTTCCCCATCTAACCGCGCAGTTTCTTCCTGTCTACCCACTCCTCTTTCTACTCGTTGCGGTCTCCTTACGCGATCTCCTTGTCTACTCGCCTTGCCGCCCCGCTCTCGCCTTCTCGCCGTGTGTTTGTCTTCTCGTCGCATGCTTGTCTACTCGCCTTCTCGCTGCGGTCTCCTCCCTCTTATCACCGTGGCTTCTCCTCTCTGCTGCGGGCTCCACATTTTGGTCGCGGCATCTTCCTTGCCGCTGGTGTGTTGTTACTGTGACCGAGCGGCTTCTGCTCGTCTCTAGTTGCGGCGGCTTCTCCTCTCTAACCGCTCCGCATCTTGGTCGCGGCCTCTTCTTTGCCGCTGGTGTGATGTCACCGAGACCACGCGGTCTTCTCGTGCGGTGTACCGTGCGGCCTCTTTCTGCTCGTTGTTCTGATCGCCCGATCTGCTCGCGCGGTCTCCTCTCTATTCACTGGTCTACTTGTCGACGGTCTAGCTTCCTGACCGTCTTGTCATGGGGTCTTCTCTTGATTCTACCGGACAAGCGACTTCCTATCCTGCAGACCGCCAAGCCCTTGTCCCATAACTCCGGGATGAATTGCGGATCGCCACTATTTCTTTAGCCGGAAAAAGAACTTTGAGTGGATGTACTCTATTCGCCGAGTTCTTCAGTCCAAAGGCTTTCTACATCACTTGACACAAGTTGTTCCCGATGCTCCTACTGAAGACTGGTTGCACAACGATGGTCGAGTTCAGACTTGGCTCCTCAACTCCCTTGATGGAGAACCTTATCACATGGCCATGTATCACGAGATGGCTAAGGCGATGTGGGATGAGCTTCATTCTCTCTATTCCGGCAAAGATAGTCTCCAACACATGTATGACATCATAACAGATCTTCAGACTCTTGACGTTGGCGGGGCCGCCAACCTCACCTCCTTCGTTGCTCGGGCCAAGACTCTGGTTGAAACCCGGATTCAAAATCAACCCTCTACGATGGATCTTGCTTCCCAACGTGCCCAAAAAGAAGCCGTCGGTGATGCCATGATGATGGCTCGTGTCTCACCTCATCTTCAGAGTGTTCGGGCTCAGATCCTCTCCTCTACTGCTACTCCGTCACTATTTGATGTATGCTCCATGTTGCTCAAGGTCTCACCACCTCCTAACAGTTCTGCACCTCCGTCACCGGCCCTCCTTCTGCAGACTTTTGCGCCCTTACTTCCTCTCCCTCCTCCTGCTCGTGGGGGACGTTCAGGTTCTCGGGGCAGAGGTCGGGGTGGCCAGCCACGACCTAAGTGTTCCTTCTGCGGTAAGGACGACCACCTTGAGGCCACTTGCTACAACAAGCATGGGCTTCCTCCTCGTCTGCTTGCCTCTGTTGCTGCCAACGACTCATCTGTCACTCGTACTGACCTTGAAGAGGTTCGGCTTCAGCTCCAACAACTTCATGGTCTGCTCAGCCGCCCATCTGCCTCTGTTGCCTCTGCTGCCTCCATCTCAAATGAAGGTATCGCTTCTCTCGACTAGTCCGCGCTGGATAGTGGATTCAGGTGTCACTCATCATATAACCTCACTGCGGCCACATCAGTACTTGGGTTCTCCTCATCCTAAGTGTATCACAGTGGCCAATGGGCACACTGTTCCGGTCTCCGGCTCTACTGATATCCCTCTCACTTCTTCTCTATCCCTACGCTCGGCTGTTCATGTTTTGGGCTCCATGTTTAATTTATTTTCTGTTAGTCTCCTCACTGCCGATTTGAATTGCTCTTTAACATTTACATCTTCTTTTCTGATACAGAATCGACAGACGCAGAATATCATTGATAAGGGACGACTGCAAAACAGGCTCTACCTTCTTGATGACTCTCCTACTATCCTCTCCTTCGTCTCCTCCGTCGATTGGCATCGGCGTCTTGGGCATGCCCCTTTACCGGTCCTCCAAAAGACTCTACCAGATGTATCTCTTCCTCCTTTTCAATGCGAATCTTGTATTTTCGGCAAACAACCCCATTCATCTTTTCCACATCATTGTACTTGGAGCTCTGCTCCATTTATTTTAGTACACTCCGATATTTGGGGTCCGTACAAAATCACTAGCCTTGCTGGGTATCGTTATTTTTTAACTTTTATTGATGATTATTTTCGGATGACGTGATTATATTTACTTTTTGATCGCTCCGAGCTTCCCCGTGTCTTTCGGGCATTCATCCTTGAGCCCCGCACACAATTCTCCGCGAACATCAAAACTCTGCACAGATAATGCTCGTGAATACACTAGCCACGAATTTGTGAATCTATGCTCTAAATTTGGGGTCATTCACCAAACATCGTGTACCTATACCCCCCAACAAAACGGAGTCGCGGAATGTAAGAATCGACATGTGCTTGATGTTGCTCGCTCTCTCATGCTTCACATGCAGATCCCCAAGGCTTATTGGAACTGTGCGCTTTCAACGACATGCTATCAGATTAACCGTCTCCTCTCCCCCATACTCCACAATGCCACTCCGTTCAGCCTTCTGTTCTCCTCTACTCTGACATTCTCTCTCAAACCCCGCATCTTTGGTTTTACTTGCTACGTTCACATTCTTGGTCCATCCACGGACAAGTTGGATCCCCGGACGGCCAAACACATCTTCGTCGGCTATTCAAGAACTCAGAAAAGCTGTGTGCTACTCTCCTGCTACCGACAAGGTGATTGTTTCTGCTGATGTTATCTTTCGGGAGGATCTTCCTTCTTTCTCCACTCCAAATCCAACTCCTCTACCACCACTCATCCTACGACCTGTCATTCTCGTTACCACTCCACCACCACTAATTCCTGACCGGGCTCCCGCTCTTCCCAAGCTGCCTCTTATACATGTCTACACTCGTCGTCATCCTGGCTCCGTTGCCCTAATGCAGTCGGCTTCAACTTCTGACGCTCCGCGTCCTGCTAATCCGACAACAGAATCAACCTCTCATCCCTTGGCGAACTATATATCCTTACATCGGTTATCCCCACAACTTCAAACACTTTCCACTTCACTATCCTCGATTTTTGTACCTAACTCTGTGCAGAAGGCTCTCCAACATCCTGGTTGGAGGACAGTTATGGAAGAAGAAATAACAACTCTCTGGGCTAACCAGACATGGAACCTGATACCTATACCTACCGGTCAAACACCTGTTGGGTGTAAATGGGTCTTTGTCATCAAACATGCTCCCGATAGAATAACTGAC
The DNA here is from genome assembly GCA_039583875.1 of Platanthera guangdongensis. NCBI lineage: Eukaryota > Viridiplantae > Streptophyta > Magnoliopsida > Asparagales > Orchidaceae > Platanthera > Platanthera guangdongensis. The sequence continues at coordinate 237,821,629 of CM077158.1, forward strand.
CGCCTGAAAGCCCGGTTGGTGGCTCGTGGCTTTACCAAACAACAAGCTCTCAATTATGAGGAAACATTCTCTCCAGTAGCCAAGCTCAACACCATTCGTGTCCTCTCCGAGGCCGTACACCGCCACTAGCCCTTACATCAACTGAATATCAAAAATGTGTTTCTGAATGACGACCTCCAGGAAACAGTTTACATGCAGTAACCTCCCGGGTTTGAGACCACGGGGGAGTCCCGAGTTTGTCATCTTAAGAAGTCCATCTATGGTCTCAAACAATCCCCTCGGACATGGTTCGACAGGTTTAGCAAGGCAGTTTGAGAAGTCGGCTTTACTCGGAGCTCAACAGACTTCTCTCTGTTCACTCGACAAGTGCAACAAGAACGGTTTTTTTGTTAGTTTATGTTGATGACATCTTAATCACTTGAGACACTTCAAAGGGAATCCAAGCGGTAAAACAATATTTTAGCTCCGTCTTTCAAACAAAAGATCTGGGGCACATTCGATACTTCCTTGGTCTTGAGGTCGCGAGACGTCCGGATGGTTTTGTCCTCTCCCAACGAAAGTACTGCCTTGATCTCCTTCAAGATGCTGGCTACTCTGGATGCAAGCCGACTACTACTCCAATTGATGCAAATCATAAGCTGTGTGCACATGCTTCCGATACAGATCTTCCTCTCCAAAATCCTGAATATTATCGACGACTTGTTGAAAAATTGATCTACCTAATGGTCACAAGACCGGATATATCCTTTGTTGTTGGGGTAGTCAGACGGTTTATGCATGCTCCTCGAATATCTCACCTTCAAGCCGTCGAATGCATCCTAAGATATCTTAAAACAGCTCCGGGTCAAGGGCTGGTATACAAAACCTCATCCTCTACTCCAATGTTGGTTGCGTATTCTGATGCAGATTATGCTGGTTCCCTGAATGATCGGCGGTCAACCAGTAGTTTTTGTACCTATTTTGGAGGTCATCTTGTTATTTGGAGGAGTAAGAAACAAGCTGTGGTTGCTCGATCCTCAGCTGAAGCAGAATACCGATCGATGACATCGACTGCCTCTGAGCTCACAGGGCTTGAAAGTCTCCTCGCCGATCTAAGAGTAAAACTTCCCTCACCAGCCGTCCAATTATGTGACAGACAAGCGGCTATACATATAGCAAAGAATCCGGTCTTCCATGAAAGAACAAAACATATTGAAGTGGACTGTCACTTTATCCGGGAGAAAGTTCAAATGAAGAAGATAGAATTGAAGCATGTTCCGGGTACTGAACAAGTTGCTGATATCCTCACAAAGGCCCTACCAAGTACCCTATTTTATCAGTTCCTGTCCAAGCTGGGTGCCTATGACTTGTACGCTACAGCTTGCGGGGGAGTGTTGGAAAAGCCTATGTAAAGAGGCCCAAAAAGAGGCCCATTTGTTTATTATTCTTCTTCTATCCTCTTTAGTCTCACATCATGTAGAGGGATCTCTTCTCTCTTTCTCCCTCCTATAAATGTGTATTCATACCTTGTATTTGATGATTGAGAAAGTATAGACAAGTTTCAAGTTTTCTCCACACAGCTAAAGTTTGAAAGGTCGAGCTCAAAAAAACAAGTGAGCTAATGCACACTATTAGGTGCTTTGCATGTTCGCTCACTCTACCTCTCTCCAAGGCACACAAACACAAATGTAAAGATTAAGTGGAAAACATGTCACATAAGAGCATTATGGGTTTCTAAACGACGCTTAGGTTTACGCCTTCGCAAAATCCAACCTCTTAGTCAACCACAACCCCTTATATTTACAAGAAAGTTGATTGACCATTAATTAGGAAGTTATCAATATTAGCAAACCAATCAATCACACAATTAAAGATAATATCTCTCGACCAAAAAAAGATAACTAAAAGAAATATTTGGTAGGATTCAAGGAGGAGATTGTTAGAGCATAAAGATGTATGGGCGGTTAACCTTGTCTAACCGCACCCTGCGGTCATCATGGTTAAGTTGAGTTAACCGCAAGCTGTGCAAATTGATAGATATATGGGTGGTTACATGAGTGTAATCGCAACTTGTGGTGATCATGGTGAAGATAGATTGACCGCAAGACTTGCTAATGAAGACAAGCGGATTCATCCTAGGAACCTGCTCACTAATACTGAATAGTACGGGCGATTAGCCATGTGTAACCGTACATCCTATGCGATCAACTCCCGTCTGACTCTAGTGACCGTGCTAGTAGCACTTCTGTAGATTCTTGTAATTAATCCCACATTATCTAATTATAAATTCTCTCACCTCCATTCTATATAAAGGAGGATGCACCCTTGCAATATTCAGATTTTTTTTAATTTCCTGCGTGTTATTGCTAATTTCCGGCAGTTTATAAACAAGTTCTCACATGGTATCGGAGCTAACACCGATCCTTCGGTTGTGAACTTTTCTCACCTCTTTCTCTCTGCAGTCTTCAATTTTATTAACCGCCCACCATTCTATGCATGTGTACGGGTTGACCCCTCGTCTCTGCTCAGTTCCTTTTTTTGCTTTGCATTTTGTGCGGTCTGCGGTTTCTTAACAACTCAACAAAACGATCTTCAAGGATTGCATCGTCTTTTGGTTTCTAACCGCTTAACAGCTCTCATCTCGTGGTTTGTGTGATCTCTTTCCTGACCACCAGTCAGCTTGCTCTTTGCGGCTTGTGTGATCTCTGTTTCGGCTTGTGCGGTTAAGGCTCTCTGACTGCACCCTCTTCTCTTCTCTATGACGACTCCGCATGTCACTTCTTCTGCTTCAAATCCCACTTCTTCCGCTTCAAATCCCACTTCTTCCGCTTCAAATCCCACTTCCTCCGCTTCAAATCCCACTTCTTCAGCTTAAGAAGTCCTTCTATCAATCTAGGCACTGCATCAAAGTTGACGGGACCGAATTACTCAGAGTGGAGTGTCTCATTTACCTTTTTGTTAAGGTCTCAACGCAAACGTCATCATCTAACTGAATATCCTCCAGCAAAAGGATCTGACACTTATGACGATTGGGACACTAGTGATGCTTTAGTTTGCACATGGCTCGCCAATAGTCTCTCTGAAGAGTGCTTACCGATCATCCGTCATGATGAAATAGTCAAAGCTGCTTGGGACCATCTTGGCGCCCTATACTCAAAGGGGGCAAAGACATCTCAAATTTACATATTATATGCAGATCTCTTTGCTGGCCAGACCATGACCCCCACAACAACTTACCAAGAAGTCCAGGCTCATGGTGCAGAGTTTCATCAGTATCACCCCTTCTCTGCAAATCTTGCCGAACAACACAATCATTTCCAGAAAATCCTGCTAGTGTGTTATCTTCTTCACCTAACAGAATCCTATGACAGAATCTTCGACCCTTGATGCAATTGTTGCTCGCATCTCAGCTATTACGACTCCTCTTCAACGACCTCAGGTTGCTTCCCCTCCTTCTGATAGTTTTGCTCATCCTGCTAACTATAGTAACACTAGTGGCCGTGAAGTCCTAGGAAGTACCAATGCTCCAATTGCGGAAGACCCCGACACGTTGATAATCATTGCTTTTCCAAGTATCCTCATATTTGTCCACATGCAGGTGACACTCTTTTTCCTGCATCAAAGAAGTCTGCCTCTCTTGTCACCTCTTCTGGTAGAGCACAAGTTGTCACTCAAGGTAAGTGGCTCTTTGACTCCGGTGTCACCAATCATATGACAAGAAATCTTCTTCTCTTTTCTCATTTGGACAAACATGATCGGTCACCACCGGTATTGATAGAGGATGACTCTTCATCCCCTGTATGCGAGACTGGTATGATCCAGGTCACTCAGTCTATCCAATTTGTGGATACTCTTTACGTGCCGACTTTTTCATGCAATTTGTTATCTGTTGCAGCTCTCTCAATGCAAATACATTGTTCAATCACGTTTACGTCTACTAATTGTTATTTTCAGGATCTTTGTTCCAAGGAGACGATTGATATGGTCCAGGACCTCTACTTACTTGATAATGTGTTCGCTTTCTCTGCGCATACTACCTCTAACTCTCTCCTTCAATAACATTTTCTCCTTGATCATCCTCCTCCCCTCCTCTACCATCTCATGCCAGATCTACTAAAGGACGACTCCTCCCTCAACTGTGAAGCATGCCAGTTCGACAAACCTCACCGCTCCTCTTATCTAGCTAAAAATGGATGTAGCTCATCTCGTCCCTTTGATATTGTTCACTCAGACATTAGGGGTCCATCTCCTACCAAAACTATTGGAGGGGTAGTCTTTATTTTGTTACTTTTATTGAAGACTATTCAAGATGTATTTGTGTATCTTTTAAAAGAAAACTCTGAATTATTTTCTGTATTCAATAACTTTTATAATGAAATTCACACTCAGGTTGGTGCTTCTCACAAAGCTCTTCGTACTGATAATGTCAAAGAATATGTTAGGAACCAATTTTCTATCTTTTGTATGAATAATGGTATTATACATCAAACAAGCTGTGCTTACGCTTCTCAACAAAACGGAGTTGCCGAACAAAAGAATCGCTATTTCTCGATGTTACTCGTACTCTTCTCACTCAGATGAATATTCCTCGCTCATATTGGGGTCATGTCATCCCCGTCTCCTGCTATCTCATCAACCACATTTCATCTAATGTTCTCCAAGGACAAACCCCTTTCTCCATTATGTACCTAGGTGAAACACCTTTTCCTCTACCCCCACGCGTACTTGGTTGTACTGTTTTGTTCACTCTCCTTTAACTGATCAGGATAAACTCTCTCATCACGCAATTAAGTGCATCTTTGTTGGCTACTCTCCCACTCAGAAGGGATACCAATGCTATGACCCATTTCTCAGGAAACAATATGTCTTGGCTGACGATACCTTCTTTGAGCCAACTCATTACTTCTCGATATATCCTACACCTTCACCTACTATTGATACTCCTGCTTTTATTCCTATTATTTCTGCCCCTCCACCTGAGATTACTCCACCTCCACTTCCCACAACACTGTATCCTTCTCCACCTACCACCTTGTATCCTCCAACTCCGGGGCCGTCTCTGCCAATTCTTAGGCCAACACTCTCTTCATTGGACGGATTTGATGATGATGACATATCAGACCTTGATCTCCCAATTGCTCTTCGCAAGGGGGTTTGCCGGTGTGCTCAACATTCTATTCATGATGTTATCTTCTATGCTCGACTTACTTCCACTAGCAAGGATTTTGCTCTGGCCCTCTTGGCCACTGTCAGCTCAACCACTTACTAAGAAGCTCTTACCATACCACATTGGAAAGCTGCCAATCCTGCCATGGATGAAGAAATGACCACCTTAACCGAGAAGGGTACATGAACTCTTGTCCATACTCCTTTAGGGCCAGATACTATTGGTTGTTGTTGGGTATTTGTGGTGAAATATCATGCAGATGGAATTGTGGATCGCTATAAGGCTCAGTTGGTTGCCAAGGTTTCACTAAAACCTATGATGTTGAATTCTCTGATACCTTCTCCCCGGTTGCTCGCATCAGCACATTCTGAGTTTTCTTTTTTGCAGCTATAAAAAGAATTGACAGATGTCTCAGTTAGATGTTAAGAATGTCTCCCTCTATGGTGATCTTCAAGAAGAAGTGTATATGAAGCAACCTCCTGGGTATGTTGCTCCGGGGGAGTTTGAAGTCTATAAATTGAGAAGGGAAATCTATGGCCTCAAAAAAAGTCCACGGGCTTGGTTCGACATGTTTAGTGAAGTCATCTCCACTATTGGTTTTGCTCGCAGCTCTGTAGATCAATCTCTCTCCATACGCAAAATTTATTGTGGACTGATTGTTTTTGTTGTCTACGTTGATGACATCTTCCTTACTGGTGATGATAACACTGGCATTTCTCCAATAAATAAACATCTTCTTCAACATTTTGTCACAAAAGATATGGGATCTCCAAAATACTTTCTGGGTATTAAGATTTTGCGTAAACATAAATCAGTGATTCTTTTGCAACGCAAGTATGTTATTGATCTTCAAAAAGAGACAAGTCTGCTTAGTGCTAAACCTGCTCATTGTCCAATGGCAGTTGACAAAGATAAACTTTGGAGTGATAATTCGCCTCTTCTTTCAGATGTCACCAGGTACTGCCGCCGGGTGAGCAAACTCATTTACCTGACGGTAACAAGACCTGACATTTGCTATGTTGTGGGCAAGGTCAGTCAATTTATACAAGCCCCCAGAGAGTGTCATCTACAAACTGCCCAAAAAATCTTGGAATATGTGAAAGGGTCTCCAGGAAAGGGACTTATGTTTTAAAAAAAACCATTTAAAATTCTTGCAATGTGAGGCTTGGACTATCCCCTGATGATTTATGTTACTTATGACGGTCAGTATTCTCAACCCCTTAAAACATGCTTCCATGGATGTGCATGAAAGCAATGTTTTAAATATCGGATGTCGGACACATATCAGATTGTGTTTTTAAATGTCCCGGAAGTCGGAGACATGTCGGGGATATTTTAAAATATCGGATTTCCATATATTATAAATAAAATTTTTATTTAATGTATACTAGCTATAATTATATGTTATAAAAATAGAAAAATAATATAACAAATAGATAAAAAATTAGTCATTTATATTATGAAATAAATTTAAATAGTATTTAAGAAAAAATATTATTAACAAATACAAAATGATACATTGTAAAATATATTTAATACTATACAATAATTTTATTTTGATAACAATAAGTTTATTGCAAATTAAAAAAATTTAAAAGTTAAAAATACTTAATTTATTATAAGTTTTTTTCAAACTTATAAATTTATATTAAAAATATGAAACAATCACCTAATAAATGTATTAAATATTTTCATATTTTTTATAATATAAAATTAAAAATTTGTGAAACAATTATACAAAATTGATTGTAAGAATAAAACGTTAAAAAATTGAAATAATAAGTTTAATCGATTTAAACATACATAATATAGTATCCATAGGTGATTTAAATATATGATATTTGTCTGCAAATATAACATAAAATAAAATAGCGGGGGATATATTTAAAAGTCGTGTCGGCTGATATATCGGAAAAGATCGGACATGTCGGCTGATATTTTACAAAAGGAAATAATCTATTATTTTGAGAAAAACATATCGTTTTGCTCTAAAAAATGACATGTCGGGAGATATGTCGGACATGTCGGAGGACATTTAAAACAATGCATGGAAGAATCACATATTTACCTGGTACGTCTCATCCCGGGCCCTAAAAATCAAGGTCAAAACTTGGATGTCTACTTGAGATCATTGATAGATGAGTTGAACGTATAGTGGAAATATGATGCCTTGACTTATAATGTATTCTAAAAGTAAAACTTCAATATGCGAGCAACTTTGATATGATAATCAATGACGTATTTTGTCACTTCCATCGGAGGAAGCCCTGCTGGTTCGACTGTCATCAATGATACTTACCAATGAATAATCATTTGAAGGAAACATGATAGAGTTTCATTAGGGGAAAAAGTGCACAATGAACCATCCATTTGGTATACATGACATGCCATGCATCACAGAGTTAACAAATGTCAAATGTTGACCCAAGTCTACGTCTAAATGAAGGTAGGTCTAACAGATTTGGACGGTGCAACAATTGGATGAAGATACAAAAATTCGGGGAATTCTATCTTGGGAGATGCTCACGATTTGTCACATGTTAAACCCAATGCACATACAAGTACATTTTATCATCTTAACATCTTCTGGATCCTTCTGGATATTAAACAAAAGAAAAAAGACAACTTGGCTGCATAAAAATCTTAAGCATGTATGTGGTGCTGCACACAGGCTAAAAGTTAATAAAGATTGCCGTGGGTGGGAAATAAATCACAAAGCACCATTCAATTCATTCAAGGAAGACTGAGAGTTTGTGCATAAGCAGTGGGCCTAAAGGTTCTCGATGAGTATTCTTCCAACATTGCAAGTAGTGTGAACATTATTGGCCACACGTTTTAAGATTGTCATATCTTGATGGATAGCTTGATTCCTACTGTATGAAGGCGGCTTTAGAAAAAAATGTATGGCAAAGAGAGTATGTGAAATAACAACTTTCTTTCAAGAGATTTTGTTCTGCCACATTAGCCCGTACATAGTTAAACCGGCTAGAATAAAGCATAACTGAGTTGGACCATGATCAAACAAGAAAGAATCCTTTTCACCTTTGAGTTTCTAGATGTCGTGGAATACTTGATTATTCACTTGTCATTGAAGGTGCAAGATTTGATGGCACCGTAGAATATCGGAGGATGTATCCTTCCAAAATAAACTTTTAGTGAGAGAGATATTAATTAGTTAACTTAATGATAAAGTTATTTGACCTGCTTAAAAATATTATTTCATTAAGACTGTCAAGGATCCGATTTCAAGTCAAAATGACACCAAAATTGAAACAGCTGGCTTGAACTTGGCTCGAGCTTGAAATAACAGGGTCCTTTCCTTTGGGGCTCACCCGCCTCAGGTCAGTAACTTTCATGGAAGGAGTTAAAAAACATTGTATAGAAACAGGAGGAGCTGTGCCACAGTTGCTAGTATTATAAAAAATACCTTCGAATTTACGTTCAAAGATGATTAAAACATTTTCTCACCTTAACCAACAGAGCCAATCTTTCAGATCTTTCCTAACAAATTCTTGAGAGTGGTCAATGTTTGGCGCAGCATGGAAACTATCTCCACTGCTCTTATTTCCTCTTCCCTGGAAAGGCCAGAAATATCCAGACCAAATGAACAATAGTAAAATAGATAACTGGACTTCTAAGGCCACATACTGATAATTTACAAGAATTAATTAGAAAATAAAAGGGAGTACTGATGCACCGTAAAGGTGATGCGGAATGGAGACGCAGACCCGCAACAAAGGATGAGTTTTGGGCCCGTTCGGAGCCAATTTGCTACTTATCATATATGACGTGCCCGAATCGATGATCTGACACCACGGATGTGTCCAGTCCGTCGTTCCGATTCGATTTCATATATTGTTTTGTTATTTTAGCATTTATTTTGATGTATTCGGGCAACCCCACCTCCGGCCAATCAAAGTTATTGATGGTGGGATGCCCTAATTTTCTCTTTATTATAAATAGAGTGTTAGGGGGGCTGTTGGAGGCTATTGCAGATTTTGGAGTGAAGAATCCCGAAATCCGGCGATCCCTCCAAGGTGCAAACTCTGTGGAACCCTAGGTGACGACTCCTAGGTGGTTATCTCCCTCCCCAAGATAATATCTAACCCTAGCCAAGCTAATACCTAACCCTAGCCTCCTTTTCCCCACCTTTAAGGCTTTAACCCCCCAACCGCCCCACCATACCTCTCAAAACAGCAGTCGTTCCCCCTCCCAGTTGTTGTCCAACAACAACCACCCCACTTCCAGGTTGTTGTCCAGCCACAACTGCCACCTTCCAGCCGCTTCCCTTGCTGCCACCGCCCCTCCTAGCTGCCCCTTTGCTGTCTCCGTCCCCTACCAGCCTCCCCTTGCTGTTGCCGCCCCCTACCAGCCGCTCCTTGTTGTTGCTGCCCCGTCCAGCCCGACAGAGCCAACCGCCACCCCCTTTTCAGCCACCGAACCTTGCCACCGCCCCCCCCCCCCCCCATCCCGTGGAACCACCTCCAAACAGCCCTCCTCTACTAGATTTGTCCAGATGTGGGCATTCCAAGCCAGATCCAGCCACAACCAGACATCAGTCCCGACTCGCTACCAAAACCACCAGATCAACTCTCCCGCAGCCCAGACCCGTTACCCTAGTGCCGATCTGGCCTCACACAACCCGGATCCGCTCTCCACAGTCAGATCCAGTCCAACCAGCCATGTTTTACCCTCTGGATCGTCTCCACTGCGTCGTGCTTCACCAAATCTCTATACCTCGGGCAGCCCCATAGTTTGTGAGTATTTATTTGTTATATGACACTTAAATTCTCAACATTAATATATAAGGTTATGCTTTCATGTTTGTTTGGACCTCTGGAACAGTAGTTGTTTGCCTAGATTATTATTGTGATTTGCACGGTTTATTTGTCGCGCGCTCTTGCTTTGACCCTCCACGTGGAGGAAAGCTTAAGTTTGCTTTGCCCAATTGAATTATTTTGCTATTGTTAAAGTTATGTGCATGCAATTAAATTATTTATTGGTGATTTTTTGATTTATCTGTTGAACTTTGCATTGCATGTGGGTTAGTGTTACAGAACTACATGACGACGAGCCCCCGTGGCCGGTGTACACGCGTCGGGCGCGTTTACCGCATGGCCCCATCGAACCTGCAAAGGAGATCGCGACATAGCCGCGTCATATCTATATTTCAGCATTTATGTTTTGGAGATGCATTTTATTTTCAGCATTTATTTTTGGCGGATTATTTGCTCCTCTGTGCGCACTCCGCTATTATAAAGGGGAGCGCTTGTACTCGTTTGAGCTATCTTGGATGAATGTGTGCTTTTCCCTCCTCTCCTCTCTAACCCTAATTTCCCTCTCTCTCTCGTTCTCAAAACACCGCACCCCCTTCCTCTCACCCGGAACCCCATCAAATTGGTCTGACCAGCGTTTCCGCCAGCCCTAGGCCGCCAGAGAACCAGCCCCGCACCCAACGACCCGCGGCCGCAAGCTCCCACACCCAGCGACCCGCACCGCATCCCGCTGCCTGCGCCCCGCACCGCCAGGCCGCACCTGAGCCGCACCTTCCCGCGCCTCACCGCACTGTCTGTGCTGTGCCACCTTTGTAACGCCCCCGATTTTTCTGGTATTATTCCTTTTCCTGCTGACGTCATAATGACGGAAGGGCGTTACGTGTCCGTAAGTTGACGGCGCGACGCCGTTTGTGCGTTTTTTTGGCGTCCGTTAGGTTTGACCGGCTAGATTTTGGGATATGCGTCGGAACCAAAATTTTTTACATCGGGAAGCTGAGTTATATAATTTCTAACTTGCTCGTCGAGTTTCGTCGCGATCCGAGCATTTTTGGAGCCTCGACGCACGTTTGAAATTCAGATAATTATAAATTATCGTAACTTCGTTAGGCCATAACTCGAGATCGGTGCGTCGGATTTTTATTCCGACTTCGCCGTTGGGTTCGTAGCATCGACATTCGCTTACGGCGTGAATTTCGTCCGTTTCGACGCACGTTTGGGTCTTCGTAATAGCATAACAAATATAAATAAATTTAATCTTAATAGTTTTTCTGCGCTCAGAGATCTCTGAGCGGAGATCTCTGCGCTCAAAGATCTCCGAGCGGAGCTCAGAGATCTCCCCCCTCCCTGTATAAGATTTAGACAGAATAAAATTTATAATAAAATAAAATTATATATATATATATATATATATATATAATTGTTAGGAATATATATAACTTAGATAATATATATAAAGGTAAAAATCCTACTCCCTGTACCTCATCTTCTCCCGACTGAAACAAGAAACGACAGGCCCCTTCCATTCGTGGACCTTCCGATCGCCGCCGACGGAGCTCCGATGCTCGGAATCGCGAGCCGAACATAGATTCGGAAAGCTCTCCCGAGATCTACGCGATCGTGGTGAGTATTTCTACTTTCATGGAATTTCTCCGTTAGGGTTTTCGGCCCTAACTTCTGTTTCGACCTTGTCGATGTAGATTTCTGTCTCTCCTTCGCTAGGGCCGATCTCCGTCGTGGTGCCTTCTGAAGTGCGGTTTCGGGTGGTTTGAGGCAAGTGACGATCTTGCACTTTTCCTCTTTGCTACGCTTCTTCTCCTTTATGCTTCTAGCAGGTTTTAAAATGTTAAGTTCATTTTTGGCTTAACTCTTTTGCTCATTACAATATCATTAACTTGTTTCTTGAAATCCTAAATTATGATCTGGTGGGCCTTATCTTTTGCCTTTGATTGAGTCAGAAAAATGATAAATCTGTTGGAGGTCGTACACGATGTTGGAGGTGCCACCGGTGCGATGCTCTTTTAAAATGATAAATCTGTTGGAGGTCGTACACGATGTTGGCGGTGCCACCGGTGCGATGCTCTTTTAAAATGATAAATCTGTTGGAGGTCGTACACGATGTTGGCGGTGCCACCGGTGCGATGCTCTTTTAAAATGATAAATCTGTTGGATGTCGTACACGATGTTGGCGGTGCCACCGGTGCGATGCTCTGAGGGCCGTGACGATGTGTGATGATATTATCCCCGCATGGTTTCTCTTTTTTTCTGATGAGCTGATCAGTCTCTTTAATTTGAATAAGAATAATAAGATTAATAATCTGAAAATGAAGGTTATTTGCCTATGGTGAGTTTGATTTTGCCCGTCTCCACTCCTCTTTTGGCGGGCTCTTTTCTGATTGATTTTTGTTGCTACTTATGACTAGTTTTGTTTAATCTGACCCTTGCAGCTACTGTTTCCCTCCGGTCTCGCGGAGGTTTGCTTACTTTCTTGTTTTCTACATCACTTGTAACTTGTTTCTGAGGTGTTCTTTCTTTGAATGCCTCAGGTTCTGGACTGTAGCAGATGTTAGTGCGGAGCTACGTCAGTTGCCGTTTTCTGACCCTCTTGGGGTAGGGTTTTCTGTGAACTTGCCGGCCCATGGGTTCGTGTCAGGTGTTGACGCCCATGGTGCCGTTTGGTTGGACTTTCTGCTACTTTGCTGCTGTTACACTTTGTTTACTTTTGGACACTTGTTCTGGAACGATTAGTTATGGGTTGGCTTGGTAGCCCCCTTGCTTAGATATGCTAAGGCAGTTGGAGCATTGCATACCATGATTTGAAATGTTAATCTCACTACTTTCTGCGCATGATAAATCTACTTTTATATACAGTAAATCTAGACGTCTGATACTGTATGGTGCACCTCACTTGGTCTTCATGAACACTTAGGTCACCAAATGATCAAATCAAGTATTTTTTCCGCTGCGTAAAACTATATTTTCAAACCGTGGACTAGTTGATCCACCTAGCCGAGGGACACGGCTTTGCATATTGTGCATAAATTATATTTGGATCACATTGAGTTTAAAAAAATGATTTCTATAAGTTGCGAGAGACGATGAGTTGCCTTAACGTCAGTAAATGTCTCCTACGTGATGTGGCATCACAATGCATAGTTCCCCTACTCTGATAGTATTTTAAATGTTGGGAGGGTTGTGACAGTTGGTACCAGAGGGAGGTTCTGTGAAAAAGGTAGTTGGGTGGTTTGGCGAGTGAACCGAACGACTGTTACCCTAAGCAGAACCTCAAGCGATCATTTCATTGTTTACACACACCGATATGTCATCAGTATGTCTTGACCGAAGCACAATCACTAAACTCATAGCATGATAAGAAGTATACGAGGCATATTATGTAGTATGAGATGCATAATATGTGTTGTATATGGATCCATCATAGGAAGTGACATGTGACGGTTATGTAGTATGAGATGCATAACCACCATTACATGGATGCCCATTAGCACGTTTTTCTTTTTCGTTACATGTAATGTTATGTAGTATGAGATGCATAACATTGCATGTGTACTCCGCTCATAACATACATTAAATCCTCTTTCTAGAATGCATAGCATTGCATACATTCATATCATCGCATACGCACGCGTGTCAAGTTAAAGACATACCAGATGACATATGTACACACATGATTTGAAAAGAAATTTAAATGTTCATGCACTCATGTCATAGCATAAGAGTCAATAGGATAATGTTGCATCATCCTAGTTAAGTTCATAGCATTGTTTCATGGAATTGCAGAGCAAGGTAACATCAATAACAGGTAAATTTCTTTTCTGTTCTGAAATGATCCGGGAGATTTTCCGTGTCTGCTTGGCTTAAGTGCCTTAAGTCGGATTCTGATTTGATGTCCATCTATCTTGTAGACATGCCTCGTGGGAGAACGACGTGATCGACTCCCCAACCTAAGGGAGAGTCTTCTGGTGGTCAGAGCGAGTCCGTGATCGAAAGTCTGCGTCAGAGCAATGAGGCTTTGACTAGGCAGTTAGACGCGAAGCAGACTCAGATTCAGTCCCTGGTGTCTGCTGCCGCGGTGCAGCAGCCTGTCGCGCAAGAACCGGTGGTGAGTCCAGCTGTTCCTGCTCCTCTGGCGCCTCCAGTGGCATTGCCATCGGAGATGAACTTCATATCTCACTTCCAGCGTTTGGGACCTCCTACCTATGATGGTAGGGCAGACTTCATGGCCTTGAATGATTGGGTGATCGACATGGAGGAGATGTTCTTCTATTCAGGTATCTCCGAAGCTTCGAAGGTGATGGTGGCTGCTTATCAATTGAAGGGACTGACGAAATTTTGGTGGATCAGGGAGAAGGAAAGTCTTGTCGAGGGATGCTCGTGGGCGGTGTTTAAAGCAATGTTGCTTAAGAAGTTTCTTCCTTCGGTTGAGCACGACCGATTGATGAACAACTTCTTGCATCTGAAGCAGAGGCAGCTCACGGTCAGTGAGTATGAGATTGAGTTCAGCAAGTTGAGCAGGTTCGCCCCAGAGTTGGTGGCTTCTGAGGAAGGAAGGGTGAAGCGGTTCTTGAGTGGTCTCACTGGCGACATCCAGCAGTGGGCTAGTGCTTATGGGTCAGAGACTTATGCTGAAGTGGTGGAGGCCGCATTGAAGGCCGAGTCTATTGAAAAGATAAAGAATCGTGGACAACAGACAAAGAGTGATAAGAGGAAGTTGGACGATCAAGAGAGTTCAAAGGCATCATACTCGGACTCAAGGAAGAGGGGCATGGGGCACTGTAGCTTCTGTGGCAAGCGGGGTCATCCGTTCGAAAAGTGTTTCAAGAGGCTCGATGCACAGGAGCAGTCGAAGATTAGTGCGATTCAGGACGCACCCAAGGCTATCCCGGTGTGCTCTTTCTGCTCTAAGCCCGGTCATGAGGTGGCCCGGTGTTTCAGGAAAACTGGGTGTTGTTTTCTATGCGGGCAGAGAGGCCATCGTAGGGCCAACTGCCCAAGCTCTCAGACCGTGACTTCAGCGGTTCCTCTGCAGACCTTGCCGCCGCCCCCGCGGATCGTGGACAAAGGGAAAGGCAAGCTTAATGTGTTGACTAGAGAGGAAGCTCAAGGCTCAGCACACGTGATATCTGGTTAGTTTCTTTCTTCCTAGCTTGTTCCCTTTCTTCTAGTTTTAGCTTACTAGTTGTCTGGGGATGCATGCTTGCTTAGGTGAATTCAAGGTGAAGAATAAGTGGGTGCGTGTCCTATTTGATTCAGGAGCTTCTCACTCTTTTGTCGCTCAGAGTTTTGTTGACAGGCACCGATGGCCTGTTGATCAGTTGGATGATTCAGGAGCTTCTCACTATTTTCAAACCGTGTACTAGTTGATCCACCTAGCCGAGGGACACGACTTTGCATATTGTGCATAAATTATATTTGGATCACATTGAGTTTAAAAAAATGATTTCTATAAGTTGCGAGAGACGATGAGTTGCCTTAACGTCCCTTAACGTCAGTAGATGTCCCCTACGTGGCGTGACATCACAATGCGTAGTTCCCCTACTCTGATAGTATTTTAAATGCTGGGAAAATGCGGGTTGTGACAACCTTTGCTGCCCTTCCGCGGCCCGTGTTGCCTTCATGCACGCCACTCAGCCCCGACCATGGCACAAGCCACCCGTTCCACCTCCGAAACCCCCGCGGCAGACCCTAACAACTCCCTTCTCTAGCCGCTAGGCCAGCACGACTGGCCACCCCTCAGCGGTTCTCCAACCACGAATTCGACGATCTTCGATGCAAAGGGTTGTGTTTCTGCTGTCGGCAACCCTACTCTCTGACCCATGTCTGCGCGGTCAAGGATTTCCACGCCATCATCGGAGACTTCTAACCGAAGATCACTTTGGTGGATTTCAAGGACCTTGAAATCCGCGAGGAGGATACCACCGAGGGCGCTACTAACGCTGGTCTTCACCGGTTGGAGCTTCCTTGTTTTTCTGTGGGCGACATTTCAAGGTCGCGGACCATGAAGTTAGCGGGTAAGCTGGGCGACCACCACATCGTCATCATGGTCGACAACGGGGCGAGCCATAACTTCCTCTCCTACCATTTGGCCCTACAGCTCCGCCTCCCGATAGAACCTGCGCCGGATTTCACAGTCAGCTTGGGCAATGGTCGTCGGCGATCAATCCAGGGACGTTCCCATCTGTGCCATTATTTGTGGGCCCTTACTCGGTGACGACGGATTTCTACGTTTTCGGCCTTGGCGGGATCGACGCCATCCTGGGCGTGGCATGGCTCTGCATGCTGGGCGGCGCGCGGGTCAACTGGGGAATCATGACGATGCGGTTTCTCCAGGACGGACGAGAGTGCAAAGAATCTTGGGCGTGGCATGGATCTCAAGGACTTGTGTATAAGCCATCTTCCTCCCTTTCTCTTATTGCAAACTCGGATGCCGATTATGCGGGCTCGTTGGATGATCGGCGGTCTACTACTGGGTTCTGTACATACTTTGGAGGAAATCTCGTCACATGGCGGAGTAAAAAGCAGACTGTAGTTGCCCGCTCGTCTGCTGAGGCTGAGTACCGTGCAATGGCGGCTGCTACTTCTGAACTAACCTGGCTTGAAAGTCTCCTAGTGGATTTGGGAGTTAAATTGACCTCACCTTCAACCTTGTTTTGTGACACTCAAACTGCAATACACATTGCAAAGAATCTTGTGTTCCATGAGTGAACAAAACATATTGAGGTTGATTGTCACTTTGTTCGGGAAAAGGTCCAATCAAAAGAGCTGAAGCTTGAACATGTTACTGCGTCTGGGCAAGTTGCTGATATCCTCACCAAGGCTTTACCTCGCAAATTATATTACCATTTATTGTCCAAGCTTGGTGCCTACGACTTGTACGCTCCAGCTTGCGGGGGAGTGTTAGATGATATAGGAAATATTGATGTAAAGGCCCAATTCCATCCTCTTCTTTATTCCCCCATCTCTTGTATAGGATTATTTCTCCCTCTCTTCTCCTATATATTTGTACTCTCTTTTGTATTTTATACATGAAGAAGGATCTACAAGTTTTGCCTATTACTTTCTACAAATGACACTGGTCAACAATGCGAATAGTGACACAGGATAATCATGAAAAACATAAAAAGAAGTGAAAGATTAAAACTAGCAAGCAGAATGAAAAAGTAATAGAACTAAATAAATGAATAAACTAGTAAGATGCTAATAAACAACTAATAAACAAATGACATACATTAAAATAAACTGACAAATAATCAAATAACTGTAATGTCCAAAATATAAGATAATCATCTAACCTCCATAATTGTTAAAATGAATTTCAAGTCTTATGTCAAAACATAAATTTCCTTGGGTTGCATAATATCCACTTTTGGAGATTTGAAGATACAATACAATAAAAAGTCTAGTTCTATGCTAATTTATTTTTTAATGTAGCATTTGACTTCTAATTTTTTAATTAAAAATTATTTAAATTTGATAAAAATATATCTTTGTATGAATATTTTAAATTTTTGTTTAAACTTGAGTTGAAATTTATTAAGAGATCAATGATGCCAACAAAACAAGCAAAAGGAATCGGGACACTAAAGCGATGACTAAAAGTGGGAGGTGTGGAAGTTTTTTTGCATGTGGGGATCAACATGCCTCGGGCAGGCACGCTAGTGTGTGTTTCTCTCTCTCTCTATGCATGCATGTATGTATGTATGTACGTATTTTTGAAAATAAAAAAAGTAACATCTCATAAATCACAATTGGTAAAGGTCATTTAAAAAATGTAAGGTACCTGAAAATGTGGATCATCACAAACAATAGCCCGATCATCCCAGCTCAAATGACCGCCAAAGATATTCCATATTCCATTTACATTTTGATAGTGAGCACACCGATGATTTAGGACAGCATCACCAAGGACTCTAATTCCAACTTCATGAAACTTTTTGACAAGGTCTTTCAACTCTTCTACGCTCCCATATCTGACACATAATATAAAATAGGGTAAATTTAAAATTAGCATTTATTTTGAAACAGATCAAATATATATAGTGTCAGCTTGCACCCACTCAAGAAGTTAGATACTGTGTTGATTCATAAGAAGAGTATCACCCACAGCTTACTGTACTTTTTCCTATATGGACACTAATAGGTTATACATCATTGAGTAAGGTTGCAACCTTGCATAGTTTGCACCATCCAATGTTGTAACTACCGGATGTCGGAGACGTGTCAGATTGATTTTTTAAATGTCGGATATCGGAAGTTGGAGACATGTAAGAGATATTTTAAAATATCAGATTTTCATCTCTTAAATAATTTTTTATGTTATACGTATGTTCTAAAATAAAAAAAAATTTAGAATAACAAGTTTACGAACACTGAGTCATGTATATCCCAAAATAATTTCAATGAGTATCCAAAATAAAATATTAGTAATACGCTACAACAATTACTAACAAGTATAAATAGTGTTAGAAAAGCCTTAGTAAGGGCTCATTTTACTCTCTTTTCTCTCTCTTTGTATTTGTCCGACATCTTGGATTGAGATTTCTCTTCTTCCTCTCTTCCTATATAAATGTATTCATACTTGTAATTGATTATTCAAGAAGTATATACAAGGTTTGAGGCCATTTTTTACATGGTATCAGAGGAACCGGTCTCCTCCTTGGCTGTTCGGTCTTCTATTCGCGGCTACTCGCGGTCTCATCTTTCCTAACCACCCGAGCTCGGTTAGCCGTCCTGTCTGTTTGCAAACCGCTTGGTCTCCCGGCTGACCGCACGGTCTGTTCCTTCTCTTGCTTAGCCACAGTATAGAGCGGCCTGTTTTCCTCTAGCCGCTGTCCCCTTATCTCTACTTCTGTTGTGGCCTCCTTGCCTCCTCCTCCACTCTCACTCTTTTATAAACTTTTCTCACACGTGGGGTCCACCTTCTTTTGCTTCTTTCCCTGACCGTCCGGACTCCCTTGCTATCCGCGCGGCCTCTCTATCTTGTTATCCGCGCGGCCTCTATCCCTTGCTCTCCACGCGGCCTCTACCTTCCCACTTGTCGCGACCTCTCTCAAGTTGCTGCGGGTTCCTCCTCTCTCTTTCTTGTTTCAGTCCGCATCTAGGTTGCGACATCTCTCCTTGCTGCTGGTAGATTTACCTTGACCGTGTGGACTTCTCCTCTATACGATTCCTGCTAGTCGCTGCGACCTGTCTTGTCGCTAGCGGCCTCTCCTCTTCTCTTCGCCGGATCCAGGTCGCGACTTTCCTTCGCTGGTGTGTCTGTCGTGACCGTGCGACGACACCCTTTGTCGACTTCTCTACCAAGCGGCCCGGCCTTCTTTGCCAAGCCGCCCGGTTTTCCTGCTTGTCGCCCGGTCCAAACCCTGCTTACCGCCCGACCTCTTCTACTAGCCGCCCTGTTTCTCTTCTAGAAGCCCGACCTCCTCCATTAGCCGCATGGATTCCGATGCATCCGCTGCTACTTCTGCTCCGCCAGACTGTGCGGCTACTACGGCTTCCGAACTCCGTGATGAGCTACAGATTACTACTATCTCTCTGACTGAGAAACACAATTTTGTCATATGTGTTCACTCTGTTCGTCGTGTTCTGCAGACGAAGGGTCTTCTCCACCACTTGACTCGTGTTACCCCCGTTGCTCCCTCCGATGACTGGCTTTGCGATGATAGTCGGGTCCAGTCTTGGCTCCTCAACTCTATGGACACCGAGCCCTACAGGATGGTCATGTATCATGACATGGCCAAGGCTGTGGGAGGAGCTCCACTCCTTTTACTCTGGGCACAACAGTCTTCAGCACCTATATAATATTTTCTCTGATCTTCAGAACCTTGCTCCTGGTGCTCCCGACGACATGATCTTTTTTGTTGCCCAGGCAAAGACACTGGTCGAGGCTTGGATTCAACATCAACCTCCCACTACGGATCTCGCTACTCAACGGGCCATATATAGGTTGTCACCATCACGATGATGATGTCCCGTGTTCCGCCCCACCTGCATAGTGTTCAGGCCCAAATCCTTTCTTCCACGACGACTCCTTCAATGTCTGATGTTTGCTCCATGCTGCTTCGGGTTACGCCTCCTACTGAGGCTCCTTTTAGCTTTTCACCTGCTCTTCTTTAACAGCCTCTCCTTCCGACCCCCCTCCTGCTTGTGGATCTTCCACTCGAGGGGGCCGACCTCCGTCTCGGGGACGCAGACGTGGTGTACGTTCATCTATAAAATGCACATATTGTGGCCGGGGTGGCCATCTTGAGGCTACCTGTTACAACAAGCATGAGTTCCCTCCCCACCTCGCTGCTACTTCCTCTGCTGCTCATGCTCCTACAGGGGCTTCTGCCCAGGATCCGGCGCCCACTACCCGTCAAGATATCGATGAGCTCCGCACCCAACTCCACCAGCTACAGGGTGCCCTCGGCCGCTCCTCCGGCTCGGTGTAGTTGGGTGCGGAGCTCATCGATATCTTGACGGGTAGTGGGCGCCGGATCCTGGGCAGAAGCCTCCCAGAAGCCCTCCTAGCCCCCACTGGATCGTCGATTCCGGTGCTACTCACCATATTACCTCCCAGAAGCCCTCCTAGTAACTCCAGACGGCTCATCCCTCATGTATCACTGTGGCTAATGGTGACACCCTACCGGTCTCTGGCGTCGCTGCTCTCCAGCTTACCCGGCCCTTTGTCTTTCCTCGGTTCTTCACATTCCGGGATCTACTTTCAATTTACTTTTTGTTAGTCGCCTGACGCACGAGCTTGATTGTTGCATAACTTTTTCTACCTCTTCCTTTCTTATGCAGGATCGTCGCACCAGGAGTATCATTGGTAGGGGGCAGATGTTGAATGGGCTCTACATCTTGGATATCCCACCCACTCTTCTCTCTGTCGTCTCCACTGTTGATTGGCATCGCCGTCTTGGGCATGCTCCTCTTCCGATTCTCAAGCGGACTCTTCCTGATGTTCCTTTACGTGAGTTCTCTTGTGAATCTTGTATCTACGACAAACAACATCGTTCTACCTTCTCCCGTGCATGCAGCAGGAGTAGTACTCATTTATCCTTAGTTCATTCTGATGTATGGGGCCCTTATAAAGTCTCCAGTATCTTTGGCTTTCGCTATTTTGTAAAATTTATTAATGACTACTCGCGTACTACATGACTATATTTAATGCATGATCGTACTGAACTTACATCTGTGTTTCGTGTCTTTTTAACTGAGAAGCGTACGCAGTTCGCCACCCCTCTCAAAATCATCCGCACTGATAATGCTTGTGAGTATACGGGGCACACCTTCTCCAATCTCTGCACCGAATTTGGCGTAATCCATCAAACTTCGTGTGCGTATACCCCTCAGCAAAACGGGGTGGCCGAACGGAAGTATCGTCATTTAGTCAATGTTGCTCGGTCCCTCATGTTTCAAATGAAGGTTTCGATCGAATATTGGAATTTTGCCGTCTCCATAGTCTGTCATCTCATCAACCGACTACCTTCCTCTGTTCTTGACTTTGTCGTTCCTATCCAATTCCTTTATCCTACTACCAACGCAACCTCTCTCACCCCGCGGGTCTTTGGGTGTGTTTGTTATGTTCATCTTCTTGGACCTCCCTCCGACAAACTTGCTCCTCGGGCGGCCAAATATATATTTGTTGGCTACTCCCGTACTCAAGAAGGGTATGTTTGCTACTCTCCTTCTCTTCCACGGCCTGCCGTACCTATCACGCCCTCCTTTCTGCCATCTCCTTCCTCCTCTATCCTTAGCCCCTCCTAACGTTCCTCCGCCCGTTATCCGTGTCTATACTCGTCGCGGCTCAAAGGATGGTTCCCTGCCCCAGCTCCAAGCTACCAGTGACACCCCGACAACGACGGATCCGACACCTGCTTCTACGACCCATCCCCTGGCCAACTACGCTCCACCGACTCACACCACCTCTCTACGCCTTTGCCAATTCGCTTTCCTCTATTTCTATTCCTAACACTGTGCATGAGGCGCTTCAACATTCGAGGTGGCGGGCTGCCATGGACGATGAAATGAGGGCTCTCTGGGCTAACCGGACTTGGGATCTGGTTCTTCTTCCTGCAGGCGAACACTGTGTTAGCTGTAAGTGAGTCTTTGTTGTTAAACATGCAGCGGATGACACGGTCGAGCGTCTAAAGGCCCGGGGTTTTACACAGCAACATGCCCTTGATTATGAGGAAACCTTCTCTCCGGAGGCCAAATTGAACACGATCCGCGTCCTTCTCTCTTTGGCTGTTCACCGTCATTGGCCTTTTTATCAGTTGGATGTTAAGAACGTCTTTCTCAACGGCGATCTGTAGGACACTGTTTATATGCACGAACCTCCCGGGTTTGAGACCACGGGGGAGTCTCGGGTTTGTCATCTTCGGAAATCTATTTATGATCTAAAACAGTCCCCGCGCGCTTGGTTTGAAAAATTTAGCAAGGTAGTCTGCGATATTGGCTTCATTCGGAGCTCGGCGGATTTTTCTCTCTTCACCCGGCACCGGTCAACCGGAACTGTGATCCTACTTGTCTATGTTGACGATATCCTCATTACTGACGACGATACTGCATGGATACAACATACCAAGCAACAGTTGAACTCCGTCTTTCAGACCAAAAATCTTGGTAACCTTCGGTATTTTATTGGGCTTGAGGTTGCTCGACGCCCTGATGGTCTTGTGTTATCCTAAAGAAAGTACTGTATGGACCTCCTTCATGATGTCGGCTATTCTGGATACAAACCTACAGATACTCCTATGGACGCTAATCACAAGCTTTCGGCCTACAGCTCTGACTCCGATAAGCTGCTTACGAATCCGGAATACTACAAACGCTTGGTTGGAAAACTGATCTATCTTACGGTTACTCGACCAAACATCTCTTTTGTCGTGGGAGTCGTGAGTCGATTTATGCATGTTACTCAAACATCTCATCTTCAAGCTGTCGAGCGCATTCTTTGGTATCTCAAGAACGCTCCAGGACAAGGGCTTGTGTACAAGTCATCCACATCCTTATCTCTTGTTGCATACTCTAACGCTGACTATGCAGGATCCATTGATGATAGGTGTCCTATATCTGGTTTCTGTACCTACTTCGGTGGACATCTCATAACCTGGCGTAGCAAGAAACAGAATGTGGTTGCTCGCTCTTCTGCTGAAGCCGAGTACCGTGCCATGACTGCTGTTGCTTCCGAGTTAACTTGGCTTGAGAGCCTTCTGGGAGACTTGTGTGTTCGTCTCTCATCATCGGCGACCCTATTTTGTGATAATCAAGCAGCAATACATATTGTCAAGAACCCGGTCTTTCACGAACGCACAAAGCATATTGAGGTTGACTGTCACTTTATTCGGAAAAAAGTGCAATCAAAGAAGATAGATTTGTAGCATGTCTCTGCTACAAACCAAGTGGCTGACATCCTGACTAAATCTCTCTCCCGGCCGCTATACTACCAATTTTTATCCAAGCTTGGTGTCTACGACTTATACACTTCAGCTTGTGGGGGAGTGTTAGAAAAGCCTTAGTAAGGGCCCATTTTTCTCTATTTTCTCTCTCTTTGTATTTGTCCCACATCTTGGATTGGGATTTCACTTCTTCCTCTCTTCCTATATAAATGTATTCATACTTGTAATTGATTATTCAAGAAGTATATACAAGGTTTGAGGTCATTCTTTACAAATAGATATATTGTAAAATATAATATTATACAATAATTTTATTTAAAGAATAATAAGTTTTATGATAAATAAAATGTTTTAAAAGCTAAATATTTTTTTATTGGTTGTGATTTCAAACTTAACAAATTTATGTTAAAATATAAAAAACAATAATAAATGTGTTGAAAGTTGTAATATTTTTTATAATATGAAATAAGAACAATATAACGAAAAATAATAATAATAATTTAATTATAAGAATAACACATTAGTGAACTTGAGGTCACAGGTTCAAATCCTAGAAGCAGCCTCTTGCAAAAATGTAGGGTAAGATTTGCCTCCATTTCACCCTTATGGTGGGACCCTTCCTTGGACCATCACTGCACGGGGATGCTTTGTGCACTAGGCTGCCTTTTCTTTAATAAGAATATTGTTAATATATATCGGAGAAAATTGGATACATCGTCCTATATTTTACAAAAGGCCATAATCTATTGTTTCGGGGGAAAAATATCGTTTTGCTTTAAAAAAAACATGTCCACGGACATGTCGGAAAACATTTAAAGCAGTGGCACCACCTTAATCACTGGAACAAACCTCAGCCCCCCACCACCTTCTTGTTTTAATTAGGGAGGGATGAACCGGATGGTTCAGCCCCGCTTGATGCCTCATCCTTCTGTCGTCTTTGGTATTGTTGTCCCGCGAACAGGCCGTTGTGAAGATTCATAACATTCCCTTCCCCTTCAAAAACCAAGCTTGTCACCAAGATGAAAATCTGGGTAACAGTAGGGTCAAATGTTTGTCGGTTCAGTCCCTTCCATCAGGCTCATTACAGCTATGTCGTTCTCTTGTTCCTGCAATCTCTTCATGCAGCGAAGAGAGACCTCTTTCACCGGTGAGATTTTGATCTCGTGCAGACAGTACTCTCTCCCATCCTGAGCAAACTCCATGGTCAAGTTGTCCCAATTCAGGGTCACTTTACCCAACTATCGCAACCACTAGACCCCCAGAACAATATTTAATCCCTGTATGGGCAGCAAGTAGACATTCATCCTGCAGGTGTATCCATTCTTGTCACGGCGACAAGGCGAACCAAGGCGAGCGTCGGGCGCCTTGACGTTTAGGCAACAAGGCAGACGCCTAAGCGACAATAAGACGAGCAAGTCGCAAGGCGCCAATTTTTTTTTTAATACAGGCTATAGAAAGCGGTTAAATAACCGCTGTTTATAGTATAGACAACGATTATTATAATAACCGTTGTCTATAAACTGCAGACTATAGACATTGGTTATTACAATAACCGATGTCTATAAACTGCAAACAATAGACAGTGGTTATTACAATAACCGCTGTCTATAACCTGCAGACTATAGACAACGGTTATTGTAATAACCGATGTCTATAGTGTGTCTGTCATACTTTAGACAACGGTTATTATAATAACCGCTGTCTAAAGCTCCATTTTTTTTAACTAGACATAATGTTTACTAACACACAGCCACACAGATTGTTTCTTCATATTAGTTAGCAGTAAGCAGTAAACAACTAAACATAGCTTCTGATATCATGATATCTCAAATTCTCAAATCTTAATATATTTATATCATTAGTCAGTAAGCAAGTAACTAAGCACACAGGTTTTGAATCTTCTGATATCATGAATTCATGATATCTTCATATCTCAATTCTCAACACATTCATACAAATAAGTAGCAAACACAAAGTTTCTGATATAATGAATTCATAATATCTCAAATTCTCAATTCTCAATACATTCATACTTATCTCAAATACCATAAAGCAGTAAGTAGTAAAAAAAATAATGTCAATCAATAGACTTCAGAGAAAGAAATAACAGAAAAGTGAACACAAAAATATCATAGTACAAAACTGTGGGTCAAATCCAAAATGACTTTATCCATTGCACAATAACATATTAGCATGAATAATGTTTTTAACATAAACTTTAAATAATCATAAAAGATAAACTAGAATCATTATCTAGTAAGTCGTTATTGGCATTGCATGTGCTTGGTTGGTTTGAGGTACTTGTCCTTTGCCCATAATTATCGCCAATATCTTCATCATTATTGGCAAAGAAAAAAATGATCTAAATCTTCATCCTATGTATCCATTAGTTGAAGATTAGCTCCAGTTTCACTTCGTAAATTTCGAGCCCCGGTTCCAATAGCTCTCTGTACAGCTTCCCATGTGAGATTATCATCATAAAAAACTAGAACATCATCTAGTTTGTTCATCATCCACTCACTAATCCAATCTAGTTCATCAAGCACTAAAATATTGTATTTTTTTCTCTTTTCACGTCTTTTTTGAAATTGTGTTTGTAGACGACGATTATATTGGATGTATACAAGATCACTAATTCTTTAATGTTCCAATATATTTCTTTTATTTGTGTGAATCTGAATAAAGATAATTGCAAATCTATTAGTAAATATAAAAATATTAATTTTTATATTAAATATTTGTATACTTACAAACACAAAAGTACTTCAGTTGCGCACATAACTAGAAGAAAAACAACATAAGGCAAGTATGCGTAATACTACCTTTATAAGGTCAACATTCAGTCATCTATGTGCATCCTACCAATCCATTATTCATTTAAGACAAATATAAATTATTTGACATATAAATAATTTAAGATAAAAATAAAAACTTAATCAATACTTACTTGTATTTAAGGTGGTTCGTTGCCTAATAGTCATACGCTTTCTAAAATTATTTTGAGATGCTTTGTAGTTAGTATCTTGCTCTGCAATCTTGTCTTGCAATTCTTGATCGGGCACTAGTCTTGCAATAACATCATTAAAATCATCTTGAAATTTTCAGGCATCATCATTATATTTTTCCTCGCATTCAAAATATTTGTTTAGATTTAAAAACAAAGCTGTCGTATACAATTTTTGCTCTATTTGATTTGTCCACCTATTTTCAACAATGTTAATAATCTTTTTAAATAATTTTTTTTTGTTATCAAAATATTATTTGAACTTTTGTTTAGCTTTTTTCATTGTCACATATATTTCAGGCATATCCAGCATTTCATCTCCATCTACTAATCGCAAAACGACAATCGCACTAGTCTTGCAATAACATCATTGAAATTATCTTAAAATTTTCAGGCATCATCATTATGTTTTTCCCCGTATTCAAAATATTTGCTTGAATTTAGAAACAAAACCGCCCTATATAATTTTTACTCCATTTGATTTGTCCACATATTTTCAACAATGTCAATAATCTTTTTAAATAATCTTTCTTTGTTATCAAAATATTCTTTGAACTTTTATTTAGCTTCTTTCATTGTCACATATATTTCAGGTATAGTCGGTCTTTCATCTCCATCTACTAATCGCAAAACGATAATCAGTGGTTTTTCTCTTTTTAGGCAATCTCTTACTCCATTCCAAAAAACGGTTGAAAGTATTATTTCAACAACTTGTTTTTCGGCTTAAGTTTTTGTTAAATTAGCGACATTCCATGAAGGTGACAAAATAATTTCAACTTCTTCTCATGCTTAAGCACACTTTGTAGAGTAATGAATGATGATGCAAATCTAGTCACCGAATGACTCATTAGATCACCACTTATAGTATTCTTTATTGCATCAAGTAAACGAGTATGTTTGTAGATGCAATTTGTAATCATCTGTCTTTCTTATCAAAATTTTGTTCTGTTGTAGCTTGTCTATATCCTCTAGCAAGAGATCAATGCAATGAGTTGCCGAAGGAGTCCAAAATAATGTGGGTCTTCTCTAAATTAAAATTTTACCAGCTGTCATGTAATTGAAAACATTGTCAGTCACCACCTGCATACAACATAACTTTGTATATATTGAAAGTTGTAGACTATTAACTTGAAATATGAAAATTAGTGAAACCAAAAAATTAACCCGAACAATGCACTCTGCTCCTATTTATCTACTCTAACAATCAAGCTCTAATAAAATTGCCGCATCGTGAATATGACTGCATGCATCTACGGAATCCATAAAATAGGATCCTTCTGGACAGTTGACTAGGAAATTGATCAAATGACTCTCTATTGTCTGTCCAACCATCTGACATAAGTGTGCAATCATATCTCATCCAGTACGCTTGATAGTTTGTCTTCATCTCGTTAATTTTATCTTTTGTATTTGATAACAATGAAACTCTCAAATAATGATAACTAGGGACTTTATAATCAGACTCATACTGTCCAACTGCTTTAAGCATGACATCAAAACTTTGTGTCTTTGCAGCGTTGAATGGAATTCTACATTAATAGAACCAATCAACAACATAATTATCAACTCTTTTTTTTTTCAGGTGATGTAAAACATCTCTCGATAGTAGTTTGTGCAGCATCTTTAGCACGTCTATCATCAACTACATCTTGAGGAGCACGCCTCATATGAGCATCCATAGGGCCCCTTTTTTGTGGCAAGTGAATTACTTTACTTTTTTTGTCACTTGTCCCAGAACTTGGGACAAATGACGATTTAGCTGTAGATACTGTCGGGGATACATTATATGATATTGTTGGCTCTCTTTCTTGTTCACTCTCATTGTCATCATCAGCAGTCAGATGCACATTGTCATTTTTTTATCATTTAAAGTTAAATACATCTCAGCTGCTATTTCGAAAGTAGTCTTTAAACACTTTAATACATCTTCATACCCGCCACATAAGTGTTGCTTCAATCTTTTGATACCACCTTTTATCAATCTATCACACAAATTACATTTAACTGTATTTTTATCTTTTAGGTTGGGCCAAATGTCCATATTTTCAACCAGTACCCTTTGACTTTATTTTTCTTCTATGATCTGTTTTTTGATCAAAATCATTGTTATCAATGCATGGAGCAAGACTGTTGTTGTTTTGGTCTTTCATCTTTCACAAACAGGACCTATAGAATGCAGAATTATATCGGGACAATGAAATAAACAGTTATTCTTAAGCTAAAAAAATCATCACAATGAATAATTTAAAGAACTATCAAATGAACTGCAATCTGCAATTATTCTGCAAAAAAAATAATTTAAAGATCATTTAAAATATAAAAAATTAAAGAACATGCTCATTTACAAGAGTTAACAAGAACATTTTTGTTGAAGCCAAATATGACCTCAACTGAAGTTCGAAGAAAAAGGGGTGCAGCCAAAACCTACTCCTCTCAAGTCTCACCCCTTGACTGGATTCTAAGGACCTAAGACTGACCCTCAAGCCTCAGCAGGGAGGTCCCACCTCACACCCGGAAGATCTCTGAGAGCTTCCCCTCCAAAGCCAAAGCTGGGCTAGGAGCTCCTCAGAAAGCACTAGAATTCCGGAGACAATGATAGCTTGCTTTCTAAGGAGCCCTTATGGGTCTATTTATAGCATTTTGATGTCCTGAATTTACTGAAAAGCCCCTGGTTGGTCTGCCAATAGCCAAAACCCGCTGTTTTTCTGAGGGTACTGAAGTAATTTCTCCTGAGGGCAATTAAGACATTCTTCCAAAGACCCTGGACTCCATTCGGCGAGAGCTGATGCCGAGACCTTTCGGCCCAGGGCGTGGCGCGAACGTTCTCGCCCACAAGCGAGAACTCTCGGGATTGAGGCTTGGTTTGGGCGAGAACGCTTCCGCGCAGCCCGCGCTTGGCGCTCCCGGCCCACGGTTTCTCTCTTATAGCATCCGGCGAGAGCGTTTCCGCCTTCTGTTGGCGAGATCCTCCTTAGGGCGGGACCACTTTGGCTAACCCTCTTGTGACCATTGTGCCCCTTTGTATGGCTCAGCGAATATGGGGTTGTACACAATCCCCGCTCTTTTTGAGCTAGCGCCGTGCTCGAAAAGACATGTTCAACCCAAAATATTCGCTGAGCACGTGTCAACGTCAGGGAATCTTTCGGTGGGCCGTACGGCGCCTATAAATATGAGTGCCGATAGACGGTCATAACACTTTCCTCGAGCCGTCATTCTCCTTCTGAGCTCTCGCCCTCTCTCGCTATACCTTCCAAGCATGCCGATAAACCTCTTCCGCAGGATCTGCAGGACCGCATCAACGCGGCGCAGGCGCGAGCTAGGGCTAACAGTGCCCTTGTCGCCCCATGGCTAGCGAGACAGTCGTCAGTTGCTGAGCCTTCTCTGCCTAAGAAGAAGAAGAAGAAGAAGAAGGCGAAGGTGGTTCAGCGGGACCTATCTCGCGAGAACAGGAGCCCGCCCACCCCGACCCCTAGTTGCGCGGACGGCATCTCGCCGCGGAAGGTAAGCTTGATATACCACTTAACAACCAGTTGCTTGATTGTTGAACTTAATACCTCCCGCAGGAGACGGTTCCTGACGCTGCCGCGTCCCCGCGAGAACGTTCGGATCCACCCTCCAGCCATCACGATGATCATCCACAGGTTCCCGAGGCGCCTCCTCCGCCTGACCCGAACACCGCTGGTAAAGGTTCCCTTCTTGGCTTCGCCTGATATTTCCAAACGCTGACCTGATTTCTCGCAGCGTTGGTTTCTGCACCTTCGGATCTCGCCACCCAGGACGGTGGGGCGAGAACTGCGAATCAGCCTGCTCATGCGGTTGACTCCTCCCTATCAGCGAGAGGAAAAAGTGCCGAGATCCCTGTGCCACCGCTAGACGTTAGTCCTCCAGCGGCTGAGGAGACCCGCTCCCCCGCTCTCGATCAGGCCGGGATCACCATCCGCAAAATCTACCCCCCCGGCAAAGGAAAGCCAATCCACCTCCTCTTTGGAGCTGAGGGGGGGGGGGGGGCTGGGCCTTCTCGCCTGCCGTCGATCAGGGGGCCTCGTCACTCCGAAGGTATACGGCAATTTTATCGCTGCTATTCTTCAGCTTCCGCTAAAATGGGGCTTCTTTTGACAGGGGACATGGACTCGCGGCCTGGCGCTGAGGTAGAGGAAGAAGAAGAAGAAGAAGAAGAAGAAGAAAGAGAGGGAGAAGACGGCGAGAGCTCTCCCTTCCCTTCATCTGACGAGATGGAGGAGATCCTGACCGGTGCCGGGAGCGCGAAAAGACGAGGGAAGAAGGTTGCCGCCATTCTGTCGAAACTCATCCGGCGAGAACGGGTCCACGACCTTGCGGCCCGAGAGTTTCGCCAGTCAGTGGAGAAAAGGCTGGAGTCCCTGGAGCGAGACTTCCTTCTAGGCGAGATGGACCGGCCCGGGGGAGCTACCGCCGGGTCCTCACCTGAGAGATGCATCGAGAGGATCCGGGATCTGTCTCGCCGGGTTGACCTGGGATGCAGCGTTCTGTCATCCTACTTCAACCCGCAGGCGCCTCCCCGGACCAAGCTGCGGGACCGAGGCAAGTGGCGCTGGGAGCAAGGGAAATGGCGCTGGGAGCCGTACTGAAGCGCGAGACCTCCCCTCCTCTTCCCCTGACCTTCCCTTCTCTAATGTACCCTTACTTTTTCGCTTGGAGTTGTAACTAATGTTCCCGCACTTTATTCGCTTATTATATTATTATTTTATCGCGTTCCCGCTCAGCGAGAGCAATGGCTGTCTTTAATATTTTTGTATGCGTATGAGTTACCTTCCCAGGCCTTCGGGGTGGCGAGAGCCACCTTGCTTCCGCCTATCTTACCGACCATATGACCTTTCGCAACGTTTGCGCCAGCTGCTTAGTTAATCAGTCGCTGTCAGATTCGGGCGGGAAAAACGAAGCGCCGCTGACCTTAGGACGCGCCGGCTGTACCTCCGCCGCCTTTTTGAAAACAGCCATCATTACCACGATTTTCTATAAATAGGAGGCTCACCTACCACATTCATTTCTCTGATTCCAGTCTCTCTCCTCTTTGCTGTTGTTCTCGCGGTCTTCGCAAAGCTCTCGCCCTTTTCTGTCTTCCACTTCCGTTCTCGCCCCGTTCTCGCTCTCGCCTTCTCTCCGTAGATCCCGCCTTTAAACCCTATTGCGATGCCGGGTGGTGGTGAAGGACGATCCAACTGCGCGGAAGCCTTCCAAAAGCATCTCTTCCCTTCCTGTACTCTCACTCTGGAGGAGTTCAATCTGACCAAGACCCAGCACGTTCCCGCCGGCTTCGTCGCGCGGCCCCCGGGCAGTCATGACAAAGTCAACACTGCAGGGGAGGGGGAGCTCGCCATCCCTATTGAACACTTCGAGGTGGGCTTCCGCCTTCCGCTGTGGCCTGAGATGCGACAGGCTCTTCGGTACTACGGGGTGGTTCCCGCGCAGCTGAACCCCAATTCCGTTGCCATTCTCGTGGCATTCATATGCTACATGCGTTCCGAGAGGATTTAGTTCAGCTTGCCGATCTTCCGCAAGCTGTTTACCTTCCGCGCGAAAGGAGGCGTGGTGTTCTTCTCCGGGCAACTGCTGAAGACGATCGGTCTCGCCAACAAGCATCATCATTGGGGCGAGAAGTTCATCTACGTCTTCGGCGACTTCGGGAACGTACCCCTAGCCCCCATCCAGTACGAGGATGCCGCCTACAAGCCTCCATCCTTGGGCTCCCGCGAGAGTGCCCTCCTTGAGTTCTTCGGAACCAAGGACTTCGACGTCCTCCACCTCCGGCGAGACGTCGATTCTCTTTCCCCTGTTCTTCCGGGAGAAGGTAGGGTCTCGCCTTCATTTATCTTTTTCTTGCCCTTTCCAAGGTTAGAACTTATCGCTATTGTTTTCACAGGAGAGCGCGAGATCCCTCTCCGCCAGCCTTTCGACGAGGCTCGCGCCGGAGGGAGTCAGCCTCCGAAGGACCCGCTGGCTCTTGCGAAAGCCGCCGCACAAGCCTGCCGAAAAGAGCCGGGCCTCCCCCCCCTCAAGCGGTGTTGTGAAGCGAAAGCCGGGTGCTTCCGCTCCCCAGGCAATCAAGAGGCCCAAGACCACAGATACCGAGAAGGGCAAGGCTGTTGTTGTGCCTCCCGCCCAACCTCTCCCCGCCGGCCGCTCCTTCGAGGAAGTCCTGGATGCTATGAGCAGGATTGCGGCCACCAGGGGCGGCCCCGGGACTCCTGCCGAGAACCCTCGGACCCTTGGCGCCACCGAGAGCGAGGGTGCCGCCGCCGGGACCTCCGGCCAACCCCTGTCTGACGAGGTGCCGCGGGGTCATCGTAACTTTGGTCTCGGCGTGAGGTGCCTGGACGCGGAGAAGAAGCCACTGCTGCAATGGGACCCTGACGCCAACCAGGTCACGGTCTCGTCCCTCTTGCCGAGCTGGGCGGAGCGAGACGAGGTCACCGGCGAAGCTTTCGCCTTAGGCTATGGTCTCTACAGCCGGGAGGACGCTAGCGTCTACGACAGGATGTCGACCCGGCTGTTGGCGTACGACTCCACTCGCGCTTTAATGCGTGGGCTGGAGCTTGCGCATATGTGCGCCCGGCGGAGCATTACGATAGACCGCAACTTCCAAGACATGTTCAAGGCCAGGGACGATGCGGTGGCCCAGGCGGCCTCTCTGGCCAAGGAGCTGGCCGAGACCCAGCAACTATTATCCTCGCGCCAAGCGGAAGGGGTAAGCGAGACCTTTCATAATCCCTTGTTCTCGCAACCCTAACTCTTCTCATATGCTAACCCCCCGTTGTTCAGGACTCCGCTCAAGCCGCACTTCGCGAGGAGTTGTCTCAGGCCCGATATGACAACGTTCTCCTGC
This sequence comes from Platanthera guangdongensis, assembly GCA_039583875.1. Taxonomy (NCBI): domain Eukaryota; kingdom Viridiplantae; phylum Streptophyta; class Magnoliopsida; order Asparagales; family Orchidaceae; genus Platanthera; species Platanthera guangdongensis. The sequence goes on from CM077158.1 coordinate 237,854,816, forward strand.
GAGAGCAGATCGCGCGCCTCGAGGCGAGTGCAGCCCCTCCGCTGGACGAGAGATTGAAGAGCCAGTATTACTCGGCTTATGACATCGACAAGCTCCTTCAGGGGAATGCGCAAGCCACCGTAAAGTTGACGCTGGAGACGCTGCGCGACATCAACTGTTGGGACGGAAGGGGCAAAGACATTACCGCTCCGCAACTTGTCCCATGGCTCTTCGAGCCCATCCCAAAGCCCCCTGGCGCCCCCACTACCCCTCCCTCGGATGTCCCAAAGTCCCCCGCAGCGGATGGCGAGACCTCCGGGGGGAGCTCCGGCGGAAGCTCCAGCGGAAGCTCCAGCGAGACTTCAGAAGGATACAGCTTGTCCCCTTGAGGGTCCCCTTCTTGCCTTTGTTCTTCATTTCTATGTAAAGCGCGAGACGCTATCATTTTGTACCCGTATATAGTATTTGTTAATGCAAATGTTTTTTCTTGCGAACATTTTTTGTTATCTGCGAATGTGTTTGATGTGATTGTCGTAGTTGGATGTTTTCGGCGTAGGCTTCCGCCAAGGCCATTGGCCTTAGGAAATTCGTAGCGATGAATCAGCAAGAACCCGCGGTAACCGGCCAGCCGGAAGCGTGACTCTCGAATCCTTAGGACGGGACCGTCCCCTCTAGACTGCGCGAGTCCCTATTAGCCCATCGTATAACGATCTCGCCTATTTGTTCAAGAAATCTGAGAGGAACCTTTTTGGCGAAAGCCTCCCCACCTTGGGATCCCCTTTGATGAGGATTCTCCTGCCGCGATCTATCTCTGCCGAGACCTGTTCCTGCCGAGATATATCTCTGCCGAGACCTGCTCCTGCCGAGATGTATCTCTGCCGAGACCTGTTCCTGCCGAGATGTATCTCTGCCGAAATCTATCTCTTCATTTTCACTTTCATTTGGCATTCCCAACGTGCTTCCTGCCTTACATTATCCAAGCCAACCAGACCAAACATATCCCCCACAGGCGAGCCTTCGGACCTGCCAGCTAGATGAGAGCCTGCGCAGCGGGTCTACCTGGGGCCGAGCCGGGCTCGGGGTGCCGATGAAGATCTCAAACCAACGAAACCTATCCCCCACAGGCGAGCCTACGGACCTGCCAGCTAGATGAGAGCCTGAGCAGCGGGTCTACCTGGGGCCGAGCCGAGCTCGGGGTGCCGATGAAGATCTCAAACCAACGAAACCTATCCCCCACAGGCGAGCCTTCGGACCTGCCAGCTAGATGAGAGCCTGAGCAGCGGGTCTACCTGGGGCCGAGCCGAGCTCGGGGTGCCGATGAAGATCTCAAACCAACCAAAGCCTATCCCCCACAGGCGAGCCTTCGGACCTGCCAGCTAGATGAGAGCCTGCGCAGCGGGTCTACCTGGGGCCGAGCCGAGCTCGGGGTGCCGATGAAGATCTCAAACCAACCAAACCTATCCCCCACAGGCGAGCCTTCGGACCTGCCAGCTAGATGAGAGCCTGCGCAGCGGGTCTACCTGGGGCCGAGCCGAGCTCGGGGTGCCGATGAAGATCTCAAACCTACGAAACCTATCCCCCACAGGCGAGCCTACGGACCTGCCAGCTAGATGAGAGCCTGAGCAGCGGGTCTACCTGGGGCCGAGCCGAGCTCGGGTGCCGATGAAGATCTCAAACCAACCAAACCTATCCCCCACAGGCGAGCCTTCGGACCTGCCAGCTAGATGAGAGCCTGCGCAGCGGGTCTACCTGGGGCCGAGCCGAGCTCGGGGTGCCGATGAAGATCTCAAACCAACCAAACATATCCCCCACAGGCGAGCCTACGGACCTGCCAGCTAGATGAGAGCCTGCGCAGCGGGTCTACCTGGGGCCGAGCCGAGCTCGGGGTGCCGATGAAGATCTCAAACCTACGAAACCTATCCCCCACAGGCGAGCCTACGGACCTGCCAGCTAGATGAGAGCCTGAGCAGCGGGTCTACCTGGGGCCGAGCCGAGCTCGGGGTGCCGATGAAGATCTCAAACCAACCAAACCTATCCCCCACAGGCGAGCCTTCGGACCTGCCAGCTAGATGAGAGCCTGCGCAGCGGGTCTACCTGGGGCCGAGCCGAGCTCGGGGTGCCGATGAAGATCTCAAACCAACCAAACCTATCCCCCACAGGCGAGCCTACGGACCTGCCAGCTAGATGAGAGCCTGCGCAGCGGGTCTACCTGGGGCCGAGCCGAGCTCGGGGTGCCGATGAAGATCTCAAACCAACGAAACCTATCCCCCACAGGCGAGCCTACGGACCTGCCAGCTAGATGAGAGCCTGAGCAGCGGGTCTACCTGGGGCCGAGCCGAGCTCGGGGTGCCGATGAAGATCTCAAACCAACGAAACCTATCCCCACAGGCGAGCCTTCGGACCTGCCAGCTAGATGAGAGCCTGAGCAGCGGGTCTACCTGGGGCCGAGCCGAGCTCGGGGTGCCGATGAAGATCTCAAACCGACCAAACCTATCCCCCACAGGCGAGCCTTCGGACCTGCCAGCTAGATGAGAGCCTGCGCAGCGGGTCTACCTGGGGCCGAGCCGAGCTCGGGGTGCCGATGAAGATCTCAAACCAACCAAACCTATCCCCCACAGGCGAGCCTTCGGACCTGCCAGCTAGATGAGAGCCTGCGCAGCGGGTCTACCTGGGGCCGAGCCGAGCTCGGGGTGCCGATGAAGATCTCAAACCAACCAAACCTATCCCCCACAGGCGAGCCTTCGGACCTGCCAGCTAGATGAGAGCCTGCGCAGCGGGTCTACCTGGGGCCGAGCCGAGCTCGGGGTGTCACAAAACATTCAACTATGTTATGTCATGAAAAATTCGACACTAGTTAAAGGAGAATCAATCGGTATAACATAATAAGTTTAATTTTGAGATACATGATTACATTCCCCCCCTTCAGGGGTAGAAGCGCTTTAGATCATCACCACTCCAAGTGTGGCTTAGGGCTCTTCCCTCCACGTCCTGGAGATAGTATCCCCCTGTTCCGAGGACTTCCTTTACAATGTATGGACCTTCCCAGTTCGGATGGAGTTTACCCACGGGAGCCGATCTTCCCGCCGCGTCGACCTTTCTCAACACCAGATCCCCTTCTGCGAACTGTTTGACCCTGACATGCTTATCAAAATGCTTGGCCATCCGTCGCTTGATTTCTTCTTGCCTGATAGCCGCCACGTCTCGCAGTTCCTCTACCATGTCTAACGAGAGGCGCTGCCCCTCTTCATTCTCCACCCTCCAAGTCTCGTCACCTTCGCCCGCGGCTGTAACTCGCGGGGACCGGACCTCAAACTCCACCGGTAGGACGGCTTCACACCCATGAGAGAGCTTGAAGGGGGTCTCACCGGTGGCCGTGTTCGGAGTCGTTCGTAGTGCCCACAGGACCGATGGGAGCTGTTCCACCCAATTTCCCTTCAAGTTTTCCACCTTCTTCTTTAGTAGATTTACAATGATTTTGTTTGCTGCTTCCACTTGACCGTTACTCCGAGGGTGATGGACGGAGGCAAACCGAAGATCTATTCCCAGTTGAGCGCAGAAGCTGATGAACTCCTCGCTGGCAAACTGGGGGCCGTTATCGGTCACTATTGCTTGGGGCAACCCATGTCTACAAATGATCTCCCCCCAGATGAAATTCCTTATAACCTGCGAGGTGACCTTGGCTAAAGCTTTAACCTCTAGCCACTTCGAGAAATAATCGATCATGACTAAAAGGAACCTCCTCTGTCCACTAGCCGGAGGAAAGGGCCCAACTAAGTCCATTCCCCAGATAGCAAATGGCCATGGTGCCGTGATACTCCGGAGTCTTTGAGCTGCCAAGAGTTGAAGGGGGGCGAAGAGCTGACATTTTTGACACCTCCTTGCAAACTCCATGACATCCTTCCTTAGGGTGGGCCAGAAGTACCCCTGTCTGACCACCCTAGCCTCCAGTGTCCTTCCTCCAGAGTGACTGCCGCACTCGCCCGAATGCACCTCCCTTAAAATCTTCGGGATTTCTTCTTCGGTTGCACATCTGGCTAGAAGCCCTGACAACATTTTGCGATGCAGACCCCCCTCCATCATCAGGTAGTGAGCCGCCTTGCGCTTGAAGCCTCTCCCCACCTTGGTCCCCTCAGGCAGTTCACCGGTGGTTAGGAAGGCCACAAATGGATCTATCCACGAGGGTCGCTGATCCACAAGCATCAACTCTCCTTCCTCGATAGCTGGTCGGAACAGCTCCGTCAAGGTCCCTCCTACCCGAGGTCCGAACTTGGCCAGTCGATCGGCGGCTACACTTTCTTCCCTTGGAATATGTTGAATTGAGAAAGACCGGAATCCTCCGATGATCACCCTTACCTTGGAGAGGTATCTGATGAGGGTTGGCTCCCGAGTTTCAAACTCTCCCCGGATTTGCGATGTCACTACCTTTGAATCAGTGAAAACTTCTACCTCCTGAATCCCCAGCTCCTTTGCCAGGCGAAGGCCAGCAATAACGGCCTCATACTCCGCTTGATTGTTGGTCACTGGGAAATGTAAAATGACTGCTTGCTCTATGGTGACCCCCTGGGGACTTGTCAACACCACCCCTGCCCCTAGGGAGTGCCTTCCTGAGGCCCCATCAACCGTCAACTTCCATGCTTCTCGCGGTTGTTGTTCTTCCCCCTCAACCTCAACAACGTAGTCTGCTAGAAAGTCCGCCACCGCCTGTGCCTTGATGGAGAGCCTTGGTACAAAGGAGATGTCGAACTCGCTTAGCTCAATGGACCACTTAGCCAGCCTCCCCGAGTGCTCCACTCCTTCGAAGATCTTGCGAAGAGGGTGGTCGGTCACCACCCTAATCGAATGCGCTTGAAAGTACGGCCGGAGCTTTCTGGCCGAGATGACCAAGGCATAAGCGAGCTTTTCCAGGATGGGGTAGCGAAGCTCTGCATTTCTCAATATCCGGCTGACGTAGTAGATGGGAAGCTGCTTCTTTCCTTCTTCTCTTACTAGGACGGAGCTTACCGCCTCCCCCCCTACTCCGAGGTACAAGGTCAAGTCCTCCCCGTCCTTTGGGCTCTGGAGGAGGGGAGCCTGAGAGAGTTGTCTTTTCAGCCCTTGGAAAGCCTCTTCGCACTCGGCCGTCCATTCGAACCTTTGATTCCCCCGCAGCACTTTAAAGAATGAAGAACACTTGTCTCCTGCCCGGGAGAGGAACCTGCTTAGCCCAGCCAGCTTGCCTGTCAAGCGCTGGACCTCCTTGACGTCGCGAGGTGACTCCAAATCCAGGATGGCCTTGACTTTGTCCGGGTTGGGCTCCACTCCTTCCGGAGTCAGGAGATGACCGAGGAACTTCCCGCGGCTTGCCCCGAAGACACACTTCAAGGGATTCAGTCTCATTTTAAATCTTCTCAGGGTGGCGAATGTTTCCTCGAGGTCTTGCAGGTGCGAAACTATGCATTTGCTTTTGATCATTAGGTCGTCGACGTAGACCTCCAAGTTCCTCCCCCTCTGATCCCGGAAGACCCGATCCATCATGCGCTGATAGGTAGCCCCTGCGTTCTTTAACCCAAAGGGCATCATCTTGTAACTGAAGCATCCATCCCTCGTGATGAAGGAAACATCCTTGGTGTCAGGAGGGTGCATCCGGATCTGGTGATAACCTGAAAAAGCATCTAAAAAACTCATGACAGAAAAACCGACGGCTGAATCAACCAGCGCGTCGATCCGAGGCAGGGGATAGCAATCCTTGGGGCATGATTTATTCAACAAAGAAAAGTCAACACACATCCTCCATTTACCACATCCCTTCTTCACCATTACCACATTGGAGATCCAGCCTGGGTACTGGATCTCTGAGATAAAGCCCGCCTCCAGGAGCTTCTTGACCTCCTCGCGAATGGGCTCCTCCAGCTTTGTGGCGATGACCCTCATCTTCTGACGGATGGGGCGGGCGCGGGGGTCCAGGTTCAGGCGGTGGCAAGCTACATCGGCGTCGATGCCCGGCATGTCCACCGCGCTCCAAGCGAAGACGTCAACGTTGCTTTGAATGCAGGCTCGCACCTGCTCCCGGGCCTCGAGACTCAACCCCCCGCTGACCCGCACCCTTTGCACCTCTCCTGCTTTGGTGAAGACCTCCATCTCCACCACTTCTTCAGCCGGTTCCAGCCGCGGCTGCTCCCAACCGGTTCTTGCCTCTTCCTCCAGCTCCATCTCTCCTTTTTCCTCCTCAATCTCCATCGCTTTCTACCCCCTTCTGCTGCTGTTGTTCGGCCCCTATGCCTCCCGGGACTTCTCCCTCGACTTCTATCGCCGCCTGCTCTTCCACTTCCATTGCCCCTTCCGGGCTTTCCTGCCCATCGCTTCTCCGTATCACCTGCACATCCTCTCGCACCTTCTCTGTCTCTTCCTCCCCAGCTTCCTCTCCAGCTTCCTTCCTTACCTCCTCAAGGACCATCTCCTCTTCCTCCACAACCTCCTCCAGGGCCGCCATCTCAATTTCCAACTCTTCCGCCTCCGCCATCCACGAAATAGTGTTGACTGCTGTAACATAACATTGCCTTGCCACCTTCGGGTCTCCTCTGACCCTGACCTGCACCCCCCCATTGTTGAACTTGAGGCACTGATGGAACGAGGAGGGGACGCAGCGAAAGGCGCTGATGAGGGGACGTCCGAAGATGGCGTTATAGCTGCTCGGGGCGTCCACGATCACGAACCTGCAGTTCCGCGACACGCCCCCCAACCTTACGTGTAACCCTACTCCTCCTTCTACCTCCTTCCTCTCCCCGGAGAACCCGAACAGAGGTCCATCCGATGCCAAGACTCTCTTCCCTTCAACCCTCATCTCATCAAAAGCTTTCTTGAAGATGACGTTAACCGAGCTCCCGTTATCTACCAGTATCCTTGAAACGGTATAGTTCTCCACTGCCGTCTGGATCACCAGGGCGTCGCAGAATGGATCTTCATAGTCTGGCATGTCCGCTGATGAGAAAGTGATCTTTTCTTCTGGTGGAGGGACCTGGGAGGTTGAGGCTACCCCTCTCCGGTACATGGTTTGAAGGCTCCCCTTACGGGTTGCCTCAATCCCCACTCCTCCATGAATCACCCTGATTCCGCCCCGGGTCCCTACATCCACCCGGTCTTCACATCTGTCCTCCGCTTCTCCCTGCTGCACCTCCACTATCCTCATCGGTGGATCTTGCCTCCCTGCTCCCCTGGCAGCCCTCAACTCCAAGAACTCTGGGCAGGTGGCCGTTGGTGCCCCTCCTCCTGGTGGAAGTCACAAAATAGCAACGCCTCCCCGCCCCTTCTCCCGTCTCCCCTTCCTCTTCTGCCTCCTCGAGCTCCCCTGGCTGCTCCTCTCCCTCTTCCTACTTCCATTGCCTCCTGCGGTGGTGGGGGACGATCCCTCGGCTCCTGCCTCCATGCCGGTCGATCGAACCTTCGGGGCTCCCGTAGGTTATCTCTCCCCCGATAGCCCTCTCCTGGACCTTGGGGGCGACCCTCCTGGGGCCTCCAACACAACCGGTTGACTGGCTCCCGGGCCCCCCAACCCTGCTGCTGCCCAAACCTTCGGGGCTCCTCCCTTCTCCTATCTTCTCTCAGCTCCCTCTGCTCCCTCGATTCCTTCTGTCTTCCCGCTGCTGGTTCCTTCCCGTCCTCTTCTGCTAGCTTGGCCAACTTCCTGGCGAATGCTGGGTTTGCTCTCTCGAAATCAATCTCCTTTGCCGCCCTCTCCATGAGCTCCTCAAAGGAGAGGGGGGCATCCTCTTCAACTCCATGCTAAAAAATCCCGGTCTCAGCCCCAGGGTGAAGGCCAGCATCAGCGCGTACCCTGGGACCTCCTGGACAAAAGGATCTCCTCCTGGAACCGGTCGACATAGTGACCCAACGTCTCGTCCGGCCTCTGCCTCACCGCAAACAGACACTCCGCTTCCTTCTTCCGCTTCTTTGAGGTTGAGAACCTCAACAGAAAACTTCTCCGCAGATCTTCAAAACAGTAGATTGACCTTGCCGGCAACTGGTGAAACCAGTCCCTTGCCTTCTCCTTCAGCGTGATCGCAAAGAGGCGACACTTGAAGGCGTCCGTCATCTGTCTTATGGACACAACGTCTTCAAACCACTGTACGTGCTGCACCGGGTCATCCTTCCCTGAGTAGTAGGACATGTCGGGCTCCCGGAACCCCTCGGTACCGGAGCCGAGATGATGAGCTCGCTAAATGGGCTCTCGCCTCCTGCCTGGCGAGAGGGCACGTCTCGCGGCCTCGGCTGGCTCGCCCGATCCGCGAGACCGTGCCCTGGGAAGAGTTCCCGCACCGCCGCCTCCTTCTCGCCTGGCTCCGTCAACGCCTCCTTGCCCGGGCGCTGGCTCTGGCCTGGGAATAGCTCCCGCGCCGCCATATCTCTCTCGCCAGCCTCGCCCGGGACCTCCTTTCCTGGGCGCTGCCCTGGAGCGTTCTCGCCTAAGAGCGGAACCTCTTCTATCGGGACCTGAGGGGTGGCCCACTCGCCTCTCGCCGAGAAGGCCAAGCTGATCGTCTGCAGAACCTCTCGCCTGAACTCATCCAGCATCCTCTTTGTTGCTTCCTCTCCCCGGGTGGGGGATCCTCCAGAACCTGACCCTTCACCTTCACCTCCAGTCATGGGACAAAACTTAAGGCTTTCTTGAATCGGCTGCCTTCCACGCTCACCGCACCAGAACTGTTGAAGCCAAATATGACCTCACTGAAGTTCGAAGAAAAAGGAGTGCAGCCAAAACCTACTTCTCTCAAGTCTCACCCTTGACTGGATTCTAAGGACCTAAGACTGACCCAAAGCCTCAGCAGGGAGGTCCCACCTCACACCCGGAAGATCTCTGAGAGCTTCCCCTCCAAAGCCAAAGCTGGGCTAGGAGCTCCTCAGAAAGCACTAGAATTCCGGAGACAATGATAGCTTGCTTTCTAAGGAGCCCTTATGGGTCTATTTATAGCATTTTGATGTCCTGAATTTACTGAAAAGCCCCTGGTTGGTCCGCCAATAGCCAAAACCCGCTGTTTTTCTGAGGGTACTGAAGTAATTTCTCCTGAGGGCAATTAAGACATTCTTCCAAAGACCCTGGACTCCATTCGGCGAGAGCTGATGCCGAGACCTTTTGGCCCAGGGCGTGGCGCGAACGTTCTCGCCACAAGCGAGAACTCTCGGGATTGAGGCTTGGTTTGGGCGAGAACGCTTCCGCGCAGCCCGCGCTTGGCGCTCCCGGCCCACGGTTTCTCTCTTATAGCATCCGGCGAGAGCGTTTCCGCCTTCTGTTGGCGAGATCCTCCTTAGGGCGGGACCACTTTGGCTAACCCTCTTGTGACCATTGTGCCCCTTTGTCTGGCTCAGCGAATATGGGGTTGTACAATTTTCATTTGTTCTATTTCTATACAAGTATGAAGTTAGTCAAGTAACTAAATGTGTTAGTGTGTTATATAAATAGATATGCAATTAAAAAATACATTTGTCAATCATGAATCATTAAACACAATTAGTGATTATATAATCACAAATCTTATTTCGCATATTATCTATTTTTTTCAGCGAAAATTGTCACTTCATAATAGATCTGCAATAAAAAAAATTTGTTAAAATCAATTCAACGTAATTATTATTATTTATCAATCTACATGCACTTAACTTACCAATAATGACATTGACACACGTCTAAGAGCATCAACTATGTCAATCATGTAGCACATGATATAATACTCACATTGAATACTAACTGCTTGTTTTGGGCACTAAAAAATAAATAATTGCTAAGTATTTTAATTATAAATTTTTAAATATTTAAAAAATTATAATAAGCATACTCAAATATAGACTATAACTTATCGGCTTTCACTTTAAAACTTTTGATTTGTGAAAATTGGTATGCCGATCTTTTGTTAAACCCTGAAATGACCTTCATAAAATATAAAAAAAATAGTTTATAGCCAAATCTGAATTCCAAAGAGGAAAATAACTAATTAATAAACTTACTTTATAATGACGTTTTTAATATCATCACGAATGTCAAGATTTAGGGGATCAAGCCAATAAATTATATTATTATTGTAATCAATAATAACCAACATTCAATGTTCTTTGTGAAAAAATGAAATAATTAATAGCTTAATTAAAATAAAAAAATAGATATAATCAGTGATACAGAGATACTTCATACTTACGATCTATGATAGGGCAAAAATAATAAAAAATCCGATTTGAGTTGATTAAGCCTAATTTTTAAATCTTCAGCCCGTGATTTTGAATGTGTCTTGGCATACATCATCAAAAACAAAATTGGTTGTTATTATGAAAATATACATATCTATTGTATGTAAATTTCTTTAATTGTGAATCTATGTTCCTGCAAAAAAACATGTGAATTCAAAATCAATTTATATATTCATAAAAAATCTTAAATTTGTAATATTTGATACTCAGTAGTCAGTATTTACCCAATGCAGGTTAATATGATATTAAATCCAATTTTTTTTCATATTTACAAAATCGTACAACTCTGAAATTTTAAAGTTTGTACTTGTTGATTCAACAGTCTCAAATACTGTTGGATCTAATATTAGAGATATATTTTATTTTCTTTCTTTATCATAATTATGAAACTGGGTAACATAACAATGAATTCATTTGTAGTCTCACTAGTCTGTGAAAATAAAAGAATTAGTATTTTGGACATCAATATTGAATTTATTGATTACATAAAGTCAAAAATAATATTATAATACCGCTATCGAAGAAGATAAATGCACATGTGATGTCTCAAGTTCATATGACCTAAATTCGGGCCCCGGCTGAGAAACCAAAAATAGAAAAAATAATTTATTTATTACTTGTGCAACAAAGAGAGAGCATAACATTTCATAAAAGTATAAATATTTAAACATAATAATATCTGAGAGTGTATTAGAAGTTCCGTGCAAGTGCAACACTAATTCCAATTCCAGCACAAAAAATTGTATGTATTGCTTGTATATGTAATAACAAA